>JAZGUH010000674.1:0-344938 GCA_037893225.1 Hippasteria phrygiana | reverse complement strand
TGAAAGACATAAGGATAGACCATGTCTAATCGTCATGAAACTTGGTGGTTAGGTAGATTTGTCACTAGTTTACAAAATTCGAAGTGACATCATAAAAACATATGGAAAAGCCCTATGTTCTTAAAAACATAGACCTCTAGTTTTTTTTTCTTTTTTTTTTCTTTTTCTTTTTTTTTTTCTTTTTCAGACTTTTGCCCATAGCATTTGTACACGATTTCTTTCTACCAGGCACTTTTGCTACTTTTATGTAGCCGATTGCCTTTAAACTTAACAGACACTTAGACCAACTGCTCAGAATGCGTGCCGAACTTTTACGTCATGATGACCTCATCACGTGATTTTTTATGAATTTTTGAATTTTGAAAATCGTAACATTCATTAAATTATATCTAGCGAACAAAACAAGATATTTTCAAAATTCTTTTTCTTATAGCTTTGGTATGTCTCAAAGATATGCCCTAAATTGCGAAAATTGTGTGACGTCATGATGACGTCATCAAAAATGTGTTTTTTTGTTAACGCATGTAAGGGTCAATCCGATTACAAAAAGGTATATATTGAATTTTCCTGTACCCAATTCCAAAATTTCATGATCGTGGCTCACTCAAGTAAGAAATGACAGCCATTTCAAAATTTAGACCAAATTCAATATAACACAAAGGAATTCTGGGACGGGCTGATAACCATGGCTATTATGAGCTTGCTGTTTATAAAAGGGGTTGATTTCTAGTCTTTTTTCAAGTCGCTGAATTTTTGAAGTTTTAAAATCGTAACATTCTTTTCAATATATCTAGCGAACAAAACAAGATATTTTCAAAATTATTTTTGTTACAGCTTTGGTATGTCTCAAAGATATGCCCTAAATGGCGAAAATTGTGTGACGTCATGATGACGTCATCAACAATATTTTTTTTTTTAAACGCATGTAAGGGTCAATCTGATTACAAAAATGTATACATTGTATTTTCCTGTACCTAATTCCAAAATTTCGTGATCGTGGCTCACTCAAGTAAGAAATAGGAGCCATTTCAAAATGTAGACCAAATTCAATATAACACAAAGGAATTCTGGGAAGGACTGATAACCATGGCTTAAATGTGCATGCTGTTTATAAAAAGGGTTGATTTGTAGTCTTTTTTCAAGTCGCTGAGTTCTTGAAGTTTTATAATCGTAACATTCTTTTCACTATATCTAGCGAACAAAACAAGATATTTTCAAAATTCTTTTTGTTATAGCTTTGGTATGTCTCAAAGATATGCCCTAAAAAGCGAAAATTGTGTGACGTCATGATGACGTCATAAAAAAATTCTTTTTTCAAGTCGATAGAATATTGCCCATAGCATTTGTAAACGTTTACTTTCTTACCGGCCACATTGGCTACTTTTAAACTTGGCAGACACTTACCCCAACTGCTCACAATGTGTGCCGAACTTTTACGTCCTGATGACGTCATCACATGTCACGTGACGTCATCTTAAAGGGGCATTTTTCGAAGCCATATATCTACAAAAGTACAAGTCCGATTCAGTTGGAACGTAAGGTATGCCACCTGGTGTTATAGATGAAAATTGACATGACGTTATGATCAAGTCATAACATGTCACGTGGTGTCATCTTAAAGGGGCACTCGCTAGATTATTGCCTATAGCATTTGTACACGTTTTCTTTCTTACCGGCACTTTGGGTACTTTTAAACTTGGCAGACACTTAGACTAACTGCTCACAATGTGTGCCGAACTTTTACCTCTTGATGACGTCATGACATGCCACGTGACGTCATCTTAAAGGGGCAGTTTTTGAAGCCATATATCTACAAAAGTACAAATTCGATTAAGTTGAAAGTAATATCTACGTAGCCCAGTAGGTTTATAGCTGAAAATTGACATGACATTATCATAATTGATGTCATCACATGTCACGTGACGTCATCTTAAAGGGGCAGTTTTTGAAGCCATATGTCTACAAAAGCACAAGTCCGATTAAGTTCAAAAGTAATATCTAGGTAGCCCAGTAGGTTTTTAGATAAAAATTGAATTGACGTTATGATGACGTCATCACATGTCACGTGACGTCATCTTAAAGGGGCAGTTTTTGAAGCCATATATACACAAAATTACAAGTTCGATTAAGTTGAAAAGTAATATCTAGGTAGCCCAGTAGGTTTATAGCTGAAAATTGACATGACATTATCATGATGTCATCACATGTCACGTGACGTCATCTTAAAGGGGCAGTTTTTGAAGCCATATCTACAAAAGTACAAGCTCGATTAAGTTGAAATGTAATATCTAAGTAGGCCAGCAGGTTTATAGATGAAAATTGACATGACGTTATGATGACTTCATCACACGTCACCTGACGTCATCTTAAAGGGGCAGTTTTTGAAGCCACATATAAACAAAAGTACAAGTTCGATTAAGTTGAAATGTAATATCTAGGTACGTCTGCAAGTTTATAGATGAAAATTGACATGACATTATGATGATGTCATCACATGTCACGTGACGTCATCTTAAAGGTGGATTCTTCGAAGCCATATATCTACAGAATTACAAGTCCAATGAAATTGAAACGTGATATGTAGGTATGCTAGCAGGCGTTATTGACACAAATTACATGACGTCATGATGACATCATTATACGATTTTCTAGTAATTTTTAAGTTTTTAAACCCCAAAGCCATATCTCATCAAACCTACATGCTAATTTCAAAAAACAATTTGTAATACATTTGTTAGGTGATAGGTACTTACATATGAATGTGCAAAATGTGTGACATCACAATGACATCATCATGGTCACAAACTGCAAGTATGCTCACATTTCCAAAACAATTATGATTAAGGATACGTAATTGCTTGAATGTAAAACAAGATTTTGTTTCATCTACCATTGATATCTCATCAAGAATTAGAATCATACTCCCACAAAAAAAACAAAAACACCCGAAACAGCCCTGTGTTTGTACACAAACACCAGTTTCTAGTTTCTTCTTCTTCTTCTTTTTCTTCTTCTCCCCAAAACCCCATAAACTTTATGCACGTTTTTTCTAATCGGCACTTTTGCCCTTAAACAAACTTCAATCTTAATGAGAGTTGGCATACACTGAGACCCTGTACTGAACTCGTGCATATTACTCTGACGTCATGATGACGTCATCATGTATCAAATTACAAGCAATTCAAGATTAGCAGATTTAATCTTTGAAAATCAATATAAAATCAACCGTGAGAGCCCGGAACTTGATTTTTGTGGGAATTGATAGTATAATCCAGGATCTTCATTTTTATCTCGTGTGCGTCAAATCACGTGACCCTTCCTTCCGGTCCAAACCGGAAGTGCCTCATCATTTGAAAGTGGAAAAAGATGGGAACTTGCTTTCAACGATGTTGGTATCCGACTAGGTTGTACTTCACCAAAAAATTATTTGTGACGTCATAAAATGTTCGAGCGCCCTCTAGCGGCAAGTTGAAAAATGCTTAAAATGAATAATCGGTCGATGTGTGTGGCGAAGTTTGCTGAAATCACTCTATAATTGATGTATGTAATCGGCTTCACGCTAAGAACAAGTTGAGGTGGAGACAGATTGATGACGTCACCAGACCGGAAGTTGCAATGAAAAGACCTTTAAACCTAAACAAATTGCTGAAAAATCAACCGCAAGAGATATAATGCAGATTTCTGCTTCAGATAGCATAGTTTACATAGCTCTCGAGTTTTCCGATAATGACGTCACGATGACGTCATCAAGTATCAGATTACAAGCAACCAAAGATTTCTAGATTTAGTTTTTGAAAATCAATATAAAATCAACCGTGAGAGATCTGATTTTGCTTTAATGTGAACTGATAGAATAATCCAGGGTCTTCATTTTTTGTATTACGTGCAAAGTCACGTGACCCTTCCTTCCGGTCTAAACCGGAAGTGCCTTATAACTTGAAATTTTAATCTTTGAAAATCAATATAAAATCAATCGAGAGAGATCTGATTTTGCTTTTTACGGGAACCGATAGAATAATCCAGGGTCTTCATTTTTTATATTACGTGCAAAGTCACGTGACCCTTCCTTCCGGTCCAAACCGGAAGTGCCTTATAATTTGAAAGTTTAATCTTTGAAAATCAATATAAAATCAATCGAGAGAGATCTGATTTTGCTTTTTACGGCAACTGATAGAATAATCCAGGGTCTTCATTTTTTATATTACGTGCAAAGTCACGTGACCCTTCCTTCCGGTCCAAACCGGAAGTGCCTTACAACTTGAAAGTTTAATCTTTGAAAATCAATATAGAATCAATCGAGAGAGATCTGATTTTGCTTTTTACGGGAACCGATAGAATAATCCAGGGTCTTCATTTTTTATATTACGTGCAAAGTCACGTGACCCTTCCTTCCGGTCCAAACCGGAAGTGCCTTATAACTTGAAAGTTTAATCTTTGAAAATCAATATACAAATCAATCGAGAGAGATCTGATTTTGATTTTTACAGGAACCGATAGAATAATCCAAGGTCTTCATTTTTTATATTACGTGCAAAGTCACGTGACCCTTCCTTCCGGTCCAAAACGGAAGTGCCTCATCATTTGAAAGTGAAAAAATATGTACACTTGCTTTCAACGATGTTAGTCTCTGGCTAGGTTGTACTTTACACACACAAAATTGTGACGTCATAAAATGTTCGAGCGCCCTCTAGCGGCAGGTTGAATTTTGTTTTAAATAAATAATCGGTAGATGTGTGTGGCGAAGTTTGCTGAAATCACTTTATAATTGATGTATGTAATCGGCTTCATGCTAAGAACAAGTTGAGTGGGGGCAAAGATTGATGACGTCAGCAGACCGGAAGTTGCAATGAAAAGTCCTTTGAACCCTGAAGAAAATGTTGAAAAATCAACCGCGAGAGATATGCAAAATCTGAATAGTCAATCTGATCAATGACAGTGTTGATCAGATTGAATCCAATCTTGACTCAGACAAAGACCATGTTGTAAATGTTTGTTTTTACAATCCTCACATGGTCTGCAATATGAGAAGTCACATTTTGACTAAACCGTATGAAGATCCCACAAACCAACGCTGGGGGCAGCACACAACTTAAGTGGTTCAAAGTTTACCCGACTACTGGTGTAAGCTAAGGCAGATGTGTGTCTCTATCTGTATAGAAATAGAAGTTCAACCAGATCCCACATTTAGTTCTGGAGATATTGGACACCATGATGCCCCCATGTTTAAAGTTGTACCTAACTCGCATAAACTATGTACGTTTTTCTTGGTACTTTGGTTGAGTTTGCCTGGCGTTACGGGAAAATATTTAAAGTGCGCCCTCATATGACAAGTTTTGGCAATGCCATAGCGTAGCGCGTTGGACTAAACCAGGAGCCAATTGGCTGATCACACCAAAAACTTTAGTTAAATCAGATCAGCAGCCCAAACTCCATCGATTCCCAAGCTAAGAAAACAACAGCTAAATACTAGTAACAAGTAATATAAATCACAATAAATTCGGTTGGAAATCCCATGTTTTTCTTTGCCATTAAAGAATATTTAAACCATGCATTTTCTTTCTGCCCCAAAAGAATAAATTTTACTGACAAAAAAGAAGACGACATTTTAACTGCAGAATGTTTTTATTCCTTTTATTAAACTGTATCTGACAAAGATACTGCAACAAAACTATTGCTTTGGGTGTGAATTATTCAATGAAGTTTTAAGTGAAATTTTAATGCAGAATAAACAAATTGGCCCATCTCCACGCTACTATCAAGATACTCATCCTTTTCAATAGTTCAGATTTGGGTTGCTCTTGCACAGAATTTATCTGAAATGGACAAATATCAGGCTGGGTGTAGTTGAGGTTATAAGGACGAACAAGGCAACAACACAATGACAGATAAAGATAAATTTCTTCAGTATGTGACAGGTTTGATGATGCATTTCCCACTATTTACAAATGCAATCTGTCATGCAAAACGAGGAGATCAGTATGCAGAAGTGGCATATTTTCTTGAACATAATAGATTATAAGTACAGATTACCAATTGGGAATGTATGTGGAGGATAGCATGTTCTTCTGAAAGCAAGTCAGTTACAGCTTTGTACGTAAACGTTAAGTAATTAAATATACCCGATGGAAAGGGGGAGCCAAACTCCCATAATGTTTTTAGAGAAAATAAGAACACTAAATACTAATTTCTCTTCATTTTTGGATTCAATTGACCTGATAAGTGATATATAAAAGTGGATAACATCACTAGACTTGTTTTGTTAACAGCAAACTCTGTTAACAAAATTCTGTTTATTAGTGCAAACGAATATAATTTAACGTATTAAAAGAAAATATTTACTCCTGCAGTTGGGTCTCTCTTTCACACACTCACACACACACACACAGTCATGTAAACGGGTGCAATCGTGGACGTCCCATTGTTCCTCTTTTGTTCCGCTATCCCAACCCTGCAACCACTCCTATCCCACCCCTGCAACCACCCCTATCCCACCCCTGCAACCACCCCTATCCCACCCCTGCAACCACCCCTATCCCACCCCTGCAACCACCCTAATCCCACTCCTACCCCCACCCCCACTCCTACCCCCACCCCCACTCCTACCCCCACCCCATACCCCCACCCCCACTCCTACCACCAATCCCTACCCCCCACTCCTACTCCTATCCCACCACTATCCCATCCCCAACCCACCCCACCCCAACCCCCACCCCTACCCCCATCCCTATCCCTACACACACACACACACAAACAGTCATGTAAACGGGTGCAATCGTAGACCTCCCATTGTTTCTCTTTTGTTTATACTCTAACTTTTTCGGAAGGCCTCCCATTGGTTTTGTACACGATTTTCAATCGTGGACGTTGGGTCAAACGTGGACCCCTTTGTCTACGCTCGAATTCTTTTGTCCTAGGTCCACGATTGCCGGCATATACAAACTCTCACACACACACACACAAATAAATCACATTTCCCCTTTGCAACCTTCATAACTGTATAGCCACCGGAAGCTTATCCCAATTATTTCTGCAGTTATGAATGTTTCAAATGAAGAATAGAATACATTAAATAATTGTGCCAACAACCTGACTTCTGCATCAGCCACCTCATGTTGATTTTTTTCAAGTTCGTTTGTAAAAACACGTTATCTACATTTGAAAGTTGTTTTATAGCACTCACAAGTTATCCTTGTATATTTTAACACTCACGTCTTTAAACAGCACTGTTGATTTTTTATATAACATACGTTTGTAAGTTTCCATGTATTTTATATATGCTTACTCAAGATGTCTTACTTCAAGATGTCATTTGAAACTAACAGCCATAACATATATGCACACTATTCTAACTCCTGACCAATAACGCAGGCAAACTACCAAAATCCAATCTTTGGAACTTTTCCACTTCAAGCCAACTTCATTATCATGTTTGTGCACATTGACAACTGTTATACACCATTATGTGTCACATAAGCTTCCAATTTCTCCAATGTGAATTTCAAAGTTCCCACAACATTTCGACAGTTCACTCATCTGACTGAATCTCACTCAACTGCGTCGGTAGAAGAGGCACATTACTTTAAAATCACATCTTGAACATTAAACTTGCACCTACTTTGACATATCTATTCCATTTTGTAATTTTATCTAGCTTGAGACTGTATTTAAAAATAACAAAAACAGAAGTTATTTTTGAAACATATTTTTGATCTTAATCAATTAGTTTGTTACTAAATAAAACATTGTTCTTTTCTCTTAATTGTGATTTGTTTGGCTCATTTACGAAATTTTTCAACCACTTTTCAACCCCCCCCCCCCCCCCCACAATTTACCCGCTCGCAAATTCCAAAAGATGTAGTAATGCATCACATAACCCTGTCACGTCACTTACAAAACACCCGAACGCGTGATTTTTTTTCATAGGTAAGTTAGGGTCAATTGTCATAAATAGACGTTGTGTTTTCCCTTTAAATATAAATCGGGCAGAGGATTCGAACCCAGGCCTCTGTAGTCTAAAGCTTTCAGTGCTCTACCAATATAGCCACAACAGTATCTAGACAAAATATTTTTACTTCAACCTTATATAGCTGTCTGAATAATGCGTGCGACGCTTGTTATATAAATTAACTTAATCATGAATATGCTTGATCGTAATAGCGGTCTAGATACGCCCATTTATGGTAATTGCCCCTAACCTTCCTAGAGAAACAAATTGGCCACTCGAACATCCGCGCATCGCGCACATACACCATTTGTACACAATGTACAGCGCTAACCCCACAAATAGAGTTGTAAATGATTCCCTTTTTAAATTCTGTGTTTTTAATTCTCCAAATTAAGACCATAATGACGTGAAGCAACATGAACCAAAACACATCAAAGTGCGATACTTATAATCGCAAAGAAAACATATCTACAAATCTAAGGTATATTTCATACAACCTTTATTATACTTTCACTCTTAATACTTTCACTCTTTATTCCTTAATTCCTTTCATGTAAAAAAAAAAAAAAAAAGAGCGGAAAAGCTATGTGTACTGTTCATGAACAGTCACACATCTCTCGTTTCTTTTTTTTTTTCTTCTTTTTCAGCCAAATGCCCATTGCATTTGTACACGTTTTCTTTCTTACTGGCACTTTGGCTACTTTTATGGTGCCGATTGGCTTTAAACTTGGCAGGCACTTAGACCAACTGCTCAGAATGTATGCCGAACATTTACGTCATGATGACGTCATCACGTGATTTTTTATGAATTTTTGAAATTTCAAAATCGTAAAATTCTGTTCAATATATCTAGCGAACAAAACAAGATATTTTCAAAATTCTTTTTGTTATAGCTTTGGTATGTCTCAAAGATATGCCCTGAAAGGGAGAAAATGTGTGACGTCATGATGACATCATCAAAAATGTGCTTTTTTAAAACACATATAAGGATAGGTCCGATCGTCATGAAAATTGGTGGGTAGGTAGATACTGTCACTAGGATGCTGAATCCAAAGTGACGTCATGATGACGTCATCACATGATTTTTTATGAATTTTTCAAAATTTTAAAATCGTAACATTCTTTTCAATATATCTAGCAAACAGAACAAGATATTTTCAAAATTATTTTTGTTATAGCTTTGGTATGTCTCAAAGATATGCCCTGAAAGGGAGAAAATGTGTGACGTCATGATGACATCATCAAAAATGTGCTTTTTTAAAACACATATAAGGATATGTCCGATCGTCATGAAAATTGGTGGGTAGGTAGATAGTGCCACTAGCATGTAAAATCCAAAGTGACGTCATGATGACGTCATCAGCTGATTTTCTATGACTTTTTAGTTTTATCCCAAATCCCATAGACTTTGTACACGAATTTTGTAAGAGCCACTTTGGTCACTAAACAACCTCAGATCTTAATCAGGTTTAACTCAAACAGAGACCCTAAGCTAAGAATGTATGCCGAAGAGTGACGTCATGATGACGTCATCACTTGTCATGTGACGTCATCTTAAAGGTGCATTTTTCAAGGGCACATATCTAGAGAACCGTAGGTCCGATTGCATTCAAACCTGCTATGGTGGTAGACAAGTACGTGTTATAGATGAAAATTGAGGTGACGTCATCATGACGTCATCATGACGTCATCATACGATTTTATAGTAATTTTTAAGTTTTTTAACCTTAAAGTTTCTTCAACCCATATCTCATCACCAGAACATGCTAAATTCAAAATTCTTTTTGTAATAGCTTTGTTAGCTTCTATATTCTTTCACATAAATGAGAAAATGTGTGACGTCATCATGACGACATCAAACATATATTAAAAAAAAAACACATATAAGGGTAGGTCCAATCGTCATAAAAATTGGTGGGTATGTAGATAGTGTGCCACAAGCATGCGGCAGCCGAAGTGACGTCATGATGACGTCATCGGCAAATTTTCTATGATTTTTTTTATTTTGTAAATTTTATGTTCCTCCCAACAACAACATCCTAACCCCTCCGTCTTTAACTAACAAACACCTTTTACTATTATAAGCATATTACACATCCAAAATAACAAAACAACCCCGAAACAGCCCTGTGTTTGTCATAACGTGACAAACACATAGCATGTCTAGTTTTTTTTTTTTTTTTTTTCAGCCAAATGCCCATAGCATTTGTACACGTTTTCTTTCTTACTGGCACTTTGGCTACTTTTATGCTGCCGATTGACTTCAAACTTGGCAGACACTTAGACTAACTGCTCAGAATGTATGCCGAACATTTACGTCATGATGACGTCATCACGTGATTTTTTATGAATTTTTGAAATTTGAAAATCGTAAAATTCTTTTCAATATATCTAGCGAACAAAACAAGATATTTTCAAAATTCTTTTTGTTACAGCTTTGGTAGGTCTCAAAGATATGCCCTAAAAAGGAAAAAAGTGTGTGACGTCATGATGACATCATCAAAAATGTGCTTTTTTAAAACACATATAAGAATAGGTCCGATCGTCATGAAAATTGGTGGGTAGGTAGATACTGGCACTAGGATGCAAAATCCAAAGTGACGTCATGATGACGTCATCACGTGATTTGTTATGAATTTTTGAAATTTTGAAAATCGTAACATTCGTTTAAATATATCTGGCAAACAAAACAAGATATTTTCAAAATTCTTTTTGTTATAGCTTTGGTAGGTCTCAAAGATATGCCCTAAAAAGGAAAAAAATGTGTGACGTCATGATGACATCATCAAAAATGTGCTTTTTTAAAACACATATAAGGATAGGTCCGATCGTCATGAAAATTGGTGGGTAGGTAGATACTGGCACTAGGATGCAAAATCCAAAGTGACGTCATGATGACGTCATCACGTGATTTTTTATGAATTTTTGAAATTTTGAAATCGTAACATTCTTTTAAATATATCTCGCAAACAAAACAAGAGATTTTCAAAATTCTTTTTGATACAGCTTTTGGTATGTCTCAAAGATATGCCCTAAAAGGCGAAAATTGTGTGACGTCATAATGACGTCATCAATTTTTTTTTTAACGCATGTAAGGGTCGGTCCGATTAAAAAAAATGTATACATTTAATTTTTCTCTACCTAATTCAACAATTTCGTGATCGTGGCTCACTCAAGTATTAAGAAATAACAGGCATCTGAAAATTGTGACCAAATTCAATATAACACAAAGGAATTCTGGGAAGGACAGAAACCATGGCTTTCATGTGGCATGCTGTCTATAAAGAGTTAATCTCTAGTCTTTTTTTTAAGTCGTTAGACAAGTCGTAGGCAGATATTTACACCAACTGCTCAGAATGTGCGCCGAACTTTTAGGTCATGATGACGTCATCACATGTCACGTGACGTCATCTTAAAGGGGCATTTTTGGAAACCATATATCTACAAAAGTACAAGTCACATTATGTTAAAACGTGGTATTTAGTTATGCCAGCATGTGTTAGATGAAAATGTATGTGACGTCATGATGACGTCATCGGCTAATTTTCTATGATTTTTTCATTTTTGAAATTTCATTTAAATCACATAATTTTACACAAAAAAACAAAACAGCCCTGTGTTTGTCCACAAACACTGCACCAGATGTCTAGTTTTTTCTTCTTCTTTTTCAGACTTTTGCCCATAGCATTTGTACACGTTTTCTTTCTGACCGGCACTTTGGCTACTTTTAAGCAACCGATTGCATTTAAACTTAGCAGACACTTAGACCAACTGCTCAGAATGTATGCCGATCTTTTACGTCATGATGACGTCATCACGTGATTTTTTATGAATTTTTGAAATTTGAAAATCGTAACATTCTTTTCAATATATCTAGCGAACAAAACAAGATATTTTCAAAATTCTTTTTGTTACAGCTTTGGTATGTCTCAAAGATATGCCCTAAAAAGCGAAAATTGTGCGACGTCATGATGACGTCATCAAAAATGTGTTTTTTTTTTAACGCATGTAAGGGTCAATCCGATTACAAAAATGTATACATTGAATTTTTCTGTACCAAATTCCAAAATTTCATGATCGTGGCTCACTCAAGTAAGAAATAAGAGCCATTTCAAAATTTAGACCAAATTCAATATAACACAAAGGAATTCTGGGACGGGCAGATAACCATGGCTATTATGTGCTTGCTGTTTATAAAAGGGGTTGATTTCTAGTCTTTTTTCAAGTCGCTAAATTTTTGAAGTTTTAAAATCGTAACATTCTTTTCAATATATCTAGCGAACAAAACACGATATTTTCAATTTTTTTTTTGTGATAGCTTTGGTATGTCTCAAAGATATGCCCTAAAAGGGAAAAAATGTGTGACGTCATGATGACGTCATCAAAAGTGTGATTTTTTAAAACACATATAAGGATAAGTCCGATCGTCATGAAAAGTGGTGGGTAGGTAGATACTGTCACTAGCATGCAAAATCTAAAATGGGGTCATAATGACGTCATCACGTGACTTTTTATGAATTTTTGAAATTTTAAAATCGTAACATTGTTTTCAATATATCTAGCGAACAAAACAATATATTTTCAAAATTCTTTTTGTTATAGCTTTGGTATGTCTCAAAGATATCCCCTAAAAGGGAGAAAATGTGTGACGTCATGATGACGTCATCAAAACATTTCTTTTTTTAAACGCATGTAAGGGTCAATCCGATTACAAAAATGTATATATTGAATTTTCCTCTCCCTGATTCCAAAATTTCATGATCGTGGCTCACTCAAGTAAGAAATAAGAGCCATTTCAAAATTTAGACCAAATTCAATATAACACAAAGGAATTCTGGGACGGGCAGATAACCATGGCTATTATGTGCTTGCTGTTTATAAAAGGGGTTGATTTCTAGTCTTTTTTCAAGTCGCTAAATTTTTGAAGTTTTAAAATCGTAACATTCTTTTCAATATATCTAGCGAACAAAACAACACATTTTCAAAATTATTTTTGTTACAGCTTTGGTATGTCTCAAAGATATGCCCTAAAAAGCGAAAATTGTGTGACGTCATGATGACGTCATAAAACAATTCTTTTTTTCAAGTCGCTAGAATATTGCCCATAGCAATTGTAATTTTTTTCTTTCTTACCAGCCACTTTGGCTACTTTTAAACTTGGCAGACACTTACCCCAACTGCTCACAATGTGTGCCGAACTTTTACGTCATGGTGACGTCATCACATGTCACGTGACGTCATCTTTAAAGGGGCATTTTTCGAAGTCATATATCTACAAAAGTACAAGTCCGATTAAGTTGGAACGTAATATCTAGGTATGCCACCGGGTGTTATAGATGAACATTGACATAACGTTATGGTCAAGTCATAACATGTCACGTGGTTTCATCTTAAAGGGGCACTCGCTAGATTATTGCCCTTAGCATTTGTAAACGTATTCTTTCTTACCGTTCACTTTGGCTACTTTTAAACTTGGCAGACACTTACCCCAACTGCTCACAACGTGTGCCAAACTTTTACGTCATGATGATGTCATCACATGTCACGTGACGTCATCTTAAAGGGGCATTTTTTCGAAGCCATATATCTACAAAAGTACAAGTCCGATTAAGTTGAAACGTAATATCTAGGTATGCCACCGGGTGTTATAAATGGAAATTGACATGACGTTATGTTGACGTCATCACATGTCACGTGACGTCATCTTAAAGGGGCAGTTTTTGAAGCCATATATAAACAAAAGTACAAGTCCGATTAAGTTGAAAAGTAATATCTAGGTAGCCTAGTAGGTTTATAGATGAAAATTGACATTACATTATGATGACGTCATCACATGTTACGTGACGTCATCTTAAAGGGGCAGTTTTTGAAGCCATATATATTAAGAAGTACAAGTCCGATTAAGTTGAAACGTGGTATCTAACATGAATTTTAAACAATTTTGTATAATTATTTTTGTAATATATTTTTAGGTCATACACACTTAAATATAAATGTGAAAAATGTGTGACGTCTGATGACGTAATCATGGTCATCAACTGCTTGTATGCTCACATTTCTAAAAAGATTATGAATAAGCCTACGTGATTGCTTGACCTACACGACCATAAAACGAGATATTTTATCCACCATTGAAATCTCAAGAATAAGAATCAAACTACCAAAAAAAACCAAAACGAAACAGCCCTGTGTTTGTCCACAAACACTAAAGCTCTAGTTTTTTTTTTTTTGGCTGTTTCGAAAGTTTTTCGAAACAGCCCTTGTTTTCGTTAAGATTTTTTTTTTTTTTTTTTGGCTGTTTCGAAAGTTTTTCGAAACAGCCCTTGTTTTCGTTAAGATTTTTTTTTTTTTCTTTTTTTTTTTTTTTTTTTTTTTTTTTTCTTTTTCAGACTTTTTGCCCATAGCATTTGTACACGTTTTCTTTCTGCCAGGCACTTTGGCTACTTTTATGCAGCCGATTGCCTTTAAATTTAACAGACACTTAGACCAACTGCTCAGGATGCATGCCGAACTTTTACGTCATGATGACGTCATCACGTAATTTTTTATGAATTTTTGAATTTTGAAAATCGTAACATTCATTAAATTATATCTAGCGAACAAAATAAGATATTTTCAAAATTCTTTTTCTTATAGCTTTGGTATGTCTCAAAGATATGCCTTAAAAAGCGAAAATTGTGTGACGTCATGATGACGTCATCAAAAATGCTTTTTTTTTTTAACGCATGTAAGGGTCAATCTGATTACAAAAATGTATACATTGTATTTTTCTGTACCCAATTCCAAAATTTCATGATCGTGGCTCACTCAAGTAACAAATGACAGCCATTTCAAAATTTAGACCAAATTCAATATAACACAAAGGAATTCTGGGACGGGCTGATAACCATGGCTATTATGAGCTTGCTGTTTATAAAAGGGGTTGATTTCTAGTCTTTTTTCAAGTCGCTGAATTTTTGAAGTATTAAAATCGTAACATTCTTTTCAATATATCTAGCGAACAAAACAAGATATTTTCAAAATTATTTTTGTTATAGCTTTGGTATGTCTCAAAGATATGCCCTAAAAGGCGAAAATTGTGTGACGTCATGATGACGTCATCAAAATTTTTTTTTTTTTTAACGCATGTAAGGGTCAATCCGATTACAAAAATGTATACATTGTATTTTTCTGTACCCAATTCCAAAATTTCATGATCGTGGCTCACTCAAGTAAGAAATGACAGCCATTTCAAAATTTAGACCAAATTCAATATAACACAAAGGAATTCTGGGACGGGCTGATAACCATGGCTATTATGAGCTTGCTGTTTATAAAAGGGGTTGATTTCTAGTCTTTTTTCAAGTCGCTGAATTTTTGAAGTTTTAAAATCGTAACATTCTTTTCAATATATCTAGCGAACAAAACAAGATATTTTCAAAATTATTTTTGTTACAGCTTTGGTATGTCTCAAAGATATGCCCTAAATGGCGAAAATTGTGTGACGTCATGATGACGTCATCAACAATATTTTTTTTTTTAAACGCATGTAAGGGTCAATCTGATTACAAAAATGTATACATTGTATTTTTCTGTACCCAATTCCAAAATTTCATGATCGTGGCTCACTCAAGTAAGAAATAACAGCCATTTCAAAATTTAGACCAAATTCAATATAACACAAAGGAATTCTGGGACGGGCTGATAACCATGGCTATTATGAGCTTGCTGTTTATAAAAGGGGTTGATTTCTAGTCTTTTTTCAAGTCGCTGAATTTTTGAAGTTTTAAAATCGTAACATTCTTTTCAATATATCTAGCGAACAAAACAAGATATTTTCAAAATTATTTTTGTTACAGCTTTGGTATGTCTCAAAGATATGCCCTAAATGGCGAAAATTGTGTGACGTCATGATGACGTCATCAACAATATTTTTTTTTTTAAACGCATGTAAGGGTCAATCTGATTACAAAAATGTATACATTGTATTTTTCTGTACCCAATTCCAAAATTTCATGATCGTGGCTCACTCAAGTAAGAAATAACAGCCATTTCAAAATTTAGACCAAATTCAATATAACACAAAGGAATTCTGGGAAGGGCTGATAACCATGGCTATTATGAGCTTGCTGTTTATAAAAGGGGTTGATTTCTAGTCTTTTTTCAAGTCGCTGAATTTTTGAAGTATTAAAATCGTAACATTCTTTTCAATATATCTAGCGAACAAAACAAGATATTTTAAAAATTATTTTTGTTATAGCTTTGGTATGTCTCAAAGATATGCCCTAAAAGGCGAAAATTGTGTGACGTCATGATGACGTCATGAACAATATTTTTTTTTTTTAACGCATGTAAGGGTCAATCCGATTACAAAAATGTATACATTGAATTTTTCTGTACCTAATTCCAAAATTTCATGATCGTGGCTCACTCAAGTAAGAAATAGGAGCCATTTCAAAATTTAGACCAAATTCAATATAACACAAAGGAATTCTGGGAAGGGCAGATAACCATGGCTTAAATGAGCATGCTGTTTATAAAAAGGGTTGATTTGTAGTCTTTTTTCAAGTCGCTGAATTGTTAAATTTTTGGAATCGTAACATTCTTTTCAATATATCTAGCGAACAAAACAAGATATTTTCAAAATTCTTTTTGTTATAGCTTTGGTATGTCTCAAAGATATGCCCTAAAAAGCGAAAATTGTGTGACGTCATGATGACGTCATAAAAAAAATCTTTTTTCAAGTCGCTAGAATATTGCCCATAGCATTTGTAAACGTTTTCTTTCTTACCGGCCACTTTGGCTACTTTTAAACTTGGCAGACACTTACCCCAACTGCTCACAATGTGTGCCGAACCTTTACGTCATGGTGACGTCATCACATGTCACGTGACGTCATCTGAAAGGGGAATTTTTCGAAGCCATACTTTTACCGAAGTAGAAGTCAGATTAAGTTGAAAAGTAATATCTAGGTAGCCCAGTAGATTATCTTAAACAATTTTGTGTCAGGAATGCTTGTAGGCCGGCATGTGTTATATATGAAAATTGATGCGACGTTATGGTGACGTCATCATATGATTTTATAGTAATTTTTTTACTTTTGAATCTTTAAGCTATAAGGCCTATCTCATCAACTGAACATGCTAATTTCGAAATTCTTATTGTAATTCTTTTTGAAATAGGTTTTTTAGGTAAACAAGTTTTACGTTCTGTGATTTGGGAGGATTTAACATAATTTTCAAAAATAGTTGTTGTATTTTGTTCCACTCAAGTAAATGTTGTCTCAATCGTATTTTGGATTACCTTACTTTTAATTTCCAGTTTATAATTCCCAATGTATTAAAAAAAATGCGTTCTGTGATTTTCTACTGCTCAAATAAAGTTTGTTTCAGCCGTCTATTCTTTAAGGTGTGTTGCGTTAATTACTAGTTTTCCGTTTTCAAACACTACATGGGGTATGCTTCGCTCTCACCCACCGCTCTATGTGTGTGTTTGCCTTAAATTGTTAGTTAAGTTTGGTATACAGTGCTAGGCGCCACCGGACAAAATCCGTGAATGAGTTTTTACCAGTAAACTCGTATGCTGCCCTCTACAGTTCACTAAACACAACCAGAGGAGTATTTTTTTAAGTACTACCGCCCTCTTGCGCTAAAAAGTTGACAGGTTTGTCAATTGTGGCAGAGAAACTTTTGACCAGTAAGATTATGTCGAACTTTCCTTGCATTTAACTGTACCTCCCTAGGGTGTGTGGAAAATCATATTACAATTGGAGAATTCAGGACTATTAGGGTTAATAAGACCGTATTTTCTTTCAATTATATACTGTAATAAAAATATACCAGTAAGACTTCATTAAATAACTCTCTTTATTCAAAGGTCTTGTTTTCAAAGAATTCTTTTTATTGCTTCCTACGTGCCACAATGTCAACATGCATTTTTATCAAGAACATATCACATAATATTAATAAAGATTCAAATTTGAGAGGCAAGTTACTCCAATACAAGCCTGAAAACAAAATGTTGAAGAGAAAAAGTTGTGTATTTAACAAGTGCATTCAGTGAAAAGCACAGAAACAATCAGGCGTCTTATAACATTCTTTTTGAATTACAGACATACATGATGACGTCATCACATGCCACGTGACGTCATCTTAAAGGGGCAGTTTTTGAAGCTATATATCTACAAAAGTACAAGTTCGATTCAGTTGAAAAGTAATATCTAGGTAGCCCAGTAGGTTTATAGCTGAAAATTGACATGACATTATCATGATTGATGTCATCACATGTCACGTGACGTCATCTTAAAGGGGCAGTTTTGAAGCCATATATCTACAAAAGTACAAATTCGATTAAGTTGAAATGTAATATCCAGGTAGGTCTGCAGGTTCATAGATGAAAATAAACATGACAATAGGACGACGTCATCACATGTCACGTGACGTCATCTTAAAGGGGCAGTTTTGGAAGCCATATATCAACAAAAGTACAAGTTCAATTAAGTTGAAACGTAATATCTAGGTAGGCCAGTAGGTTTATAGATGGAAATTGACATGACATTATCATGATGTCATCACATGTCACGTGATGTCATCTTAAAGGGGCATTCGCTAGACTATTGCATTTGTACATGTTTTTTTCTTACTGGCACTTTGGGTACTTTTAAAATTGGCAGACACTTAGACCAACTGCTCAGAATGTGTGTCGAACTTTTATGTCATGATGACGTCATCACATGTCAACTTGACGTCATCTTAAAAGGGCATTTTTCGTAGCCATACATTGTGTATCTACAAAAGTACAAGTCCGATTAAGTTGAAACGTAATATCTAAGTATGCTACACGGTGTGTTATAGATGAAAGTTGACATAACGTTATGATGACATCACATGTCACGTGATGTCATCTTAAAGGAGCATTCGCTAGACTATTGCCCATAGCATTTGTACACTTTTTTCTTATTGGCACTTTGGGTACTTTTCAAATTGGCAGACACTTAGACCAACTGCTCAGAATGTGTGTCGAACTTTTACGTCATGATGACATCATCACATGTCACGTGACGTCATCTTAAAGAGGCATTTTTCAAAGCCATATATCTACAAAAGTACAAGTCCGATTAAGTTCAAACATGTATCTAGGTATGCCACCGGGTGTTATAGGTGAACATTGACTTGACGTTATGAAGTGATCACATGTCACGTGATGTCATTTTAAAGGAGCATTCGCTACACTATTCCCCATAACATTTGTACTCGATTTCTTTCTTTAAACCAATCCTTCACACATCCAATAACGTTAATTATTGTATAAACATTTGACTAACTAACACAATAAAAAAAACACGAAACAGCCCTGTGTTTGTCCACGGGACAAACACATAACATGTCTAGTTTTTTTTTGGCTGTTTCGAAAGTTTTTCGAAACAGCCCTTGTTTTCGTTAAGATATTTTTTTTTTTCTTTTTTTTTTTTTTTTTTTTTTTTTTTTTCTTTTTCAGACTTTTTGCCCATAGCATTTGTACACGTTTTCTTTCTGCCAGGCACTTTGGCTACTTTTATGCAGCCGATTGCCTTTAAATTTAACAGACACTTAGACCAACTGCTCAGGATGCATGCCGAACTTTTACGTCATGATGACGTCATCACGTAATTTTTTATGAATTTTTGAATTTTGAAAATCGTAACATTCATTAAATTATATCTAGCGAACAAAACAAGATATTTTCAAAATTCTTTTTCTTATAGCTTTGGTATGTCTCAAAGATATGCCTTAAAAAGCGAAAATTGTGTGACGTCATGATGACGTCATCAAAAATGCTTTTTTTTTTTAACGCATGTAAGGGTCAATCTGATTACAAAAATGTATACATTGTATTTTTCTGTACCCAATTCCAAAATTTCATGATCGTGGCTCACTCAAGTAACAAATGACAGCCATTTCAAAATTTAGACCAAATTCAATATAACACAAAGGAATTCTGGGACGGGCTGATAACCATGGCTATTATGAGCTTGCTGTTTATAAAAGGGGTTGATTTCTAGTCTTTTTTCAAGTCGCTGAATTTTTGAAGTATTAAAATCGTAACATTCTTTTCAATATATCTAGCGAACAAAACAAGATATTTTCAAAATTATTTTTGTTATAGCTTTGGTATGTCTCAAAGATATGCCCTAAAAGGCGAAAATTGTGTGACGTCATGATGACGTCATCAAAATTTTTTTTTTTTTTAACGCATGTAAGGGTCAATCCGATTACAAAAATGTATACATTGTATTTTTCTGTACCCAATTCCAAAATTTCATGATCGTGGCTCACTCAAGTAAGAAATGACAGCCATTTCAAAATTTAGACCAAATTCAATATAACACAAAGGAATTCTGGGACGGGCTGATAACCATGGCTATTATGAGCTTGCTGTTTATAAAAGGGGTTGATTTCTAGTCTTTTTTCAAGTCGCTGAATTTTTGAAGTTTTAAAATCGTAACATTCTTTTCAATATATCTAGCGAACAAAACAAGATATTTTCAAAATTATTTTTGTTACAGCTTTGGTATGTCTCAAAGATATGCCCTAAATGGCGAAAATTGTGTGACGTCATGATGACGTCATCAACAATATTTTTTTTTTTAAACGCATGTAAGGGTCAATCTGATTACAAAAATGTATACATTGTATTTTTCTGTACCCAATTCCAAAATTTCATGATCGTGGCTCACTCAAGTAAGAAATAACAGCCATTTCAAAATTTAGACCAAATTCAATATAACACAAAGGAATTCTGGGAAGGGCTGATAACCATGGCTATTATGAGCTTGCTGTTTATAAAAGGGGTTGATTTCTAGTCTTTTTTCAAGTCGCTGAATTTTTGAAGTATTAAAATCGTAACATTCTTTTCAATATATCTAGCGAACAAAACAAGATATTTTAAAAATTATTTTTGTTATAGCTTTGGTATGTCTCAAAGATATGCCCTAAAAGGCGAAAATTGTGTGACGTCATGATGACGTCATGAACAATATTTTTTTTTTTTAACGCATGTAAGGGTCAATCCGATTACAAAAATGTATACATTGAATTTTTCTGTACCTAATTCCAAAATTTCATGATCGTGGCTCACTCAAGTAAGAAATAGGAGCCATTTCAAAATTTAGACCAAATTCAATATAACACAAAGGAATTCTGGGAAGGGCAGATAACCATGGCTTAAATGAGCATGCTGTTTATAAAAAGGGTTGATTTGTAGTCTTTTTTCAAGTCGCTGAATTGTTAAATTTTTGGAATCGTAACATTCTTTTCAATATATCTAGCGAACAAAACAAGATATTTTCAAAATTCTTTTTGTTATAGCTTTGGTATGTCTCAAAGATATGCCCTAAAAAGCGAAAATTGTGTGACGTCATGATGACGTCATAAAAAAAATCTTTTTTCAAGTCGCTAGAATATTGCCCATAGCATTTGTAAACGTTTTCTTTCTTACCGGCCACTTTGGCTACTTTTAAACTTGGCAGACACTTACCCCAACTGCTCACAATGTGTGCCGAACCTTTACGTCATGGTGACGTCATCACATGTCACGTGACGTCATCTGAAAGGGGAATTTTTCGAAGCCATACTTTTACCGAAGTAGAAGTCAGATTAAGTTGAAAAGTAATATCTAGGTAGCCCAGTAGATTATCTTAAACAATTTTGTGTCAGGAATGCTTGTAGGCCGGCATGTGTTATATATGAAAATTGATGCGACGTTATGGTGACGTCATCATATGATTTTATAGTAATTTTTTTACTTTTGAATCTTTAAGCTATAAGGCCTATCTCATCAACTGAACATGCTAATTTCGAAATTCTTATTGTAATTCTTTTTGAAATAGGTTTTTTAGGTAAACAAGTTTTACGTTCTGTGATTTGGGAGGATTTAACATAATTTTCAAAAATAGTTGTTGTATTTTGTTCCACTCAAGTAAATGTTGTCTCAATCGTATTTTGGATTACCTTACTTTTAATTTCCAGTTTATAATTCCCAATGTATTAAAAAAAATGCGTTCTGTGATTTTCTACTGCTCAAATAAAGTTTGTTTCAGCCGTCTATTCTTTAAGGTGTGTTGCGTTAATTACTAGTTTTCCGTTTTCAAACACTACATGGGGTATGCTTCGCTCTCACCCACCGCTCTATGTGTGTGTTTGCCTTAAATTGTTAGTTAAGTTTGGTATACAGTGCTAGGCGCCACCGGACAAAATCCGTGAATGAGTTTTTACCAGTAAACTCGTATGCTGCCCTCTACAGTTCACTAAACACAACCAGAGGAGTATTTTTTTAAGTACTACCGCCCTCTTGCGCTAAAAAGTTGACAGGTTTGTCAATTGTGGCAGAGAAACTTTTGACCAGTAAGATTATGTCGAACTTTCCTTGCATTTAACTGTACCTCCCTAGGGTGTGTGGAAAATCATATTACAATTGGAGAATTCAGGACTATTAGGGTTAATAAGACCGTATTTTCTTTCAATTATATACTGTAATAAAAATATACCAGTAAGACTTCATTAAATAACTCTCTTTATTCAAAGGTCTTGTTTTCAAAGAATTCTTTTTATTGCTTCCTACGTGCCACAATGTCAACATGCATTTTTATCAAGAACATATCACATAATATTAATAAAGATTCAAATTTGAGAGGCAAGTTACTCCAATACAAGCCTGAAAACAAAATGTTGAAGAGAAAAAGTTGTGTATTTAACAAGTGCATTCAGTGAAAAGCACAGAAACAATCATGCGTCTTATAACATTCTTTCCAAATTCTTATTGTAATTCTTTTTGAAATATGTTTTTTACGTCATAGGTAAACAAGTTTTGCGTTCTGTGATTTGGGAGGATTTAACATAATTTTCAAAAATAATTGTTGTATTTTGTTCCACTCAAGTAAATGTTGTCTCAATCGTCTTTTGGATTACCTTACATTTAATTTCCAGTTTATAATTCCCAATGTATTAAACAAAATGCGTTCTGTGATTTTCTACTGCTCAAATAAAGTTTGTTTCAGCCGTCTATTCTTTAAGGTGTGTTGCGTTAATTACTGGTTTTCCGTTTTCAAACACTACATGGGGTATGCTTCGCTCTCACCCACCGCTCTATGTGTGTGTTTGCCTTAAATTGTTAGTTAAGTTTGGTATACAGTGCTAGGCGCCACCGGACAAAATCCGTGAATGAGTTTTTACCAGTAAACTCGTATGCTGCCCTCTACAGTTCACTAAACACAACCAGAGGAGTATTTTTTTAAGTACTACCGCCCTCTTGCGCTAAAAAGTTGACAGGTTTGTCAATTGTGGCAGAGAAACTTTTGACCAGTAAGATTATGTCGAACTTTCCTTGCATTTAACTGTACCTCCCTAGGGTGTGTGGAAAATCATATTACAATTGGAGAATTCAGGACTATTAGGGTTAATAAGACCGTATTTTCTTTCAATTATATACTGTAATAAAAATATACTAGTAAGACTTCATTAAATAACTCTCTTTATTCAAAGGTCTTGTTTTCAAAGAATTTTTTTTATTGCTTCCTACGTGCCACAATGTCAACATCCATTTTTATCAAGAACATATCACATAATATTAATATAGATTCAAATTTGAGAGGCAAGTTACTCCAATACAAGCCTGAAAACAAAATGTTGAAGAGAAAAAGTTGTGTATTTAACAAGTGCATTCAGTGAAAAGCACAGAAACAATCAGGCGTCTTATAACATTCTTTTTGAATTACAGACATACATGATGACGTCATCACATGCCACGTGACGTCATCTTAAAGGGGCAGTTTTTGAAGCTATATATCTACAAAAGTACAAGTTCGATTAAGTTGAAAAGTAATATCTAGGTAGCCCAGTAGGTTTATAGCTGAAAATTGACATGACATTATCATGATTGATGTCATCACATGTCACGTGACGTCATCTTAAAGGGGCAGTTTTGAAGCCATATATCTACAAAAGTACAAATTCGATTAAGTTGAAATGTAATATCCAGGTAGGTCTGCAGGTTCATAGATGAAAATAAACATGACAATAGGACGACGTCATCACATGTCACGTGACGTCATCTTAAAGGGGCAGTTTTGGAAGCCATATATCAACAAAAGTACAAGTTCAATTAAGTTGAAACGTAATATCTAGGTAGGCCAGTAGGTTTATAGATGGAAATTGACATGACATTATCATGATGTCATCACATGTCACGTGATGTCATCTTAAAGGGGCATTCGCTAGACTATTGCATTTGTACATGTTTTTTTCTTACTGGCACTTTGGGTACTTTTAAAATTGGCAGACACTTAGACCAACTGCTCAGAATGTGTGTCGAACTTTTATGTCATGATGACGTCATCACATGTCAACTTGACGTCATCTTAAAAGGGCATTTTTCGTAGCCATACATTGTGTATCTACAAAAGTACAAGTCCGATTAAGTTGAAACGTAATATCTAAGTATGCTACACGGTGTGTTATAGATGAAAGTTGACATAACGTTATGATGACATCACATGTCACGTGATGTCATCTTAAAGGAGCATTCGCTAGACTATTGCCCATAGCATTTGTACACTTTTTTCTTATTGGCACTTTGGGTACTTTTCAAATTGGCAGACACTTAGACCAACTGCTCAGAATGTGTGTCGAACTTTTACGTCATGATGACATCATCACATGTCACGTGACGTCATCTTAAAGAGGCATTTTTCAAAGCCATATATCTACAAAAGTACAAGTCCGATTAAGTTCAAACATGTATCTAGGTATGCCACCGGGTGTTATAGGTGAACATTGACTTGACGTTATGAAGTGATCACATGTCACGTGATGTCATTTTAAAGGAGCATTCGCTACACTATTCCCCATAACATTTGTACTCGATTTCTTTCTTTAAACCAATCCTTCACACATCCAATAACGTTAATTATTGTATAAACATTTGACTAACTAACACAATAAAAAAAACACGAAACAGCCCTGTGTTTGTCCACGGGACAAACACATAACATGTCTAGTTTTTTTTTTTTTTTTTTCTTTTTCAGACTTTTGCCCATAGCGTTTGTACACGATTTCTTTCTGCCAGGGACTTTGGCTACTTTTATGCAGCCGATTGCCTTTAAACTTAACAGACACTTAGACCAACTGCTCAGCATGCATGCCGAACTTTTACGTCATGATGACGTCATCACGTGATTTTTTATGAATTTTTGAATTTTGAAAATCGTAACATTCATTAAATTATATCTAGCGAACAAAACAAGATATTTTCAAAATTCTTTTTCTTATAGCTTTGGTATGTCTCAAAGATATGCCCTAAATTGCGAAAATTGTGTGACGTCATGATGACGTCATCAAAAATATGTTTTTTTGTAAACGCATGTAAGGGTCAATCCGATTACAAAAATGTATACATTGAATTTTCCTGTACCTAATTCCAAAATTTCATGATCGTGGCTCACTCAAGTATGAAATAGGAGCCATTTCAAAATTTAGACCAAATTCAATATAACACAAAGGAATTCTGGGAAGGGCTGATAACCATGGCTATTATGTGCTTGCTGTTTATAAAAGGGGTTGATTTCTAGTCTTTTTTCAAGTCGCTAAATTTTTGAAGTATTAAAATCGTAACATTCTTTTCAATATATCTAGCGAACAAAACAAGATATTTTCAAAATTATTTTTGTTACAGCTTTGGTATGTCTCAAAGATATGCCCTAAAAAGCGAAAATTGTGTGACGTCATGATGACGTCATCAACAAATCTTTTTTTTTTAAACGCATGTAAGGGTCAATCCGATTACAAAAATGTATTCGTTGAATTTTCCTGTACCTAATTCCAAAATTTCATGATCGTGGCTCACTCAAGTATGAAATAGGAGCCATTTCAAAATTTAGACCAAATTCAATATAACACAAAGGAATTCTGGGAAGGGCTGATAACCATGGGTATTATGTGCTTGCTGTTTATAAAAGGGATTGATTTCTAGTCTTTTTTCAAGTCGCTAAATTTTTGAAGTTTTGGAATCGTAACATTCTTTTCAATATATCTAGCGAACAAAACAAGATATTTTCAAAATTCTTTTTGTTATAGCTTTGGTATGTCTCAAAGATATGCCATAAAAAGCGCAAATTGTGTGACGTCATGATGACGTCATAAAAAAAAATCTTTTTTCAAGTCGCTAGAATATTGCCCATAGCATTTGTAAACGTTTTCTTTCTTACCGGCCACTTTGGCTACTTTTAAACTTGGCAGACACTTACCCCAACTGCTCACAATGTGTGCCGAACCTTTACGTCATGATGACGTCATCACATGTCACGTGACGTCATCTTAAAGGGGCATTTTTCGAAGCCATATATTTACAAAAGTACAAGACCGATTAAGTTGGAACGTAATATCTAGGTATGCCACCGGGTGTTATAGATGAACATTGACATGACGTTATGATCAAGTCATAACATGTCACGTGGTGTCATCTTAAAGGGGCACTCGCTAGATTATTGCCCATAGCATTTGTAAACGTTTTCTTTCTTACCGGCCAGTTTGGCTACTTTTAAACTTGGCAGACACTTACCCCAACTGCTCACAATGTGTGCCGAACTTTTACGTCATGATGACGTCATCACATGTCACGTGACGTCATCTGAAAGGGGCATTTTTCGAAGCCATATTTTTACCGAAGTAGAAGTCAGATTAAGTTGAAAAGTAATATCTAGGTAGCCCAGTAGATTATCTTAAACAATTTTGTGTCAGGAATGCTTGTAGGCCGGCATGTGTTATATATGAAAATTGATGCGACGTTATGGTGACGTCATCATATGATTTTATAGTAATTTCTTTACTTTTGAATCTTTAAGCTATAAGGCCTATCTCATCAACTGAACATGCTAATTTCGAAATTCTTATTGTAATTCTTTTTGAAATAGGTTTTTTAGGTAAACAAGTTTTACGTTCTGTGATTTGGGAGGATTTAACATAATTTTCAAAAATAGTTGTATTTTGTTCCACTCAAGTAAATGTTGTCTCAATCGTATTTTGGATTACCTTACTTTTAATTTCCAGTTTATAATTCCCAATGTATTAAAAAAAATGCGTTCTGTGATTTTCTACTGCTCAAATAAAGTTTGTTTCAGCCGTCTATTCTTTAAGGTGTGTTGCGTTAATTACTGGTTTTCAAACACTACATGGGGTATGCTTCGCTCTCACCCACCGCTCTATGTGTGTGTTTGCCTTAAATTGTTAGTTAAGTTTGGTATACAGTGCTAGGCGCCACCGGACAAAATCCGTGAATGAGTTTTTACCAGTAAACTCGTATGCTGCCCTCTACAGTTCACTAAACACAACCAGAGGAGTATTTTTTTAAGTACTACCGCCCTCTTGCGCTAAAAAGTTGACAGGTTTGTCAATTGTGGCAGAGAAACTTTTGACCAGTAAGATTATGTCGAACTTTCCTTGCATTTAACTGTACCTCCCTAGGGTGTGTGGAAAATCATATTACAATTGGAGAATTCAGGACTATTAGGGTTAATAAGACCGTATTTTCTTTCAATTATATACTGTAATAAAAATATACTAGTAAGACTTCATTAAATAACTCTCTTTATTCAAAGGTCTTGTTTTCAAAGAATTCTTTTTATTGCTTCCTACGTGCCACAATTGTCAACATGCATTTTTATCAAGAACATATCACATAATATTAATAAAGATTCAAATTTGAGAGGCAAGTTACTCCAATACAAGCCTGAAAACAAAATGTTGAAGAGAAAAAGTTGTGTATTTAACAAGTGCATTCAGTGAAAAGCACAGAAACAATCATGCGTCTTATAACATTCTTTCCAAATTCTTATTGTAATTCTTTTTGAAATATGTTTTTTACGTCATAGGTAAACAAGTTTTGCGTTCTGTGATTTGGGAGGATTTAACATAATTTTCAAAAATAATTGTTGTATTTTGTTCCACTCAAGTAAATGTTGTCTCAATCGTCATTTGGATTACCTTACATTTAATTTCCAGTTTATAATTCCCAATGTATTAAAACAAATGCGTTCTGTGATTTTCTACTGCTCAAATAAAGTTTGTTTCAGAAGTGCATTCTTTAAGGTGTGTTGCGTTAATTTCTGGTTTTCCGTCTTCAAACACTACAGGGGGTATGCTTCGGTCTCACCCACCGCTCTATGTGTTTGTTTGCCTTAAATTGTTAGTTAAGTTTGGTATACAGTGCTAGGCGCCACCGGACAAAATCCGTGAATGAATTTTTACCAGTAAACTCGTATGCTGCCCTCTACAATTCACTAAACACAACCAGAGGAGTATTTTTGTAAGTACTACCGCCCTCTTGCGCTAAAAAGTTGACAGGTTTGTCAATTGTGGCAGAGAAACTTTTGACCAGTAAGATTATGTCGAACTTTCCTTACATTTAACTGTACCTCCCTAGGGTGTGTGGAAAATCATATTACAATTGGAGAATTCAGGACTATTAGGGTTAATAAGACCGTATTTTCTTTCAATTATATACTGTAATAAAAATATACTAGTAAGACTTCATTAAATAACTCTCTTTATTCAAAGGTCTTGTTTTCAAAGAATTCTTTTTATTGCTTCCTACGTGCCACAATGTCAACATGCATTTTTATCAAGAACATATCACATAATATTAATAAAGATTCAAATTTGAGAGGCAAGTTACTCCAATACAAGGCTGAAAACAAAATGTTGAAGAGAAAAAGTTGTATTTAACAAGTGCATTCAGTGAAAAGCACACAAACAATCAGGCGTCTTATAACATTCTTTTTGAATTACAGACATACATGATGACGTCATCACATGCCACGTGACGTCATCTTAAAGGGGCAGTTTTTGAAGCTATATATCTACAAAAGTACAAGTTCGATTAAGTTGAAAAGTAATATCTAGGTAGCCCAGTAGGTTTATAGCTGAAAATTGACATGACATTATCATGATTGATGTCATCACATGTCACGTGAC
Source organism: Hippasteria phrygiana (assembly GCA_037893225.1). Lineage (NCBI taxonomy): Eukaryota > Metazoa > Echinodermata > Asteroidea > Valvatida > Goniasteridae > Hippasteria > Hippasteria phrygiana. The sequence continues at coordinate 316,012 of JAZGUH010000674.1, read as the reverse complement.
GTCATCTTAAAGGGGCAGTTTTGAAGCCATATATCTACAAAAGTACAAATTCGATTAAGTTGAAATGTAATATCCAGGTAGGTCTGCAGGTTCATAGATGAAAATAAACATGACAATAGGACGACGTCATCACATGTCACGTGACGTCATCTTAAAGGGGCAGTTTTGGAAGCCATATATCAACAAAAGTACAAGTTCAATTAAGTTGAAACGTAATATCTAGGTAGGCCAGTAGGTTTATAGATGGAAATTGACATGACATTATCATGATGTCATCACATGTCACGTGATGTCATCTTAAAGGGGCATTCGCTAGACTATATTGCATTTGTACATGTTTTTTTCTTACTGGCACTTTGGGTACTTTTAAAATTGGCAGAATTGCTCAGAATGTGTGTCGAACTTTTATGTCATGATGACGTCATCACATGTCAACTTGACGTCATCTTAAAGGGGCATTTTTCGTAGCCATACATTGTGTATCTACACAAGTACAAGTCCGATTAAGTTGAAACGTAATATCTAAGTATGCTACACGGTGTGTTATAGATGAAAGTTGACATAACGTTATGATGACATCACATGTCACGTGATGTCATCTTAAAGGAGCATTCGCTAGACTATTGCCCATAGCATTTGTACACTTTTTTCTTATTGGCACTTTGGGTACTTTTCAAATTGGCAGACACTTAGACCAACTGCTCAGAATGTGTGTCGAACTTTTACGTCATGATGACATCATCACATGTCACGTGACGTCATCTTAAAGAGGCATTTTTCAAAGCCATATATCTACAAAAGTACAAGTCCGATTAAGTTGAAACATGTATCTAGGTATGCCACCGGGTGTTATAGGTGAACATTGACTTGACGTTATGAAGTGATCACATGTCACGTGATGTCATTTTAAAGGGGCATTCGCTACACTATTCCCCATAACATTTGTACTCGATTTCTTTCTTTAAACCAATCCTTCACACATCCAATAACGTTAATTATTGTATAAACATTTGACTAACTAACACAATAAAAAAAACACGAAACAGCCCTGTGTTTGTCCACGGGACAAACACATAACATGTCTAGTTTTTTTTTGCTTCTTTTTCAGACTTTTGCCCATAGCATTTGTACACGTTTTCTTTCTACCAGGCACTTTTGCTACTTTGATGCAGCCGATTGCCTTTAAACTTAACAGACACTTAGACCAACTGCTCAGGATGCATGCCGAACTTTTACGTCATGATGACGTCATCACGTGATTTTTTATGAATTTTTGAATTTTGAAAATCGTAACATTCATTAAATTATATCTAGCGAACAAAACAAGATATTTTCAAAATTCTTTTTCTTATAGCTTTGGTATGTCTCAAAGATATGCCCTAAATTGCGAAAATTGTGTGACGTCATGATGACGTCATCAAAAATGTGTTTTTTTGTTAACGCATGTAAGGGTCAATCCGATTACAAAAATGTATATATTGAATTTTCCTGTACCCAATTCCAAAATTTCATGATCGTGGCTCACTCAAGTAAGAAATAACAGCCATTTCAAAATTTAGACCAAATTCAATATAACACAAAGGAATTCTGGGACGGGCAGATAACCATGGCTATTATGTGCTTGCTGTTTATAAAAGGGGTTGATTTCTAGTCTTTTTTCAAGTCGCTAAATTTTTGAAGTTTTAAAATCGTAACATTCTTTTCAATATATCTAGCGAACAAAACAAGAAATTTTCAAAATTATTTTTGTTACAGCTTTGGTATGTCTCAAAGATATGCCCTAAAAAGCGAAAATTGTGTGACGTCATGATGACGTCATCAACAAATCTTTTTTTTTAAACGCATGTAAGGGTCAATCCGATTAGAAAAATGTATATATTGAATTTTCCTGTACCTAATTCCAAAATTTCATGATCGTGGCTCACTCAAGTATGAAATAGGAGCCATTTCAAAATTTAGACCAAATTCAATATAACACAAAGGAATTCTGGGAAGGGCTGATAACCATGGGTATTATGTGCTTCCTGTTTGTAAAAGGGGTTGATTTCTAGTCTTTTTTCAAGTCGCTCAATTTTTGAAGTTTTAGAATCGTAACATGCTTTTCAATATATCTAGCGAACAAAACAAGATATTTTCAAAATTCTTTTTGTTATAGCTTTGGTATGTCTCAAAGATATGCCATAAAAAGCGCAAATTGTGTGACGTCATGATGACGTCATAAAAAAAAATCTTTTTTCAAGTCGCTAGAATATTGCACATAGCATTTGTAAACGTTTTCTTTCTTACCGGCCACTTTGGCTACTTTTAAACTTGGCAGACACTTACACCAACTGCTCACAATGTGTGCCGAACCTTTACGTCATGATGACGTCATCACATGTCACGTGACGTCATCTTAAAGGGGCATTTTTTCGAAGCCATATATCTACAAAAGTACAAGTCCGATTAAGTTGAAACGTAATATCTAGGTATGCCACCGGGTGTTATAGATGAACATTGACATGATGTTATGATGACGTCATCACATGTCACGTGACGTCATCTTAAAGGGGCAGTTTTTGAAGCCACATATAAACAAAAGTACAAGTTCGATTAAGTTGAAATGTAATATCCAGGTAGGTCTGCAGGTTTATGGACGAAAATTGACATGACATTATGATGATGATGTCATCACACGTCACGTGACGTCATCTTAAAGGGGCAGTTTTTGAAGCCATAAACAAAAGTACAAGTCCGATTAAGTTGAAAAGAAATATCTATGTAGCCCAATAGGTTTATAGATGAAAATTGACATGACATTATTATGATGTCATCACATGTCACATGACGTCATCTTAAAGGTGCAGTTTTTGAAGCCATATATAAACAAAAGTACAAGTCCGATTAAGTTCAAAAGTAATATCTAGGTAGCCCAGTAGGTATTTTAAATAAAAAAAATTATGATGTCATGATTACGTCATCACTTGTTTCGTGTCATTATCTTAAAGGGGCATTTTTCGAAGCCATAAATCTACAAAAGTACATGTCCGATTTATTTGAAATGTAATATATAGTCGGGTAGGCAAGCAGGTTCATAGATAAAAATTGACGCGACGTTATGATGACGTCATCACATGTCACGTGACGTTATCTTAAAGGGGCAGTTTTTAAAGCCATACATTGTATATCTACAAAAGTACAAGTTCGATTATTTTAAATGTAATATCTAGGTAGGTCAGCAAGTTTACAGATGTAAATTTACATTACGTTATGATGACGTCATCACAAGTGACTATTACAAACAACCTAAATTATTTTCAAAGTCTAACATAGAAAACTGGCAGGAGCGCGATTGTTTGACGAAGTTTAATTATTGTATTCCCATTTCACATCCAAACTAAAAAAAAAAAAAACGAAACAGCCCTGTGTTTGTCCACAAACACCGTCCGTCTAGTTTTTTTTTTTTTTTTTCTTTTTCAGACTTTTTGCCCATAGACTTTGTACACGTTTTCGTTCTGCCAGGCACTTTGGCTACTTTTATGCAGCCGATTGCCTTTAAACTTAACAGACACTTAGACCAACTGCTCAGGATGCATGCCGATCTTTTACGTCATGGTGACGTCATCACGTGATTTTTTATGAATTTTTGAATTTTGAAAATCGTAACATTCATTAAATTATATCTAGCGAACAAAACAAGATATTTTCAAAATTCTTTTTCTTATAGCTTTGGTATGTCTCAAAGATATGCCTTAAAAAGCGAAAATTGTGTGACGTCATGATGACGTCATCAAAAATGCTTTTTTTCTTTAACGCATGTAAGGGTCAATCTGATTACAAAAATGTATATATTGAATTTTGCTGTACCCAATTCCAAAATTTCATGATCGTGGCTCACTCAAGTAAGAAATAACAGCCATTTCAAAATTTAGACCAAATTCAATATAACACAAAGGAATTCTGGGACGGGCTGATAACCATGGCTATTATGAGCTTGCTGTTTATAAAAGGGGTTGATTTCTAGTTGTAATCTGTCTTTCTTGTAACTTTCCCATTGACCGTAAATATCCGGATTTGATTTGAATTGGATTTTTTGTTTTATTATGGGCCTTGTTTATTTGGAGTGATACTCAAGAATGTTTAACGCGTAGAGATTATTAGACGACTAAACTGCTACAAATTGCTAATTACCCACTAGAATAACGTGAAATAATAATTGATAACAGTTAAGAGGGCCCGACATCCCCATCCCAGTTGAATCTTTCTCAAAGATCCTTCTCACATATTTATTATAATTCTATTATAATAAATCACGCCCCATAAAGCCAGTTCGTGTTTTGTTTTACTATCAACAGTTGGTCCAGTAGATAAGATAACCGAAGGGTTCATGTATTTCGGATAATTTCCCAGAAGAAATATAATTCGCTCTTAATGGTTCAATTAAATAATGATAATTTTAATGCATTTTTTTCGGGAAAATACGATAACTGCCAAAATGTGCTTGAGCTACATTTGTTTCTATTTAAATAGAGATTAATTATGACGCTTATGTTCGAGGAATTTAAATTGAAATGCTTATATGAATCGGACATAACACTTACATGCAAAATCAATGTATAACATGTTTATTGAGCCATGTTCTATTTGCTATCACAACGCAATTGATTATCAAAGACTTGAATAAATAGCATCTGATAATTGTTTATAAGTTTTTAAAGGCCATTATTTTCTCAAACTCTGGAAGTCGTCTTTGGGCTTTGGCTTCGCATATTAATTTTAGGTCCCCAGATTTGGCAAGATCTGGGGCACTGTTTTTGTTACATGTACATCAAAGTCCTTTATTTCAATCCAGAGCCAGAGCCTGCTCATGTTATTTACTAATTCAAGACTTCAGATTGATTCGATTAGCAATGGGGCTGGAAACGAAATGACAACTTTACTCGCGATGTTTCTGTTTCTAGGTATAGCGCCCTCTTGCGCAGAGCTCTCCTAAACATTCACTGGTGTCCGGCTCCATTTATTAACATGACAGTTGACACGGTTCACTTGCTGTAAACCATTATAACAACTACAAATGGCGTCGAGCGTTGGACGTAGACACACGATTTTTCATCACATTGGACTTCGGAATAGAAGCTCTGGAATAGTCCTAATCCTCCGCTGATACACCTTGACTTATGGTGAGCAGGATTCTTCACACTGTGTCCATGGACGTGCCATGATAGTAGTTTCAAGAAGCACGGGCATGGCGGGGGTGGACGAACTTGCTTTGGACCTGGACGAAAGTCTTGCAGATCTCAGTTTAGAGAGAACGATAACAAGCAGTTTAAAGGTATTGTACATGTACAAAATATGATGTACGTTCACTGTTGTGTAGTAGGCCTACTACCCCTAGAACTATGGGGTTCCCGACGGGAACCCCATAGAAAGAAGCCTATTGTTTCCATAGGCTAGTGCAGCAAGAATAAGAAATTCATTCCCATGCACTCACGTTTGACATAGTGCGCACAAAAACCGCTGCACAGTTTTCCCCAAAAATCCCACTCGGCCTAATTTACATCCTCACCTTCACCTTGTGTGCGCCAAGCAAAAGATCGTCTGAAGCGGTTTCAATTTTCGAAAAAAAGGTGGAACAAAAATCTTCGATCGTGGTGACAGCGAATGACACGACATGCACGATGCGACTGTTGCCGGCCGGCCGGGTCATGTGCGCGGGTCGGACCAGACAAGCTCATGATTATTCATGTCAAAAATCTGAAGTACGGCGCGCACGGCATGTACCGCCGTCGTGTCCGTTACCGTCCGCATCACGCGCATCGATCACTACGTACACGTACACGTACATGTTTCCAATTCGGGAACCCCATAGTTCTAGGTGTAGTGTAGTATAGTCAGACTCCCTATTATCGCGGCAACTCTATTATCGCGGCATCGGAAATTCCTTTTTTTTCCGTTGCCAAAACTCCTTCGACTGGCAATTTTATATCCAATTCATCAAGCATTAAGGACTTTCTGCTGATTTGTGTAAAAAAATGACGATTAAAAAATGTTGTGTCGGGACTTTTAACGATTTTTAATAAATATTCACGTTTTCCAAAACTTGTACATTTTGCCTCACCGTGTCTGCTAAAAGGTACCGTCTATATTTTAACATGAATCTTTAATGGTGCTCCGTCCATGGAAGTTCCATTGTCTGGTTCCCATTCTACAGCTGCAAATGCAAAATGACGCCGAAGGACGATATTTCCACCGCGAAATCGTAGAAACATTTACGGGATCAAAATAAGGACAGTGCGGTAAAACAAATAAAACGACGCACCGTGTAAAGTGAATGGCGCCCCCAATCGTCAATCAGTAGACTTGTCCCAGTGAATTTTGTCGCCTTCGAGGGGGGACAGGGTGTTAAGAAATCATCTTGCAGGGCCTAATCGTCTTTAATCAACTTGAACTTTACAGGGAAAATATCAGACTTTATTCAGGGGATGTTTTGGTCAAACATTAACCATGAATAAAAAAGTTGAAATCATTGTAAAAAACACTGCCCACATACCGCGATAATACAGAGTCTGTACTCCGCCGAGCAATGACGAGCAATGACGAGCATGTCTATTTTCACAGGCATCGCATGGGAATAAACCAAACCACCGTCGGATTTTGTATGTCAGTTTAAAAAAAGCAAGAGTTATACAACACAAAACACAGGACAATTCGGGAAGGTTAGTGAGCAATCTCTATTCCGATCGGGAAACGTGATATCACCCTGATAAGTACCGCGGTAATACAGCGTCCCACCCTACTACATGTAGGTCTATATTTGTAGGCTCCATACACTATTTTTTTAAAAGAAGTTCAGAAAGCACTTTTATATGTCATATTAAAGTACAGGTAAATCCGAGTGAATAGCCTTTTGAATTTTTAAAATTGATGATTTTTTAGAAAATCAGTCTGCAAGGGATTTTTCGGAACATTTATCTATTGCCAATCTCGGGCATAATCATGGCGTTTTGCTTTGTTTACAACCATTAAATTTAGTAAACAATGAAGTAAACAATTTCAGAATTGAATAACGTGATGACCAATTATTTGAGCAGTTTGGGATTTGGGGTACATAAGTCTAGAGAATGTACTATGCCAAATGAGAGAATTTTGACACGAGTTATTTGTGTTTTTGATAACTGGTTACCATGGAAACAAAAACATTCATAAAACACTGAATTATCATGTTCCATTTGAAAAGTCAATTTATTACATACATATATGCATTCAACATATTGTCAGAAGCTACTGGTGACAGTTGAACTGTAATACAGTCAATAATTTCAGGATTATGGGTAATTTTATTTGTTTACTACTTTTAGTTTCGTCAGTTGTGTGTAAACAAATGAGTAAACAAAGGATAATTGTAATATTTTGTTAATGCAAGATTGTATTGTGTCCATTTCTGAAGTACTGTAATACACTAGAATTTAAAAACTATTTAATTGGTGTGCATGTAATTAAAATTGTAAATCTTGCCAATGGAATTGATACTCTCTTAATCATCTACTACAATTGTTAGATTACCCTCTTTGTAATCAATTATTTCAATCAATGTAACATTCCTAGAGAGAAGAGAAAAAGAACCCAAAACAAAAAAACTGGACATAATTCAGTATCGTGTCTCTTCTTCACTATCCAATTATTTCATCAATCAATGTAAATTTCCTGAAAAGAAAACAGGCAGTGTACACTTTACAAGTGGTGTAAATTGTTTCAATAATTGAGTAAAAAACACAAAGAAGACCATGCATGCATGCGTGGAACTGGAACAGCTATTATTTTATTTTTTTTAAATAAAAAGAAATTAAAAATGAATTGTTTAATTTTTTTTTTTTTAAATAATTAAGTATGGGCCCCAAATTTATAATAATAATAAGAAATATCAATAATAAACATTTATACAACTGAAAAAAAATGAATTATGTATACATTATTTTGAAGAAAACAAAGTGCAAAAGTTTATCGAAAAAAAAGAAAAAGAATCAACTCATTGTAAAGAAAACAGATGGCAAACGTTTATTAAATGGAAGAGCCAAATCTGCTCTGCTAGACCTCAAGAATAAGCAGTATTTGGCTTTGCTGTCTACTATTTTTACACCCCACACCGTTCCAATTGCAACTTATTAAAAAAAAACATAGGGGGGAAAGTTTGTTTATAAAAAGAACAGCCAAACTGCACTATTGAGCCTTATCTACCAATCACAAAAAGGATACCCATCACGTGATATGATTTCGCTTTGCCGTCTACCATTTGTACGCCCGCGGTGCTACACCGGGGGACTTCTCCCAAGCTCTAGTATTGCGCATGCGCAAAAGGTTTTTTCGGCACTCGCGCGAACGCACGTGTACACTATTTTCCATTGCCTTGGGAAATCTTGGGAATTTTACTGCGGTCATCTTGGGATATTTACGCTTGAGTTCTACAAGTATGATTCTCATATAGTACTAATAGTAATGTTTTATGACACTGCGATTTGCTTTTCCACTTTTCAAACTGCAGAGTGCTGAAGAAATTGAGAGACTCACTGTTGATGAACGCTTGAATGATATTGAACGTGCTGTCTACTTGCTTAGGTGAGTACCATATGCTGACAGGCCCGACGCATTAGCCCTAGACATTTTTACTAGGAAGTGTCCTCAACCTGTCAAAATCCAACACTATGCAGTATACCTATGGCACATTCTTTGGACTTAGACAAATTGGGGCATCATAGCTCCATGTAAAGTAATGGTGCCAAGGCGCTACAGTACTGAACCCATCAAAATTATACAAAACCTGATGATTGGAGTTTGTAAGGCTTTGGGTAGTTAGAGTTAAGGCACAGCTACATGTACTACATGTACATGTAGGTGCACATTCTTGTACTGAGAATCAAGGGACATCCGATCCCTTGTAATAAATGGACTCTCAAGTCCTCAATTTATCACAATCCAGCTTAACTACATGTACATGTAGTTGCGCACCTTACTGCAGACTGTGTACAATGCATTGCATTTTATAGTTAACCTGGGAATGGGAATATACACTCGTTTCTCTTCCCAGGGAATTCATTTTCATTTCACAAAATGTGAAACAAATTTCCCAAACATTTTCAAACCTTTTTACACAAGTGGGGAAATGTTTTCACACCTCTTCACACAAGTGGGAAAAACATTTCCCATGCCTTTTCACAGAAATGGGAAAATAATTTTCCACTTGAATTCACAGGGGGGGGGGGGGGGGGGGGAGGAAAGTTGTGTGGGAAATGTGAATGCGTATTCTTTTCACAAAATTTCCCATTTCCATTCACAGTGTTTTAACTTTCAATTGCAGTGTACTGTAGAGTCCTATAAATGTTCCTTGAGCCGTCACCAAAGGGAGATGCAGGGTGGAAGCAGACATGCTGGTCCTTATCCATTGTTCTCGCCAGTTAAGCACATGCAAAGAATTAACCACGCATGCTCAGAGCTATTCGCACATGCTCAGAACTAGCAAAAAGGACCTGTATATGTGACCCGCTATGCAAAATGGGCACATAAGTCGCTGTATGCTTTTACGAGTTATGGGCCGTTCAATGTCAAGTGATTTTGAAGGGAGGGAATTTTTCGCATCTTTGATACCTATATTATTCTTTTTCATAACCAAAATCTTTGATTTCAGTGAATAAAGTTGGAAAAAGAATGTTTTTGTCGAGTGCTTCCATCTATTGCTTTGCTTTTTGTTTTTTTAAATGGCTTGTTTCTCCTTAAGTCATTTCAAGAAATTCCTGAAAACAAACATGCAAATTTCCAAATATCTCGTGATTGCAAAATGCTAGAGACCTCAGACATATACCATATGAAAGCTTATAAAATGGCCTTTCCAGCTATATATAAAACACTATTTTCAAATTTTGCAACATAAGTGCCCTTTTTGCAGAGCGGGTCACATATATACAATGTATCTGCTGCTCTAGCATCTCAAAAGTCTGCCATTGGTGCCTTGGTGAGTTCTTGGACAACTTTGTACATGTGCAGCACACAGAGTGGCGTATAATGGCGCGTTGTATACACAGGCACTCGCGTCTCGGACTGTAGCTGCCTTGGATTTTTCTGAGACAACTTTCCTTGATGTTTATGTGCACGAACCTACAGACCACATCATGCCTAATTGAATCACATTTACTTTCGTGGGGCATTCACTTATTGCATTTCAGTGGACGAGACGCACATGTGGCCACTTGCACGTCTTTGGAGGTTTTCTGTTTGCCTCAGATATAGAATGTCATGTGATGTTCAAAAGAAGCTATGATTGGCTTTTCTGTAGGAATTGTGATAGATCAATATGCTAATGGATTATTAATTTTTTTTTTTGTCTTTTAGTTGAACACACCACGCTAAATCCAATCATATACTTTGTATTTATATTTTGCTTGGTGCCCCCAAGTTAAGACCTTTTTTAGAGTCCTTACAATCCCCCCTTGCATTTCAAATTTTGTTCTAGTAGAGATAATTTTCAGTCATTTTTGGTGTTACTTTATGAGGAAAAGATCGTGAGCCCAAAATTGTGAGACAAAACTTGGGTACAGCCCTTTCCCAAGGCCGTTTGAGGTCCAGGTTTGTTGGTATGTTAATTATTGCAAAGGTTCATTTACCATGTTACGTTTGACCTTAAAGCAAGTATACCTTTGTTGATTCTGTCTGGTCATTGTTAAGGTTACCCAGGCAAACACACCTTTTTCTGTCTGATTGACTGACTGTGAATGGCAATAAAAACCTCAAATTGAAAGCATCTGTCGAGGGTTGTCCTGGAGCTTTTTATGTTGTGTGAAAGAAAAACATGTCTTTTAATAGTTGGTGTGTTTGCGTTGAGCTTTGACTCTAGACAGAAAAATTGGGGTGGTTTTTTTCCCCAAATGTAACTTGTGGGAAAGTTTGAAAGGACAGAAGTACAGAGTACGTTTGGAAGAGTTTAGGCTGTCCTGCAAATAAGGATTGAGAGAGATATTAACAAAATAATGAGGGCCTTGTTACTAAACATGAGGCAACTTTCATAAACAATTTGGAGACGACTAACGGCACGGGAGGATAAAGGAATACTTGCACAACACAGAAGACATATTTCTGCAGTGAAGGGACCAATCTATTAAGTCTTATCCCTTTCTGTATTGGCCCATTACAACCGCGACCATAGTCCAACAAAAGTCCAACATCCGTGATTGACATGTGGATTGACATGTGATTGGTCAATGCGTCAGTGGGAGGGGCTTAATGAATCGGTCTATTGACACTCCCCCCCCCCCCCCCCCCCCCAAAAAAAAATGGGGAAAATTGTATTAAATGTGCCATTCTTACAAGGGATCAGTCGGAAGTTTTGAGCTACAGGACAAAATCCAAATCGATTTTAATTTTATTGTCTAAAATGCTAGTAAGGTAACTCACTGATAATCACCGGAATTTGTGTTTAGTTTTCTTCATCAGATTCGTTATTTTTCGATTCCTGTACATGGCCATTTTTAATCCAATCATAACAAACTTGGTATCAATTTAAAGCTTGTGGTCTAAACTCTTCATTGATTGGCCAATCTGACCGATATTCCCACAAATAAACCAATGAGAGACTCTTAGGCTACCCCCTAATCGTGAGTCGTTCAGCGGTGCGGAAAAGAAGGACAAACTTGATCGCTTGATTTCTACAATAGTGCTGGATCATCTAATAAAACTAAAATTATCATAACTTTTTAAAGACTGCTCCGATTTTAATAATTCTTTCATCATTTTAAAGCTTATGATACTTGTACATGTAGGCTATGTTCTTTCCAGTGGTATATAAAAAATAAATGTTTGCCATGAGAGATTGTTCTCTTTTGAGAGCACCACAAATGTGAATGTTTGTTTTTCTTGCCCGTGAATTGTCTCGTGTAACGTGGCCCTTAAGTTTTCAGTTGAAATCAAAGTTGATCACAAAGTTGGTGCAGAATACATGTAATTGCTTAAATACACCAAGTACAATATACCTCAGAATATGATAAGTGCAAGGGTGCACCTAGCCTAAATGACAAGAATTGCCAAAACAACTCTCCAACGTGATTGAACTACATGTACATATGCAAAAATAAGCTTGACTTAACCAGTTCGCATCGGAGGACGTGTTAACACGATCTGGCTGTTTTTATACACGGGCACGGCTGACGGGTTAACACGTTGACTGCCAGCCATAATGTATTGGGCACCACCACATTGCCATTGTGCAATCTGGACAAACAGCGCATGCGTCCATACTGATGAGGTGCTTTCAAGCTGTCTCTATCGATCACAACCATTCCATACATTGATGTACTCATACTGCCAGCAGCATATTTGATGCGTCTTCGGTGATGCCAGAGTATTCAATTACCATAACAATAGCGTTTGGTTCACTACGAGTATACTCGTAGTGGCAGAATCCGGTACACCCATCACTACGAATATACTCGTAGTCGGCAGTCAACGTGTTAAAACGTCAAGCTTGCATCGACTCGCCTCCAGATGACGTCTCAATCCCCCATTTGTACAAACACACAAAGTCCGAGAAGTCTGTGGAGGCGGACCGTGTGTTGAACTTGAACTTGGCCGCTGTGCACGGCCTGTTGTTCTACAATTTAGGCTCCGGTGGGCGCACCTGGAGTATTGAAATATATGAGGTTTCGGCAAGAAATATTGTACCAATACGGTTGAAATGACTCTTGCAAATCAGTATTTGTGGCATTTGGCTGTACATGTATGTCATAAGTTGGCTGCTATATTTTGCCTTTTTTGAAAATAGAAATGTTTGGCAAAAATAATCCCGGCGCGAACTGGTTAATCCTTTCAGCCCCGCATTGTTTATTGGCATGCAGCCTCTGATGCCCACATTGTTCACCCACAGAGCACTTAACGGTCGACTTTAATCGCCATTGGGGCTGAAGCGGGGTATGGTGCACAGGTAGTCGCCATTGGGGCTGAAAGGGTTAATTGTCTGTCACATAATCACATTCTGTGTCATTTTGGGGGAAATGTGAATTGTTAGTATTCAAGTGCAAAGAGAACCATCCCTGCTAATCTAATGCTGAAAGATGGCGTCATTGTTGTAATAGAATCTATGACATGTAATGAAACATTTTTATAGTTTTAAATGTTTGTTATTCACGTAATGTTCCATAACACTGATCATCATGCAAACACAAATTTCAGATTTACCTACATTTGTAAGTTTTGATTCAGTGCCCTGTGGCCAAATTTGATTACACATGAGCTGCAATGTTAGTCATACATACATACATACATACATACATACATATGGTCTGGGTATTTACAGAGGTGGGATGGGACTCATCAAAACAAATCTGTGTAGTCTCAGTTCTGTTGCTTGTTATCTTAACCTCTTATAATGTGTACTGTATTTGTAAAATGCTTTTATCTTGATAGCCTGAGTAATAAACGACTTCGCAAGTTACATGTACATTGTATGTGGATTGTTAGTGTAGCCAGTCAAAATGTTTCACATTTCTATTGGCAAGGTCCACTTGGCCATAAAACACGATTTAAGTTGGCAGTATACATGACAGAGGTACAGAGGACAGAGGTACAATGTACAAACATATTAGCAACATACATGTATGAACTACATGTAAACATCACGTGGTACATGAATGGCATGTACATGTACATGTGCCTTTATGCCATTTTCAGTTTGAAGGTTCTAGTACATTACAGTGTTCTGCATATGATGGACTCTAAAGCCCTGTCCGCACTGGACATATTTTGGTAAAACTTACCGAGACGATGGGTACTTTTCCCATTTTAAGTCCAGTGCAGACAGCCTAGGACGTTTTCCTCTCAGTTACTTTTCCCGAGTCCAGCGGTTACTTCTACCGGGCAACGCTGCCCAGGAAAACTGACCAGGTAACTTTTCCCGAGACGATAAGTCCAGTGCGGACAGTGTGAGTCGGTAAAAGCGGCTCAGGAAAGCGTACATCAGGCCCGAGCGCGAGGTCATGCTACACTGGGACACCACGCATGCGCTTTGCATTGCTTCACCGCGGTGCGGCGCACGTGGCAAGTTTCCAAATTCCAGTGCGTTGTTCCTTTTTTGTTTGCAATCATGGCAGATATTATTATTGATAGTCAGAAGTTTGATTGGTGCTAATCGATGTAGTCCTATGTGTACACTGTACATCAGCCGGAAAAATGAAAAGGCACGCGTGATTTGGGTCAATCGCGTCAATGTAGAAAGGTCACGCAAAGCGCCCTCATGAGTCCTTATATTGACAGCTCGGTTACTTCTACCATGGTCTCGGTAAAATTTTCCTGTGTCGAAAGTCCAAGTGCGGACAGTGGTCACATTTGATCATTTTTCATTCGGTAAAACCTTCCAAAAAATAAGTTCTAATGCAATGGAATGGAACAATGCACTCTAAAAATGTTATTTTTTCACTTTATTCACTGAAATTAACATTGTTGTGCACCAAACCTGAAACTTTAGATATTTAAGATGTCATTAAAGACAAAAAACAAAAAATGAATTTTGACAAAAAATTTCACCCTCTCAACATTGAAAGGGCCATCACACGTAAATGCATAGTAAGGCTGTTCGATATCCATTTATTTTGATACCGAAATATCGGCAGAAAAATATCGCGATATTCGATATTATCGTGATGACGTCACTTTTTCATTACCGGAAGAACGGAGGAATAAAAAATACATGACGGAAGTCACCACGGCATCATGAGATCGGGGCCACTGCCGGGATCGGGCCCGCCGGGATTGAGCGGCAGGAACGGGGGGCCGGTTTGACAAAGCTTCCCTTCGCTCGTTGAGTATTTGGAGTTTTACCACATTTACCTTCAGTTGGCTACTTTATGGCACTCCAGAAACACTAGCGTTTGTTTCTATTTCAGCATTGTTGATTAGTAACACAGATGATAATACCATGGACGATCACATGCGAGCTGTCAACAAACGATCGTGTCGTATATTTTGTGAAGACGACATGACATTGCACAATGTACAATGGATGCGCGGCACGTGTTTTAATCTTTTCTCAAGACGCGGCGCAGTTCGCTACACGTAACTACACCTAACTGCGTGTGCCTTGTACACTGGGGAAAGATGTTGGCATTCAGTGACAAAGGCTAGCAACAAAGCAACGCGCACGCGCAGATGCGCTACATGGGTTGACCTTATTGCAAACAATTGCCATACCCCTCGATCTCAAGATGAGTTCGCAAGCGTGTAGGTACGTACATTGTACACTGGGAATAAGACGTTGTTTGCACTTGACAACGTACGGCACGGAGGGTAAATCATTCGGAAGGTAAATCGCGCGGAGCGGAGATGTCATGTCGGGGTTTAGAAAACGGTCAAAGAAAGACACATTTAGTGCATGTATGTATTTTTTTATTCCTCCATGGTACATCATGATACATTATATACTATTCTACCGTCCAATAATTGGAAATAACTGGAATTTCGAGCAAAGTAAACTGGACAAATCCACACGTAATGCGGCCAAAAGAAATATATCGCGATATTCTTCGGTATATCGAATTCCCCGATATTCGTTTTTTTTTTAAAGGGGCCGATACGATTTTCGATATGAAAAAAATATCGGAATATCGGGAAATATCGTCATATCGAACAGGCTTAATGCATAGTGCGACTTATATCACCTTTTTCTGGAGCGGGTCACAATTGTTTCTGGGTAGTCCAGTGCTGCCACTTTGAAGTTGTTCAAAAGTTTTTAGTTTTGGCAGTGTGAACAATAGAATGTTTATTAATGCTACATGTAGTGCTTTGATAGCAAGTGCCATTGTAGCCATTATGTACATGTAGTTTGTCGAAATCAAGATTTTCCTCCATACATGCTCATGGTTTTTTTAAGCTCAGTGATATAACTTGAGTAGTGCATGCACACTGCAAACCGTAAAATTGTTGAAAGAAAGTGATTCTTCTTGGGTCAAAAAAGTGAAATTTTTAATTCTTGGTGTTTTTTAAATTATATAAAACATAAATTGTGATTATTTCTTTTTTGGTACACGTTTCTTTGTAGTTCTGGACAGGAGGTGCAGCGAATCAGTGTGATAAACAACCTGCCCCAGCTCTTGAGAGACCACAACAATGAGGCTATGCGCAGAGTGGTTCCTAAAGTTAGGGTGGGTATCTTATTTCCCATTCCCCCACTCTCTCTCTTTTCCTGCCAAGTTACATTTATATAAACTTCTGCAGTTTATGTACAGTAGTAGCTTACAGTATGCACTAAATCCCATGGCATTGTGAAGTCACTGAAAGGTAGCCATGACAAGAATCGGAATGATCATTCCATCCCCTGGCATATATCCTCCAAAAAAAAAAAAAAAAAAAAAAAAGGAAACAAATTTTCTAGCATTTATCTTCAGTGGAAATATCTTAAAGCTGAGTAACTTCAAGGTGTGATATACATCAGCACCATCGGTAACATAATAAAAACAAATTATCTGTTGCAATTCAAAAGCTTATTCTTTATAAAGAGGGGTACCAACAGCAGTCATCTTCAAGAAAAATCATACATACTGAAGACCTCCAGAATAAGCCTATGTGAATGTGCACAAAATCACTTTTAAAACAGTGATTTTCTTGTGACTTCCAAACTTCCACAGTAGGAACTGTACGGTGTGTAAGTAATGAATGTTCTCAAAGTGAACAAAGAAACTGGCAGGAGCGGGATTCGAACCTGCGACCTCCGGGTTACCGTACCGGCGCTCTACCAACTGAGCTATCTTGCCCTATATTGGCGGTCTCCCAAATTGTCAGTATCTTTGTTCGGGTACTGACAACTTGGGAGACCGCCAACATTGGGCAAGATAGCTCAGTTGGTAGAGCGCCGGTACGGTAACCCGGAGGTCGCAGGTTCGAATCCCGCTCCTGCCAGTTTCTTTGTTTACTTTGAAAATGTATTCAAATTTACCTAGTCAGTTTCCCTTGTGGATTGTTTGACGAAATATAATAATAATAATAATAATAAATAAAATCGAACCGATGTCACCATGTGGAATTAGTGGAGATGGGATTAGGAGAAATTTGTGGGCTGTATCGCCTACGAAAAATACATGCACAGATTTTTAGTGTCGTGAATTCTGGCTACATGTGTACTTCATGCTCAGCTGGATTATTCTGTCTCATCTATAGGAGGTGCTCCACTTGGCTAACTGTGATCTGCAGGATGCTGCTACCCAGGTGTTTGTCACCATCATTGAGGAGCGCATCGTAACGCCGACTGTGTACTCTCAGAGCTTCCTGCCCACTATCATCACCAATGCCGACAACAGGGACCCAGGTCAGTACATGTAGGAATTATGGGAACAGACTCGGATGTTCATGGCCGGTGTTTAAAGGTTTAGAAATCAGAATAGTAAGGATGATATGAATGGTTCTGAAACGATGATTGATATACAAGAAAAGAAGAGTTCGATGTATTAAATGTGTTTCTGTAATTTATCCAGACTTGGAGCAGACAAAACAGTGGGGGCGTGTCCAGTTTTGAGTGTGACATCATCCACACTAAAACATTGCTTACCATGCTCCGACACATACATGTTTACACAAACATCAGTGACATGGCAAGCAATGATTTGACTGCCGACGAAGTCAGAAACAGAAAAGGGTATTTACCGTACAACTTCACCATAGCGAACATTTGGCTATAACGAACATTCTCTTTGGCTCCAAACTTGTTGTATTCAGTACATATTATTCAGAATGGACGACCACTGTAGTGAACATTTTTTGTTCATTATAGTGGCGTTCTGTATTTTTGGGCAGGGGCACCCCCCCCATGATTTTGTTATCTTAGTAAAATACTAAACCGTGAACAGCTGCACGTTGCTTGGTAGGGCAGTGTTGACTGTCCAGCCTCGTGCAGTCCTCTCATGTTTACAAATGTAGATGACCGAATAGCCTGCAGAATTGTCCACAGGGAATTTCATATTGACTTGACCCCTTATTGAAGAAATAAAATTATTGACCGTTTGGGAAAAGCAATTAGTGGTGTCAAAATGCTCGAAACGTTCCACTGGAAAGATTGTCTGTACCAATCGGGAACACGTCCAGCCTATTTATGTGTAAATATGTGTAAACTCAGAACTATTCTGTAGTATTACATGTACAACTGAATTATTTTTTTTATTATGAAAGGTCTGCTTTTGAAATTTGAATTTGCTCGTGTAATATGGCAAAAAAAAAAATAGTAGTGTTGCCCTCCACGACCGACCCAAAAGTTGGGCCGCCTTTTTTTTTTATTGTTTTGTTATTTTTTTAAATTTTATTTTTAAAGGAATTTTCAAAATCTCACCTTTTCCCGCACAAATTGAACAAGTTTTATTTAAATCATTGTCTTTAACCAGTTCGCGCCAGGATTATTTTTGCCGAAAATTTCTATTTAAAAACAAGGCAAAATATACAATGTAGCAGCCAACTTCTGATATACAGCCAAACGCCACAAATACTGATTTTCAAGAGTCATTTCAACAGTATTTGTACAATATTTCTTGCCGAAATCTCTTCGGGTGTGCCCACCAGACCGTAAATTGTAGAACAACAGGCCATGCACAGCGGCCAAGTTCAAGTTCAACACACGGACTTCTCGGACTTTGTGTGTGTGTACAAAACAAATGAGGGATTAGCGTGTTGAGACGTCACCCGGAGGTGAGGCCAGGCTAGCTTGACGTTTTAACCCGTCAGCCGTGCCCGTGTATAAAAACAGCCAGATCATGGTAACACGTCCTCCGACGCGAACTGGTTAAATACAGCTACGACGGCACAATCATGCATTTTGCCATCTCACTTTTAAATAATCTTACTTTTTGCCTCCCGACTTCAGAGTTACACGACGTGTAGTATTGTTTTGATGATTTCATGGATGGTTAAAAAAAAAATCGTCCGACTGACCCTCCCTCCCGATTTGTTCCATTTAAGGGCAACACAATTTTGTTGGGGTCCTAACTTTGAATTTGCCCTTGTAATAACTTTGAATTACATTGTCAGTGTTGATACTTAAATCTTCAAACATATTTATGTAGTGATTATGTTTATATCGTTTGTTTCCTTCGCAATGTACGTTACCGAATGTACTTGTACACGTCTGATGGATCTGAATATCTCATGTAAGTGTGGATGTGGTGTGCAGTAACAAAAAGTCGTGGTGATTGAATAACCCAATGTGGATAATGTACATGTATGCGCAAATAATCAGTCAATTTAGTTTTGGATTTTGCTGTTGTTTTATTATTTAACAAAATTTGAATCCGTAGGGCAAACCGGCAAAATTTGATTTCTCAAAGTTGCACGTTCACGCGTGTAATTTATCGTGATATTCTTGTGTATTGCCATGTGCTTGATTTATATGAGTTGCTGACCATGATTTGCTTGCAACCAAGAATTTTATTTCTGAAAAAAAAGTCTTGTCTGAGTGGTGTGAGGGAAAAAAAAACCAACATACTCTGTTTGCTGTAGTGAAAAGTAATGCAAGTTTCATGCATAAATTGATAAATTTGTCCTGTAATCATCAACCCCATCCCCCTCCCCTATCGTCATAAAAATAAATTATTTATATTTGTCTGCATGATACACAAAAACATTGTCGTAATAATTTTTGGGTATAGTAAAAGATCTCTCTAATGAGTTTGATTTCTTTCAAATTCTTAATGTAACTTTATTTTCAAGGAGAGAAAACAAGTGGATTTTCATGTGTAACAATCCATTTTGATTCACTTTCCATTAACAAAAGTGTGCTATGAATAAAAGTGGAATGAGGTGGGGTCTAATGAGCCTTTTATCTACATGTAATTCACCCTTTTTTTGGTGAATGGCTGTTTTAAATGTTCTACAGGTTACTGGTGGTAGGCAGACTAAAATTTTGCAAGCGAGATACACTGTACATAATTTGTGACCCGCTCTGGAAAAAGGTATATTATGTCGCAAAATATGAAAAATGAGTTTTATGTATGTTTGGAAAGCCTGCAATGTAAGCTTTTATTTGGTACATGATAGAGCTCCAAAGCCCTTTCTGTTCTGGAGATATCGCATTTTTGCATATTAATTAGTTCTATGGAGTTCAAATTGCATAACAGAGAAAACAGGCTTTGAAATAGTTCTAATACAATGTAATGGAATAATGCACTCTAAAAAGGTTATTTTTTTCACTTTATTAACTGAAATCAACATTATTGTGCACTAAACCTGAAACTTTAGATATTTAAGATGTCATTAAAGACAAAAAACAAAAAATGAATTTTGACGAAAAATTTCACCCTCTTGGGTTGAAAGGGCCATTATACGTAAATGCATAGCGCGACTTATATCACCTTTTTCTGGAGCGGGTCACATTTTGTCTGCAGTTTTTTCTTGACTAGGCTCAAACGTCTTACAATTTTTCATCGGAGTTGATTCACATGCACAGCAAATGCATTTAAGGCGAAGTAAAAAAAAAACATGTTTAGCTTCCGGGTTTTTCTAAAAAGGAAGCAGGAGGGGCTTTATATTTTTTTAATTTTTTTATTTTCAAGATGGCCACCATTCTTTTATAAATTTCCGACAACCGTAAGTTTTCAACTGTTCAAAAACACACAAAAATAAGAGACATGTTGGACAAGAGAATTAAAAGTTTTACCGAGACGATGGTAAAATGAAAAATTGTCAAATGTGACCACTGTCCGCACTTGGACTTTCGACACGGGAACATTTTAAGGAGACCGTGGTAGAAGTAACCGAGCTGTCAATATAACGACTCATGAGGGCGCTTTGCATGACCTTTCTACATTGACGCGATTGACCCAAATCACGCGTGCCTTTACATTTTTCCGGCCGATGTGTACACGTAGGCCTACATTTTTAGCACCAATCAAACTTCTGACTGTATCAATAATAAAATCAGCCATGATTGCGACCAAAAGAGGAACAACGCACTGGAATTTGGAAACTTGCCACATGCACCGCACCGCGGTGAAACAATGCAAAGCGCATGCGTGGTTTTCCTGTGAAGCATGACCTTGCGCTCAGGCCGGATGTACGCTTTCCTGAGCCGCTTTTACCCACTCGCACTGTCCGCACTGGACTTATCGTCTCGGGAAAAGTTACCTGGTCAGTTTTCCTGGGCAGCAGTTGCCCGGTAGAAGTAACCGCTGGACTCAGGAAAAGTAACTGAGAGGAAAACGTCCTAGGCTGTCCGCACTGGACTTAAAATGGGAAAAGTACCGATCGTCTCGGTAAGTTTTACCCAAAAAAGTCCAGTGCGGACAGGGCTTTAGTACATGTAATCCCAAAAAAGGAAGCGGGCAGGGACGCTAAACATGTTTTGTTTTTTACTTCGCCTAAATCTGCAGACTTATATGTAACAAAGAATGGCAAATTTCCTGACAATTTAATTTCATCCAGGCTACACTGCGATTGTATGATACATTGTAGGTTTACAACTGCATCTGCATTCCTAGCAATAGACCCAACACAAACTGAAGTCAAGTCAACATGAGCAGCGCACCCAAACAAAATGGTTGGGAGTAGGATACCTGAGCTGGCCATAGTCTGGGTAAACTGTGTTCGGGGAATACTACCTGCAGCTGATGCTATTTCACCAGGTTTTTGGTCGTCAGTGGGTAACATGAGGCAGTTTCATGAGGCCAAGCAATCATTATGCATTAATCAAATAGCGGTGGGAGAAATCAGAGATTTTCAAAATCTAGTTATCCTAATTTTATTCTGATTTCACTGAAGTTCTCATCTACATGTACAGTGTAGCTCATAGTCATACCAACAAAAGGTGACGAGTGAGGTGCCGCATGAAAAGCCATCCCAATGATTGATATAGTTTGCAGGATTCGGTGAACACTGGGTCTTTACAAAAACACTCCAGAGCTTTAATGTTGAAATGTACCATGAAGACCACTAGCGAGTGAATGCAGTTACAATCAGAGACCATAGAGCAAATTGGAGGATGTTCCAGTTGTTTTTTTAGCCTGTGACACAAAAAAATAGAAGGCGAGGATCTGAGTGCAGGTGGAACTAACCAGGGCACAATTTCATGGAGCTCTAAGCTCAAAATATTGCTCAAATTTTCTTGTACATGTACATGTACTTAACAAAAATAGCAGAGAACCAGTCAAAATCTTATACATCATATGCAATTTTAGTTGGTAACCTGATTTTGTTAAGCAAAATTGTTGCTGTAATAAGCAAATTGTGCTGAGCAGCTACATGTACTTGACATTGGGCCTACATTTATGATTTGTTGGTTCAGTGGTAAAAGGTCCTCGTGCAGTTAAAGGATTCTGACAAACAGTTTAAGGAAGATTTAGCATAAATAAAAAAAACAAATCATTTGGTTTCCTTGCACGTTGATTTTGCAAAGTGTTCTTGTATCACTTGATAGTGCAAAGCAATGCCTTTTTAATATACAACCGTATGGCTTTTGGTGCATTAACCCTGTACCCCAAGCTTGACCAACTCCAATCAGCAGGTTTTGTCTAATTTTGATGGGTTCAGTACTGTAGCGCCTTGGCACCATTATTTTACATGGAGCTTCATGTATGATGCCCCAATTTGTCCAAGTCCAAAGAATGTGTCATACATGTAGAGCTGTATACTGCACAGTATTGGATTTTAACAGGTTGAGGACACTTGGGTTTGGGTTTTAATATTCACGTGACTCGGATTTTGCACATTCTGTCTGAACTGATTGGCCATTTGATGTGACAAAGCTGCATTGATGTGATTTTACCACAATAGACAATGGCATCAATTCTTTGTTGTTGTTTTTTTTCATTTAGAACCGTTCACAGGTTTTTATTAGGGCCTTAAAGTGCTGAGCTGATAAATCGTGAGATGAGTGATTGGTTGACAGGGTTTGAAAGTTTGCATGGTTTGGTAATGATTAATAACAATATGAAATTAGTGGTTTGGGGCTAATCCAGGCATGCTGATTGAGTTATTCTTATAAAACTACAATTTGTTCAGCACCCCCCCCCCCCCCCCCCCCCCCTTCCCCTTTCCCTTCCCGCCTCACCCCCGGATGTTCGGATTGGTATTTGTTTGTGCCCAAGGATGGGAACTTTGGTGCTGTTTTGAGTAGGCATAAGAACCAACCCTATACTTTTGTACAGGTGAATGGTGCCCCGGGTGGGGGTTTGGTCACTGCCAAAATAACACTTCCCACATCGGGGTTGAGACAGGTGGGGAAGGGGTGGGGGAACAGCTGATAGGGCGCAACTGTTCCAAATGATTGAATGTTATAGTTTTGTTAACGGACTCTCTGTCTTCTTTTTTTTCTCCCAAGATATTTTAGAAGCCTGGTTGGAGGTGCTGTTGCATGTCATCGCCTGCCTACCCAAGGACATCCTCAAGAGAGATGTAAGTTGGCTGGCTGTACCGCACCAAGCATTATTCATAGCAGTGACAGAAGCAATGAGGAGTTCAAAATAATAAATCATAAGGCGTGTTCACGCTATGTACGTTTGACCCGTGTCGAAATCTACACGGGTCCGACCCCTGTAGACTTCTTAAAATGTCAACACGGGTCATTTATGTACGCTGCCTTTTCACACTACTCAACGCAACACCAGCATTTTCGCTACACGTGTAATGTTCCGACCCGTGTATTGTGCGATCGTTTCACACTACACACACAGTTCTTGTTTTCATTTTATGAAATTTGCCAAATACACACACATGTACAAGGCTAAAAGCCACTCTACATGTAGGTAAAGGGCTGAGGTGTAGAAGTTGGCCACATTTTAGGTTACCAGCCTCACCACCCTTACGGTTTTCCTGGGTGCAGATCTAAATAGAGGATAAATCTCCAATAGATACCAAAGAAATTATCCCAATTCTCAGACCTATAGACCCAGGCGGGGTGACTTCACCATTGGTAGGACCAACTCACCTCCCCCCTTCATAGTCAATAAGCTGCTGTGTATCAGCATTATGTCACACATTATGTGAATGCCGGGTATATAGTTCAATTGAGACTGGCATTATATTTCTGTTTCACATGTTTTACGACAACATACCTTGACCTTATTCCTGGAGTGTACCCCAGACACAGCACAGCATGAGGTCCCCACAATGAACCTGAACATGTTACCCGCTATGTTGGGATTTGATGTGGTAGGATCTATAAATAATCAACTGTTAAGAATAGACATTAGGCACCCCACCTCGTAAAGGTCACGGAGTGCGGGCCACCATAAAGGCACAACCCAAAGTTTTCAGCTAAAAGGGATCATCCAAATGTTGACATTTCTGGTGCAGAACGTTTATGGGAACTTTGCACTTAACACAGTTTTCATTGTCGGTGCTCCAGTTTTCATAGTGCTGCAGACATATTATCAGATCAGAACAACCACATCTCATTAATGATGAATTTCCTACAAGCACATACAATGTGCATTCAACACAATACATAATACGTGTGTTTGTGTAATACAGCTACGACGGCACAATTATGCACTTTGCTGTGAATCTCACTTTTAAATAAACTTGCTTTTTGCCTCCCAATTTCCGGGTTAAACGACAAGTAGTATTGTTTCCTGGATGGTAAAAAAAAAAATCTACCGACCGACCCTCCCTCCCGATTTTTCACATTTAAGGGCAACACAATTTTCTTTTTGGCCATATATGATATAGAGCAGGCCACCATTCACTTACCCTCTAAAAATGTCAAAGGAATCTTTGGCCGTAATGTTACATAGTTTTATGAGTTGCCGCCTCGTCCCCCACCCCCAAAAAGCAGTCACTTAATTCACTCAATCATCATTGCAGTGACACCAAATGTTTTCAAGCACAGACAAACCTGCTGGTGTGGCTACATGAACCTTGACAAATAGGCCACCTCCATAATGTGACAAGCCTGCCCTCCTCCCAGCCCAGCATACAACTGTACATGACATGTAAACCAACCTGCATAATGGGGCCACCTGCCTATTGTGGCCAGCTTTGAATTCCTGGCAGGCCAAACATCATCTGTGCATAAATATGCAACCAGATGTTTGCCCCAACTTTACAAAACAAGCTTTAAAATCTCTCTCATGGAGGTAAGGTTTTGGCACCCAGCCTGAAATAGAACACCGCTGTGCTTAAACAGAATGAATCATGTCAGGAATATTTAGTCATTGGATCTACCAGTCAATTGTAGGGGGGAATAAACGTCAACTAAGTGAGAAATACAATGTACATGTATGTGTCTGTTGCAGTAGAATGGATGTCATTTGCTTGGGTGCACATGTGCTTTTGGAAGGAATCCTCATTAACTTGTCAATCACACTTAAGTTTTATTATAATTTTTTTCATTATAAACAGCTCTCTTTTAATTAGTCTAGCCATCTGGTGTTCTTTTTCTACAATGTGCACCTGCATGTTTGTATACGTGTATGGGCCTGGACATCTGTAGACGTTTCAGATGAGAAAGGTTACTAAAGATGTACATGTACATCTTGTACCAGTTTTTTCTCTTGGATTTAAAATTTGCTTGTCAACTCACTGTGAAGAATTTGGAAATTCCCGTCCCCTCCCATCCACGATTTGCACACTGATACTGCAAGTACATGTACAAGCTACATCTAATACTGCAGCTACATGTACATGTACATGCATGTACATGTACATGTACGTGCATGTGTACGTGCACTGTATATATCTCCGAGGACAAGAGAAGAAAGGAAACACAAAGAAACCTTTCAGTCCTCGAACGTAGAGTCTTTTGTTGAAATCGGTCCTCGAACGTAAGGATACGTGCTTAGTCTATGGGGGTTGGTTATATTAAAGGAACAATAGGAAACACAAAGCATTGTCCTCGGACGTATTAGGGAAGTACGACTTGGTGCATGTGCATACTGTGCATGTGCATGTGTACGTGTACGTGCACTGTATATATCTCCGAGGACAAGAGAAGAAAGGAAACACAAAGAAACCTTTCAGTCCTCGAACGTAGAGTCTTTTGTTGAAATCGGTCCTCGAACGTCAGGATACGTGCTTAGTCTATGGGGGTTGGTTATATTAAAGGAACAATAGGAAACACAAAGCATTGTCCTCGGACGTATTGGGGAAGTACGACTGTGTGTACGTGTACGTGTACACGTGTGTTATTACTGAACATGTTATTTATCATCGTTGAAGATAAATGTAAAAAAGAAAGAAAAAAAAGAGAGGATTGTACAGTGTACAAGCAAAAACTTTAAAATGACATTTGAGAGAAATGTCCATAGGAGAAATGAGACATTGGCTTGTACTTGTACATGTTCAGTGTGTGTCTGTTGTAATCATTTGATATTATTTGGTGTAAATCTACCATTTCTTTATTCCTTTTGATGGAAAAGTACAGAGAAGAGTAGTTATATTTTCCTGTGTGCAACATAACAATTCAAAACTTCAACACAAGTGTTGTTGTTTTTCTTCATGTGCATGTATTAGTCCAAGAAAACGTCCCCATGCAGTCCCATTTGTAACACATATTTTCTTTAATTACATAATCATCCCAAGGACTAATAACATATAAATTCTTGTGGATATTCTCCTTGTAGAAAGATGCCCGACATTAGAAGTAGAATCAGTGAAATCTTAATGGGAGACTTTTGAAGGGCTGGTAGCAGCAGACACATACCGGTCCTTTTTGCTAGTTCTGAGCATGCGCGCGTAGTTCTGAGCATGCGCGCGTAGTTCTGAGCATGCGCGCGTAGTTCTGAGCATGCGCGCGTAGTTCTGAGCATGCGCGCGTAGTTCTGAGCATGCGCGCGTAGTTCTGAGCATGCGCGCGTAGTTCTGAGCATGCGCGCGTAGTTCTGAGCATGCGCGCGTAGTTCTGAGCATGCGCGCGTAGTTCTGAGCATGCGCGCGTAGTTCTAAACATGCGCGCGTAGTTCTGAGTAGGGGTGTGCATCAGAACCGAGTACCCGACCGTTCATGTCAGGAACCGGTTCCAGATAATGGAATCGAGTACCCGTACAACTTTACATTATAGCATAGTAACTTCCCAGAAAATGAAAAAGGAAAGGTTTCGAATGTTATTTGTCGGGAATTTTCAAAATTAAAACACGACTAGGCCTACATGGGAAACCAGCACAGATTTAATGTTTATGACGCTCACGAATATTGACAATAAAGGGAATTTACCGGTTGTGGTTTTTGTAGTCTGGGTATGGATAAAGAGCCTTGACGAGACATACATGTGTAATATAGCATGCCTCATGCCACTATAAATACAACTGTATAAAGCTTCTGTCTTTTGTGATATGCCGGCACATGCACGTGCCGGAACATGTACATGTAATCGCGGAGTAGTGATCAGGTTTACTATAGACAGGCATGAGATTTTTCAGACTTTTGTCTGAAATCAGACTTTTCAATCTCAGAGAAAGACATTATTACAACTTCCAGGATTGGAAGTTTTGGATTGGGTTTCTTTAACGGGTACCCGGGTACCCGTATTTTTTCAATCGGGTACCCGGTTCTTTTACTACCCGTAAATGCACACCCCTAGTTCTGAGCATGCGTGCGTATTTCTGAGCATGCGCATGACTGGTGAGAACAGTGGAAAAGGACCGGTATGTCTGCTGCCACCACGCATCTCAAAAACCTCCCATTGGTTGAAGAGAGTTACTTATTGTCCCATACATTTAAATGTACCTCACACATGACCGAATTCTTGGACCTGCCCATGTATAAATAAATGGAATATCACCTTACAGCATTTTCATGTACTGTACATGTATAAACCTGTACTCAATAATGGCCATTGAGATCTGTGTATTTTTCAGCAAAGTCCATTGGCAAACAGACCAGTCATAAACAAACTCGGCTAAAGACTACTCTAACACACTTTTTTCCGGGTTAATTTTTTTCAGATAATCGTATCAGACACTTCCCAAAATGTGTGCCACGATTCATACATGTAATCAATAGCATATTAAATATGAAAGGTGATAACCCAGTATCCCATTGTGTTGACAGGTTTTAACAGTAGCCGTAGCCAAAGGGCAGTTGTCTCAGTCAGTGCAGTCCAGATTGGCAAGCTGCCGGATCCTCGGCAAAATCGCCACCCGCTGTGATTCTTTCATGTGAGTACATGTATGATTCAATTTGATATTGCTTTGAATTGATTCGATTCGATTCGACAGACTTAAAGGTAGTGTACACGATTGGTAATCCTCCAATTTTGTTTTTTTACTGAATTATTACGAAATACCTTACTAGACTGTAAGTTAATAGTAGTCTCAATCATCCTGTGAAATGATGGCACCAGGTGTGCTTTTGTTGTCCAGAAAAGTGGAAATTTATATCGTTTTTCAACGCGTTGGAAAACTGCCCTGTAGCCTTTAGTACTAACCCCCAAATCCGCAAATTTCTGAAAATTGCAACAATGACCAATCATGTACAATCAGTGCAGAATCTGCAGAATCTAAGACTTACAGAAATTGCAGCAAAAATTCCACTTTAAAAATTAAAGTGGAAATGTTGCAATTGCAGAGGATGATACAATGGAACAGAGTGTGTAAGTTGACCCCAAAATCTAAGGAGATTTGGGTAGTGTGGTACCAAAACAAATTACAGATACCAAACCAACAACTTACAAAACAGACATAACCATTCAGATGGGAACAGACCAACCAAATAGAAAAAAAATCTTGCAATGAATAGAAATAAAAAGATACAAATGGTTTAAAATTTAGAAACCTCTCCTCAGTGGAAACATAGTCAAATGTACAGGTAAGGATCCATCATATATCATCCAAAATACCAGGAACTATATTTAAGTTCTATATAAACCAACATCAGTAGAATCATGAAAAGAAAGACATGTTGGATGCAATGCAGGCCTCAAATTTAACGGCGGTCACGACGGCCAGTGCCGTCGAAGCCCTTAAGTTTGCCGTGGTGCCCTTCACAAAATCGCACTCTTCACGGCCAGTCTTGCCGTGCCCTTTTCCCAACTGGCCGTAGTGCCCTCGTTTCGAATGCAGGGGGCAGAAGCCAGATTTAATCTAAAGCACGTACACGCACGGTACGGCCAAGTTCAATCAGCGACTATTTGCCAACCACTAGTCAATTGTGCCTGGTACCCAGGTTATATTTTGTGCATAGGTTACCAGGCAAAATCGAACAAGTTGGTTGTCACGTTCGCTCGCGCTTTCATCATGGAGTTGTGTACGTGCGGCGCACGCATGGCATCATTTATTGTATGACCGATGTATTGTGTGTTGTTTATAATACCATAGAGCAAGGTGTGATAATACATGTAATAACCTGAACTATCAAGTTTGTAAGAATGCCACGAAAAGATCAATTAAAGCGACAAACATTCATGTAAATGTACATGTATCTGTGGAGTAGTTTTACAGAGCTTGTAGAGTTTTACAGGGCTTCACAGAATATTTCTAATAGAAGTAATATCAAAGGCAAAATGGCCGTGCCCTAGAAAATCTTAAATTTGAGGCCTGCAATGGCTATTGTGTTATTTTCCCCCAGGCACAAAATATTGATAAATGCAGCATGCTTTTTTGCACATAGTATCCAACCTACAAGGTACCATTGTACATGTACATGTAACTATGGAACAAGTATGCCAAACGCAAAAAAATGACTGGTGGTGTGACAAGGCTATGCTTTATTGTCTTTTTTGCCCTTGATCTTTAAATGCCGTGAGTCTCTTCTGGTGTTACTATACTACCTCATGCATTTCCTACGAAGGTCGAAAGTATGAGATCTCCATTATCTTCCACGTCCATGTTGGCAAGATTTGGGTACATGTGAATGATCTGCAGTTGTGTTGGCTAATAAAAATCACCCCCTACCTTGTCAGCTACTTCCTGTCTGGGACAAGCCTGGCGAGTGTTGTTTTTGGCCCTTTGTTGTTTTTGTTTTTCTTTGTGGTTCTGATTTGCGAAATTTGTAAACACATTTGTACCACAAATATGCTAAATATACACTACTTGCAGGTCTGTCAAACAGCTTGTCAAATACAGCTTTCCAAAAGCCTGTACAGTGTACTTTGAAAAGTGCAACGAACTTTGTTCGACACAATTTATGTCCACTGTCTGTTCATTTGTTTATAAGCAAAAATGAGTTGTTTTAAATTGATTAGTTTCAGTGAAGAAATTGTGGCTGATCGAGGCATGAGTCACAATACATGTATCACGGCAGAATCACGCCAACATAGCTTGTAAGAGATTGTCCATTCACGTTAGCTCTTATTCAACTTTGGAGCATGCAGAATGGAAGACGATCCAAAATTACTGCACAGATTTCTGTACAGTTGTCAGAGGGGCGTGGCTACGTGCCAATAATGATCATTCTAGCACCCTGAGCAACAATGCATGTGCATCTATATGTAATCCTATGATTTTCAACCCCCCCCCCTTACCCCCTACCCCTCCCCTTGTTGGGTGCAACATGTTCAAATGGGTAAAATGAACCGTGAATAATTCTCATTATATCAATAAAGTGGAAATTGTTCAATTAATTTTTTCATGCAGCTGCTGTGTTTCTGGAATTTTTCTATTGTGGATTCTCATTATATCAATAAAGTCATGTTTACTTTCAGAAGTCCTTCCCTAGATGCATGTTAATCCTGTGGATCGGCTTACATGTATCTACATGTATAAATTTGGAATTTGTTTTCAGGGCTCATCCTTACAATCACTCTCTCACCGGAGATCTGTTGCTACTCTTAAGCCGTGTCCGCACTAGACTTGAAAAATGAAAAATGGTCAAATGTGATCACTGTCCGCACTTGGACTTTCGACGCGGGAAAATTTTACCGAGACCGTGGTAGAAGTAACCGAGCTGTCAATATATGGACTTATGAGGGCGCTTTTCGTGGCTTTTCTACATTGACGCGATTGACCCAAATTACGCGTGCCTTTTCATTTTTCCGGCTGATGTGTACACGTAGGACTACATCTTTAGCACCAATCAAACTTCCGACTGTATCAATAAAAAATATGCCATAATTGCAACCAAAAGAGGAACAACGCACTGGAATTTGGAAACTTGCCACGTGCACCGGTAGCAGTTGCCGGGTAGAAGTACAATGTAGCCGCTGGACTCAGGAAAAGTAACTGAGAGGAAAACGTCCTAGGCTGTCCGCACTGGACTTAAAATGGGGAAAGTACCCATCGTCTCGGTAAGTTTTACCCAAAAAAGTCCAGTGCGGACAGGGCTTAAGTCTGTTCTGCAGGTAATTCCATGGTAAATGTTCCACCGGCTTGTCCAGCTTGGTTCCTCCAGTTAGGGTGTTTGAGCGTGAAACTCGGCTTTCTGCCTGTTCCCACCAATATACTCTAGCTTTACCTAGATGTAGAACAAAAGGCTATGCCAATTGCTTTTTCCCTCATTCTGTATAGAATGGAATACTTTGCCTGCGGCATGTTTCCCATTCATCTTACAATTTTTCCTACTTTTAGAAGGAATATACCTCTTGTATCTTTGATTGTTTTCTTCTTTTTGTAGCTCTGTACCTTAAGTGGCTTTTAAAGGAAACATGATTTAGGATTTATATTGCATTATTCCTGCCCAAAACAATAAAGTATTATCTTGACAATGATATTTTGTGTCCAGAGACAATTATTTCCCAGATTAAATATGAGAAAAACATTCTTGAAAATGTTTGTCCAAGCTACTCCGCCCCCTGAGTGGGACCCTCATTAACATAAGTGTGTGACGTAGATCGAGGCACATTACATATTCTGCTCGAGCCGGCCCCATTCATCACGCGTATGCATTGAGTGTACATTCTTCGTCCAAAATCTAAGCAAAATATAGTGTTTTTCGGCCATGCCGACAAGGTGTGTGGCTGCTGGCTGCTGGGTGCAGCAAAATTTATTTCCAACTGATGCGAAATATCAGAGAATTTGGACGGCGAAAGTGAAGGTGACAAGAGCGTTATGTAGCGACCACTTTGAGCCGTCGTGTTTCGATACTGGTATTTTCAAATCATGGGATGACCATAAAAATATGCTCAAGTCCACTGCCATCCCAACAAAGTTCCCAGATGTGAGGAGCCTTCACTAAAAGGGAGAAAATCAGGGTAAGTTCGATGTTAGTTGTTGCAAGTTACGAAATTGCACGTGTAGACCTAGTGTACGTGTGTATACGATGTACATGCGTCATTTACCGGGTCCAGTCGATCCATGAATTTCGGTGCCTCGGTCTACGTCACGAACAGCGCCCTCAATTTGAGTCTCAACAAATTCCAAAAAGGGGGGGTCAATTTTTGGACGGCAAATAATCACACTAAAACTTCACTTGAACCAGTTTGGCTTTTAATTCACATTTAATACATATAAATGAATTTATTCATGAAATAAAATGTGATCCGGCCAGTTTGAGAAGCATGTTTCCTTTAAGCCTTGTTTGGAGGCGAACTTTAAAAAAACAAAAACAGGACCACGGTGTACGCAAACTTTCAACCGCAACTGTACGTGAATGTACGTGCAGTTGTGTTCGGTGTCAACTTAGAGCATAGTAATAGATGTGGCATCAAAACATTCAAGTACCATACTGTACTGGAGTGGAGTGGTGATGAATGATGATTTATATTACAATCTTGTTGGCCAGAATCTGTTTATTTCTTCAGTCACTGTCATGGCCCAGTTAATTGTCAGTAATATCCATTTTTGTTTAACCTGACACATTCCACAATGTTGGCAGAGTCATTTGTCAAATTACAAAAGAATCTTTTGTTCTACATCCACTGCTGTAGAACAGAATTTTCTGGCAGGCCAAAAATATATTTTTCGAAAGTACATGTATCTGAGTTGCAGAAAGAAATTTTGGAAAAATTTAAAATAAATTGAAAACATTTTACAGATTTATCTAGGTGTGTTCTCAATTTTAAGCAAGTTTTGCCATGTTCCCAACTATCCTTCCTATAATTCAGTAGGGATTCCTTCTTCAACTACATTGGACATATTTTATTTTTTCCCCTAGGAAATTGCAATCTTCTCATCAGAAAATAGAACTGTTCTATCTGCGGATGGTTTCCTGTTGCAGATTTTGTAAAACTAGGGAACCCGTTGCTGAAATTTGCCAACGTACATACATCCAAATGCATTTCACTTTGAAATGTCATGTTTCAATTCGAGTATGCCGGTATATATGTCATCCTTATGGGCAGTAAGTTCACCATGACTTGAAACAGATTTTACTAGCTGAAAACAAACTGAAATTGATAATTTTCTTGTATGTATTTTCCATACAGGATCAAGCGAGACATACTTCCCCTTGTGACTTCACTATGTCAGAATGTTGACTATGAGGTCCGGGCCTGTATGTGCAGGCAGTTAGACTTAGTAGCTAGAGGCTTAGGGTAAGTATCCTTCAATTCAAAAGTCCCCCCCCCCCCCCCCCACCAGACAGTGTATTTTAGAACACCACTATTCTTCCTTGCGTGATTTTGTCATTCCAATATGACTTATGCAAGCAAGAGCAATCTTTTCAATTCTAAAAACTAGATATAATTTTCAACAATATTTTGGTGAAACATGGGGCTTTCCTACCCACTTTTGCAGTTTGGTTTGAGCCACGCAAGTTTAGAGAAATTGCCTTTTTGTCTAGTTCTCATTTTGGCTATTCTGATCCTAATCCAATGTTTCCCTGCTACTCTCAACCAATCGGAAATGGGATTATAAAAAAACGTGACTTTTCATAAGCTTGTGAGTGACATGCTTCGAAACTAAGTTCTGCATTGTGAAATTTTCATTTTTATCAAGCAGTTTTTTTTCCCTCGTGCTGTTGAACTCTCTACTCTGTTTTTCTCCCACACAAAACCTGAGACCATACAATGTATTCATTGGCCTTGTCCTCTACTTTTTACACCATGAGTAGCCATTTGACCTCGTATTAGGTGATAGCTACAAAACACAGAATTGCAACTGACTGGATACCATTTTGGCATGCAAGATTGTCTGATGGGAAAAGTAATTTTTTTGGCATTGAAAGCAGTTCTTTTGTTATCAAGTGTGACCATCAATCATTGATAGATTTTTGTTGGCCGTGTAACATGGTATGGCCAAAGTTTCTGTAACTGTTCTGTGAATAATTTTGTATCGGGTGAAGAGTGCTACACCCTGAATAAGTGAAAATTATTTGGAGGAAGAAAACACTCAATTGAAATATTTTGCATACTTGCCATTAAGTAGCTGGTTGCTATGGTGAGATATTAGAAAAACTTATCACAATGATTTCACATTTGAAATGCCTCTTATAATAATGGCAACAAAAGTAACACATTGGAAAAAAAGTGAGGATTTAAAGAGTAGTGTTAAATTCATTTATTGGCATTGATTGATATTACACCAAAGTGACTTACAGGATTTGAATTATTGAATGGTGGATTATCATTATTGCTTTGTAACTTTACACCATGTGATCAATCTATAAACAAAATAATGTTCACATTGGACCTTTTTTTGTGTTAAAACTCACTGTAATAATGGTTACTTTTCCATTTCAAGTCCAGTGCATACATCCTGATAAATGTTTAATCTAACATAAACAAATCTGCCTCAGTTTTTGACAGTCTTAGGGAGGTGGCTCACTGAAAGACTGAGTCTTTCTTAGTCTATCAGCATCAGTTTTTGTATGTAGCCTAGAACTGTATTAAGTTACATACATGTACATGTACTAGAGCGTTAACTCCTCATCCCTTCATGCCAATTTAAAGCTGTCTGAGGCACAGCCATGATTGGTGGGTTGTTCATAGGTTTGTGTACAAACATGGATGCAGCTAGCAGGAGGCTTCACTTCAAACCCTGATTTGCAGTATGTACATTGCCCACCAACTGCGTTAGCTTGCGAAACTGCTTGCGCCAGCTTGCGAAGCAAGTAGCACAGCAGTGGGCAAGCGTTCTTGTGAAAGCTTGCGCAAATTTAGCTTGCGAAATGGCTTCGCAAGCTGTTGCGCTAGTTTTGAACCTGACCCAAAATAGTGCAAAATAGCGCAAGCCAAGCTGCGCTAGACGTCTTTCGCAATGCATCGCAAGCAGTGTACAGGCCTAACGCAAGCATGCGCAATGAGCGCAAGGCAGCACAATCTGAGATATGTTGCGAATTCTTGCGCTCGTTGTGCCGGTGGGCAACAGCATTTTGCAAAAAAATCGCAGCAAATTGCAAAATTTGCAAATAGTGCAATATATCGTAAATTTTGGCGGAAAAAAATTTGGCGCAAAAATTCGCAAGATAACACAAGCTAACGCAGTTGGTGGGCAAGTAGCATTAGTGCTCTAGTAATGTATTATCCCTGCATGGTGTGTAGATGTCCTCTTTGCCAGTTTTACATGTGCAGCAGGATGTGAATGGTATTTATCTGGTCTATCATTGAAGGCTTGAGCCCACCAAAAGTGCAATACTTCCGGAACTGGTTGAACTGAGCAACGATGAGGAAAGTTGCGTACGGTTGGCTGCACTGGAGACCATAGTGAGCCTGCTGAGTTTGCTTGACGATGGTAAGTAGAAAAAAAGTGTAGCTATTAGTCGGTGGAACAAATACGTGCTTTATCAAGAGCACTGTGAGCAAAACCCCCATCGTCTACTTTTAATTTTTCAATCTTTACTTCATTTAGTCTGTTTGTTGTTGGTAGGACAGCCTTACTGAGCTAAACAGGGATGGTGTTGGGTGACGGTGTCACCTGCCATTTGGACAAAACATGCAAAAAAGTGGGGAGTCCAAAAGTGTTCTCTATGTTGAATATAAAAACATGTACAGAGTACCGAAGTCTGACATCAGTTGCCGCGGCAACTGGTTCCAAACACATGCAGTTTAGAATGTATTCTGGTTCCAAACATTGCATTGATTGACGTCATCACTTCGGTACTCTATTTTAATTAACCAAAGCAGCTCTATTGATCCCCTTCTTCAACAACATGTAATGGTCGTCTTTACTCAGGCAGCATAAAGTTAATGAGCCATGACAAATACAAGCTACACCATCAATATGTGTCATTCAACATAGGAATCTTTGATCCTGTCATCGTCCGTGGTTACCTAGCAGCATGGCATTTCTGTTTCTATGGAAACTATTCCCGATAGCATCCATCGTTGACCTTTAATTTGTTTTTTGTGACAATCATAAAAGGCCATTTGTTTTCTTGACGGAGTCGGCATGTTGAATTATTGACACGTATGTTTTCCCATCTTCGTTCATGCATCTGTGACAGGGTTGAACCCAACTAGAGGTAGCCTCCATACATCATTTGTGTGTTTATGTACAATGCAGGGCTTGAAGTTCGCACGTATAACCACTAGACCACATCAGCCTAATCCTATGGCTTTGCCAAATTACAGAATTCTGACTAACATGCCTAATCCTGTGCTTGCAGAGCTACAAATGGAGCACAGAAATTGCTTGCTAACCAAAATTCCTTGCCAACTCATTGAAAACAGTAATTAGTAATCCTTCAGCTGTGATCCCTCATTAACAGTAAACAGAGCCACGACATATCGGGCCCTGGGTAGGAGAAATTCACCAGACCAAACTGTTTTAACGGGACCAGTTCGTTAACAAAAAAATGATTAATTAAAAGGCATTCTGAACAGGTGTGAAATGAACTTTTGTTTCACTGTAGAACCGATCATGATAATGTCATTCAAGTTCATTAACACTAAAAGAAGACAGTCAGAATGTGGAATATAAGATCCAGCAAGATTACTGTCAAGGAAATTGACTTGACCACTTTTCTGGTAAGGTTGGGAAGACATGTTGAACAGGGGATGTTATTAGCTGTACTACTGGGTGTTTTTTGTTTGTTTGGTATACCCCACCAGGTGAATCATTCTTGATTTGTGACTTCACAAAAGCAGTTTGTCATGTGATAATGCATTACAGACAAAGAGTTCATGATTTCTCCGCTCAGCGTTTGACCTCATGTTGATTCCACTGTTCAGAAAATTGGGATTTTCACACAAGCCTGAATGCCTGATACAAAGCACTAAATACATGTAGGTACTGCTAATAAAACTGCCTATTCAATTATGAAGTCCTCCCTTACATAACTCAGTAGTGGTGTTGTGGTACCACAAGCCCTGACATGTACGTGTGTATAAACTGCTGCATGTTGTTTTAATGAAACAGAATTTTAGTCTCTGCTATTATGTTTCCCCAAAAAAAACACTATCTTTTGTTAGTACATGATTTAAAATCTGCCTTTTCCCACAAACGGGATCTCTTCGTAATTTTGTCTTCATGGTTTGAATGATTAACAAATACCTGCCATACTGTATATGTCCTTATTGCCATTCTTATCCGGACACTGTTTGTGTTTGATTGCGCTTTCTGTTGTAAAACTGGGGCAATCAAACATAACACCTGTGTCAATAGGGACCATTAGATTCGATACGTGTGCGGGATGCGTATGCGGCTCGGAAAAAGTCGCCTTTTAAACCCCCGTATTGAGTTACAATTTCATCAGTCTTACATCATGCATTTCAACATTTTGATATGAGAAGTCAATTTCCGATACCAGATGAAATAACAATGCAAAATGGTGATTTAATATGCGACATTTTCTGAGCCGCATACGTATCCTGTACGTGTATCAAATCTAACGGTCCCTAATTTTGAAATGTTTGATCTTGGCGCAGTTCTAGACAACAAATTTCTTGGGGGGGGGGGGGGGGGGGGTGAGCAAAAATTGCTCTTTTGGTGGAAGAAAGGCAATTCTTGAGGACCTGATTTTGGAGAATCTTTGAGACAGTATTTGAATTTTGAAACATTTAATTTAATAGAAAAATTGGGGAGGGGTGGGGGGGGGGGGTGGAAACAACTGTGTATTTTAGGGGCGTATATAATTGTGTACTAAAAAAAATGCTTTTGTGAAGAACAAGATATGTCAAAGAATTTGCGTGTGGTCAAGCAAATGACAGGATTTTGGATTTCATTTGTGTGTGCATTATCAATTACATTCTGGTTTATTTCCACACACAGCTGCGTAATGTTGACTCAAGTTGTCTGTGCATATCATTTCAGAATGTTTGGTGGTAGTGGTGTATGTAGGTGTACAATAACGCTCAGTAATTGATGGGGCATACTTGTTTACATTGCATGTTCGTGCATTACATGTAAGTGTTTGTAAGTGTCTCACCTCGTTCATGTATGTACATGTACTAGCCTGTTGTGTAGAGTTGGTGCAACTCTTCTTAGTGCTCTTGTACCTGCAGGTCATGTTGGGTGAGGGATCTTTGACATTCTTTATGTTGTTTTCATCCTTGGCCCATAGAGCGCCAAGGATGGGTAAGAGCAAAGTGCTTTTGCCCCAAGGCCAGTGAGACAAAAAATGTGTAACAAGAAACGAATTGTTTTGAGATGTTGGTGGCAGCAGACAATACTGGTCGTTCTTGCCAGTTCTGAGCACGCGTGCATAGTTCTGATCATGTGCGCGTAGTTCTGAGTATTCGCACGTAGTTTTGAGCATGTGCACAACCGGCGAGAACAATGAAAAAGGACCACTATGTCTTCTGCTATTTGCATCTCAAAAGTCTTCCATTAGATTTAGTATTACTGGCACAAGAATTTGCTTAAGCACAAAAAACCTTTACTGTTACTCATGCCCCGAGTGTCCTTCCTGATGCCAAGACTTGGGATGGTATGGGGACAAAAATAGAGACACATTATATTACAAGTAGATTAATGTTAAAGCTAGCCAAAATTTGTCAAATTCTCACCAGGTTGAATTTTGGATCAGATGTCTGTGGCACACATGTACAATCTTGAAATAATTTTGGGTTTAGTTTATTGTGACGATGCAATTTCAAGTCAACCAAGTGTGACTTAATCAAGAGTATTCTCATTCAAAATCTGGTAAGAGTATTTGTAATGGCCTGTCCTACAAAACCTGTTACATTTCCCCATTTGATTTTGTCCTTAATTAATTCTTAGCTCTCGTTTATTTTTGTGTGCTGTTTTTCTTTTATCAGCTAATTTTTGGCAGTTTGTATTTTGGGGGTTTGTGGTCAATAAATAAGATGAACGTTTTTGCTATTTAAAATACATGTGTTTCACTCATTGCTGATTTCAGATGAAATCTTTTTGAAGAAGGATGTCAGTCAGTCAAGTTTTTTAGAACAAAAATTCTAAAAAGATACTGCCACTTTTTTTTTACATGCACATGTTCATGTACTTGGTGACTTGATAGCAAACATTAATTTGTGAATGAAGCATAGGATTATAAAAACAGCAGGTGACGTGCACCTGCTGTCTTGTGCACTATGCAGCCAGTTTCACATGGAGACCCAATCAAAGTGTTCAGAGAATAGGTTCAAAATTGCCAAGTAGAATGCAACATACCCGGAAGTACAGTAGCATTCAATACCACATTTTGCCCACTTTCAAAATGCCTCTTGTCAAGATGGGTGACGTCAAACTCGCACCCTCTAGCTTTAGCTATGCTTTTTCGGGCATTGCATGGTGGAGAGTGCAACTAGAGAGAGCATTTGCTTATGTGTCATTTGATTTTGAAGTGACTGAGACATTCATTTCAAATTGAAATATTTCCTTGACAGAGACATGTACGCAAACCATTATTCCCCTGGTTTGCAAGTTCTGCGAGACGGCCATGCGATGTGAAGATTCTACCTTGCCGGCTGTAGCCCGACAGTTTGGACGACTCTGTCACGGCTTATCAGGTAGCAATTAGTCAACCATTTCTTTTAACCTAATTATTTATTTATATGCAATATTTAGAGAGGTTGTGGAGTGGTTTTAACACACCTGTATAATTAATGCAAGACTTTGAACCTTAAAGGCAGTGTACAACAATGTACATGATTGGTCATTGTTGCAATTTTCAGGAATGGGCTGATTTGGGGGTGAGTATTTTATAGGAAATATCGTTCCACTGACCTGTTCAAAGTTTTGCGTTGTTGGATGGCGGGAAAAAAACGAGAGAAAAACGGCGCTCGTTTTCAACCGTCGAGCGGATGATAGCCTTTAGTCAAGGTGCGTGTGGCTATCTGGGCGCGTGACACGCCCCGAATGCTAACATGTCCGGGGTGCGCCACTTGTCCGGGGCGTGCCACTTGTCCGGGTAGCCATGCGCACCTTGACTAAAGGCTACAGGGCAGATTTCTAACGATTTCCAGCTGGAAATCGTTGGAAAACGATATATATTTCCACTTTTCTTGACGACAGCACACCTGGTGCCATCATTTCACAGGATGATTGAGACTACTATTAACTTACACTCAGTCTAGTGAGGTATTTCGTAATAATTCAGTAAAAAATAATTGGAGAATTACCAATCGTGTACACTACCTTTAACCAAGCATGAAATGCAAGCTGGTGTGTTAACGATGACCATTGGGGGATGGAAATTGAAGGTTTTTAAAAATGACAAACGCCGCAAAAAAATTGGGAAAACAGTTGAAAAAATAGGGAACAGAAATCAAAATAGGGAACATGTTGTGAATGGTTCTACAGCAATGATGACTACATAAGAAATAAATGTTTTGATGTATTTTCGGTTTAAATGATTTATCAGGACTTGGGACAGAAAAAATACCATTCCTGGCCGTGATATCATCAGCACCAAAAATATTGCGTGCCACACCGCTGCACTCAATACATATGTGACCCGCTCCAGAAAAAGGTGATATATGTCGCGCTCGCGCTATGCATTTTCGTGTAATGGCCCTGTCAACGTTGAGAGGGTAGAATTTTTCGTAAAAATTCATTTCTTTTTTTTCTTCAATGACATCTTAAATATCTAAGGTTTCAGGTTTGGTGCACAACAATGTTGATTTCAGTGAATAAAGTGAATAAAATAACCTTTTTAGAGTGCATTGTTCCCTTGCTTGGTATTAGAACTAGCTATTTCAAAGCCTGTTTTCTATGTTGTGCAATTTGAACTCCAGAGAACTAATTAATATGCAAAAATGCGTTATCTCCAGAATGGAAAGGGCTTTGGAGCTCTATCCTGTACCAAATGAAAGCTTACATTGTGGGCTTTCCACACAAATATAAAACTCATTTTTCATATTTTGCGACATAATATACCTTTTTCCAGAGTGGGTCACATATACTGTGAGTTTTGTGCATGGCTCTATATATCAGGGTCACAAGCGATGTTGTTACTGACTGTGGTGCGTTTTGGCGGTCATAAACGGTCATAACCAAGAATTAGGTCGATTGTTTTTTTTTGTCAGTAAATTTCTTTGGGAATTTTAAATAGGCGTGAATTACGTACCATAATGAAATATTCAAATAGCCAAAATGATTAACCAAAGAGAAACAACAGAGCCAGTTTTCAACGATGACTGCCAAAATGCACTCCTGGCGACGTCGGACGGCAAGGGGTAATCTTTTATGGATGTGGGTCCATCTCATTAATTCATTTGTTCCAAGTCTCTACAAATTACTAAACTTCAAGAATGCATCAATATCTTTATTTCAGATGTGTTCAGGATTTTTGACATATTGATTTCTGTAAACCTTTTATTCCTTTTAATGTTAAATTCATTTTTTAATGGAAGTCGCCCAATACAAGGCTGAAAGCCACTCTAGGTAAAGGGCTACAACAGAGGTGGTGGGGTTGGCCACATTTCAGGTTGCCAGCCCTACCACCCTTACGGTTTTCCTGGGTCCGGATCTAAATAGAGAATAAAAATAATTATACCAATTTTCGGACCTACAGACCCAGGCGGGGTAACTTCCACTGTTGCTGAGACTAACTCACCAGACAAAAACAATGGCTAAATGCCATGATATCGGCTATGACTTTCTGTAAAAGATTAATTAGTCATAAGAGTTCTTCCAGGAAGATGTGAATAGAGTAGCTCACAGTATTGGCAATCAGTATTCCGCTTCCCATGCCTCAGTGTGTGTTTGTACATGCCCGTAGTACTAACACAAATACATTAATGTGATGTAGGTTGTCAAACAATCCTCTGATGTGCCTTTAGGCATTTTTTATGATTAATTTGTTTGGACCATGAACTCTCCATCGAGACAATGCTTTACACGTTATTACACATGTAAGTGTCAATATGTACTGTTTGCACACCTACGTGTACAGTAGCTTGTGTGGACTAAAATGAATGGTTTCCAGTGCAGTGCAATTTTTACAAACAACTTTCAGGCAACTTAACAGCACTGCAGACTGAAGGAATACTTGGGTGGCACAAAACATATTTGTGAATCTGCAAAAATGAGTCAGATGTCGCGCATTACACTTTCACTTTCATTTTTGAATGTCTCATACTTTTTAATATTCCTGAGAAATCACACCAAAAAAAAAAAAAAAAAAAAAAAAAAAGAAAAGCAATGCATAGAGTTGTGCCATATATCAAATAAAAGCATATTTCATGCTTGCTCTTTCAGACCAACTGTAAAGCTTAAAAATGTATTTTTAACCCTTTGAGTACATCCGTCGGGGTGTCGCAGCGGTTCTGGCAGCCAAGTGAACCACTACAATGTGTTTGTGCAGTCAAGCGTAACATAAACAATCATTCGACAATGGATTGAAACTGCACAAACAGCGGCAAATGGCGTCATCCGGCCTGGTGTCACCTTTTTTTTTTTTACGCCATATGGCGTCATTCGTACGCAAGGGGTTATCACATCAGACTAACTTTTGTAGAGCGGGTTACATTCCTGAGAACATTATGTGAAAATGAAAGTGATTTTTTTTTTTTGTGGAGAATTCCCTGGAACTGATTGCCTGTGAATGACTCCTTGTGATATGACCCTTAGATTCATTTTGTGTACTCATTTGTAGGGAGCTGAGGGGCTTGTACAGTGTACGTGGATTTTTAAGAAGAACTTGACTCACTTTCAGCTTTTTTTTTCACCATTCTGATGGTGTTTTATGACCCTTTAAATTGTGCTATTAAAGCATTTTCGTATGAACACAGCAGTGATGTCATTTTCAGGCAAAAACGTACGTGTTGCCGTGGTTTTTGCGGAGATTGATTCTCTGAATTTGTTAATTTAAGAGTTAACTGTGGCAGCCAGTTGGTAAAACACAAATAATGTATAAACTAGCGGTAGGAGAAAAAGATTTCAAAATCCGGTTATTTTATTTAGACCAAATAAAGGTTATCTGATTTCACCGGAAGTTCCCATCTAGCCCATAGTCATACCAACAAAAAGTGACGAGTGATGTGCCGCGTGAAAAGCCCTCCCAATGACTGGATATACATGTAGTTTGCAGGATTCAGTGACCACTGGGCCTTTACAAAAACACTCCAGAGCTGTAATGTTGAAAAAAAATGGATGGGCAGGCTATGTATTCTAGCAAGTGAATGCAGAACAACCAGTGACCATGGAACAAATTGGAGGCTTAAATTTTTAAAGGTTGCTTTCGAATATGCAATTTCCAAAATCGAAACCGAAGAGTGAAATTCAGACTGAATGTTAATACAAAAATCCGGATTTATATCCCACCACGAGTATAAACTACCATAAGGAGCCACATGGGCCTTCTGTTATTAAGAGTGGAATTAAATGTCTCTCCAATTCCCTTTCAGTCAATCTTACGGAAGACCAGAAAATCTGGTTCCTGAACTTCTACTGCAAGTTGTGTGTAATTGGTCTGGCGCCAGACAAAGCAAGGTTCAACGACAGGCAGGTTAGTGACGGTGAAATCTGCTTCCGTTGGGCTTTTTTCTGGTCAGAACATGAGTGTATCTTTTGTGGCAAATATGTTAGGCCCATGGCATAATTGGCACGCCGCATGTGGTTATGGGTACATGTACACGAATGCATGTCATATATATATTGCATGTACGTTCCCTCTTGTGCACTACTGTTTGAAATAAGAAGATCTGGGCCAAATTTCAAGAAGCTGCTAAGCAGATAAGACTGCTCAGCAGATATACATGCTACATGTATAAGCACAAATCACTGAGAACCAGTCACAAGCCAATATAATGTGTTACAAGACATTTTGGCCGGTAATCTAGCAAATTTCTTTTCTGTGCTATTAAGCAATTAGTGTGTTTAGCAGGCATGTAAGTCATGCTGTTTCTGTCTACCGTCAGTACACATAGCAATTTTTACAAATGTTACAAATTGTAACTTTACTATTGTTTGCATGTGATTTAAAATGTCCTAAATGGAACACTGCCAGTG
This sequence comes from Hippasteria phrygiana, assembly GCA_037893225.1. Taxonomy (NCBI): domain Eukaryota; kingdom Metazoa; phylum Echinodermata; class Asteroidea; order Valvatida; family Goniasteridae; genus Hippasteria; species Hippasteria phrygiana. The sequence continues at coordinate 271,934 of JAZGUH010000674.1, read as the reverse complement.
ATTAGCAGATATACAGATTCCAATTTTAATGAATGCTTTTCCATTGTGCGCATTGAAGTTACATAATACTGGAAGAAATATAGATCAAGTTATTACTTGTTATAACCTGTGTAGCTAGCAAGATGCGATATAAATGAGTCTATGGGCCTCTTTGTTTGGACAGATACGAATCCGGATCACCGATCCGACCATTTGTTTTGACCAATCACTGAACTGGTATCGGATCGGTTGGATCTTTCTTGATAGGTGGATTCATCGAGAGATATCCAAAGTCAGGATGATGTTCTGTTTCCAAGCTCAAAAATACGTGTTGTCATTTGATGAGTAAAGTCAGCATATGAATTACTATTTCGTTCCTACAAATTATTTCGTTCGCACGAATTGACAATTCGTTAGCACGAATTACTAATTTGTTCACATGAATTACTTTTTCGTTTCCACAAATTAGCTAATTCGTTCTCACGAATGTATTATCCCAGAATGTGTCGTCATCCTGTGATCTATTCTCTTAGGATGTTGTCATCCCATAATCAATTATCTGAGGATGTCGTCATCTTGCCTGTTATTATGTCTTCATCCTGAGATGAAATGTCAGGATCTCAACAAGTCGGATGGCACTTCTAGAGCTCCGTACGAATTAGTTAGTTCATGGGAACGAATAAGTAATTCGTGGGAACAAATAAGTAATTCGTGGGAACAAATAAGTAAGTCGTTCCATGAATAAGTAATTTGTGGGAACGAATAAGTTTTTCATGGGAACGAATTAGCAACGGCCAATAAAATAGCCACCCTGTCCCTACATGACATTGGCAAAGATCATTTCAATGGTTATTCTTCCTTTTTGAAATATGCATTTCATAACCAACCACAACCCATACAGTCCTCAAGTTTTGAATTCCTTACATTGTTGTAACAACCCAATCTGCCTTTATCAGCTCCACAGTGCATGCTCCTTGCTAACAAAGTGTGGGATATTTTGACTATATTATGGCTATTCTTATGTTACCATATCAATAACTACTTACACAGTGTGTCAAGGACAGGGTCAAGTTGTTCTTAAATTGGTCTTCATTTTATATATCCAGTGATTGTGCCAAAATGTCACTTGTTAGAAGTCAGTCCCCTAGTTATTTTTTGTTTGTTCAGAAAGTAACTTATTTTACAGGTTAGACGAGGGTGTCGCTAGATCATTTGAATGGGGGAGGGGTGCCATCACTTGAATTGAAAAGAGGGTGCAAGCGGGGAAAAAAAAAATCTAAAAACCTTTCCAAAAATAGTTGCCCAGAAAATTTTCCATCTGAAAAATGATTTGAATTTGGGACAGTCATTTAATTTGAGATATTTTTCTTCTGCTAGTGTACTGTTATACACCATGTTGTCAAAACTTCATTGATTCATTTCTTTTCAACTCTGTCCACTATTTTGCTGAGAATGACACGATTTTAATAACAAGAAAGGACAAATGGGGGTGGGGTGCCAAACCCCCACACCCCTACAGCAACCCCTGCGGAGGCAGACTAACAGTTTCTGCAGATAAAACTTAACACCTTTATATAAGATACATGTATAATCTGACGTAGCAAAAAGGCAACCACTGCGTACACCCACCCACAAAAGCCAAAACTAATTTTGGCCCCTCCCAAAAAAATTGCAAAAAAAAAGGTTTGGCCCCCCAAAAAAATTGTGTTCTGGATCCGCCCTTGTATGTTAGGCGTATTGACAATGTATTACAGTGCTGGCCCATTTCTGTATTGCTACACTAAAGGATGGATCTAGCGCTCCCCAACAAAAGGTGAACAAAAAATCTGTGTATAATTATGTGACCCAACTCAATAAAATGAGTTGGATGTTGCTTTTGAGTTATACGGGCCCATAAACAGATCTTATGCATTTGAAATCAAGAGTGTTTAACCACTTGCTACGGATGACGCCTGTGGGCGCAAAAAAAACAGTGTCACCAGGCTGGATGACGCTACTGGCCGCTGTTTGTGCAGTTTCAATCCATTGTTGGATTATTGTTTATGATACGCTTGACTGCACAAACACATTGTAGCGGTTCGATTTGGCTGCCAGAACTGCCGCGACACCCCGACGTCTCCCGTAAAATACCGTGCCCAAGGGGTTAATTATATTACCTACATATTGTCCATATTGATCAGGATGTCGGACTGAGTAGTATGAAAATGAACAGCTGAGTATGGTCTATCTAGTGTACATAAAAAAGTGCTATTGTGAAAAATGTCTTGAAGACTCATTCCGTAGGGTTCGGTGTCATCGAGCACTATTAACCAGGGGTCGATTTAGAAAAGAAAAGTCGCATGCACTGGTGCATGTAGACCGAAAAAGTTACATGCACAAAATAAATTTTACATGCACAAAAAAGTGTGCACACAAGTCATAACCCAAAAGAACAATAGGTAGACATATTTGTTGTTTTAAAATATGTGTATTCCTACAAATTTTCAAATGTAGCTATTGTTTTGCTTTGTAAATAAAATGTGTTTTTGTACAATTGGTATTCGCTGTTTGTTTATTTCATCAGTGGTAATTAGCAATCTCTGACACGATCGCGAGAAGACGAAGGCGAAGTTGAAGTTTCGTTACTACTGTAGTATCATGTTCCACGGTGTCAGAAGGCTGTTCGATATTTTGATACCGAAATATCGGCCCAAAAATATCGCGATATTATCGTGATGACGTCACTTTTTCCTTACCGGAAGAACGGAGGAATAATTTTTCTTTTTAAATACCTGATGGAAATCACCACGTGTACAGCATCATGAGATCGGGCCCACCGGGATCGGACCCGCCGGGACCATGCCGGGACTGAGCTCGGTTCCGCTAAAATTTAATATCAGGGCCGGCCACCGAGAGATCGCGAATCGGCCCGGGTGCCGGGGCCGCGCCGGCAATCGGGGCAGGAAGTATCGGGGGCCGGGTTGATGACAAGGCTTCACTTGTTGAGTAGTTGGAGTACAATACGACATTTACCTTCAGTTGGCTTCCTTGCGGCACTAGAAAGACGAGCGTTTGTTTCTATTTCGACACTGTTGATTAGTAACAGCCGATAATTTATACCAAGGACGCCCAAATCACACGTGAGCTGTCAAAAACATTGTCTTGCATGTCTTGTGCACAATGCATGTGCCGCACGCATTTGTCGTTTCTCAAGACGACTTTCGCTTCGTGTTAGATGCGTGTACATGCATTGTACACTGGGAATAAGACGGTGGCATTCAGTGCGGTTGCTTGCACTTGACCAAGACTAGCAACAAAGCAACGCGCACGCGCAGATGTGCTTTTGGGGTTGGCTTTATTGATCAATTGCTCTAACCCCAGGTCGCGGGGGCCGGGTTAACGGGTCTTTTCTTAAGTCAATGTTAGCTGCATGTACGTACATTGTACATTGGGAATAATACGGTAGCAGATCGGTTGCGGTTGTTTGCACTTGACCAAGACTACAACGATGGTAATATGCAGGCACGCACACATCATGTCGATCGTTGCGTTGCGTGCAATAAATGGATGCGCGCTGATGTGATACGTTGTTCAACATGGGGAAATATACCAGCAGGTACAGGCCTAAAAAGGTACATGCACAGCGTGCACGTTGTACCAGAGGTTTACGTGCACAGAGGAAAAAGTACATGCACCAGTGCATGCGTGCACCCGTCTAAATCGAACACTGCTATTAACCCTCCTATACTTATAACTATCACAGCCTATCAAAAACTCTAAACACCAACTCTCACAGTTTGTGTGTTTCAATCTGTCATTTGATAGGTTTTGATATTATTGTAGGGTACATGTACATGTAGCTGGCTCCATTTTGGCCTTGAGAACAGGAGGGTTAAGCCAAATTAGAATTATAAATTACAAATTTGAATGTGCTTTATGCCAGCTTTAGATAAACATGGCTTGATTTTGTGCCAAAGTCAATGGAGAAACTGGTGTTCAAATTTAAACTTTTTCACTTTATCCACGCACTCTGCCAAAATATAAAGCAAAAAACTCTATGGATCAGAAAACATGGATACATGTATGGTCCGGTTTAAAAAAAAGTATGATTTTTTTCCCCCCACAGTATGAGACAATTTGTTTTGAGTAGATTTCATCGTACCCTCATCATGAAGAGCACTAGTAAAAAAAATTCTGTATAAACCCCACGGGCAATTTTTTTTATTTTTTACTGTATCACAGCTCTGTCTCCACGTTTAATGATCCGTAAAGTTTGTTTGCTTTATTTTGGGGTACTCTGCACAAAAAGTAAACAATTCCAGTTTGTTTACCAGTTTTCCCATTGCCTTGTGCACTGGGTTTATCCAAAAGTGGCCTACTTCACGTGCACTTGACTGACGGATTTGTAATTCCTATTTGGTGTATACCCTACGAGTTGTGATGCCATTTTGCTCTGTAAATGAAACACACACTCCCAGTAGCTACAAAATACCGCCAAACATTCATTTTGTTGTGATGTTCATTTGTCGATTCATAATTTTCCTACCTGACATCGTGCCAGGGTCTGAGCAACTTCTTGTGTGACTGGTTTGTCTTCGCCCGAGTTTAATTTTTCTAAACATGTCAGAGGGGGTTTAAATACATGTATCATTGCCGTGGTCGTCACCTCTATTTTTAGAACTGAAACTCACTACAGTATCAGTGTCAGTATCTTTGTTCGAGTGGGCGCTAGTCAGAAGTCACAAACCCAGAATGCCGTATAGCCAGGGATCACACCTTGTGGATTGTTTGACAAATGATCAGAAACCTGCACATATTTTCAAGAAATGTTTGAAACTTCAATAAATCAGGTTTTTAAAAATGTAAGTTTAGCTGCCTGCCACACCCCAGTAGACCGATTCATCAAACCCTGCCCCTTTTACCTGTTGACCAGTCACAGCCGTGACTATGGTCCAACATGCATGTCAAACAGGGCCGACATGCATATGTGCATACGTGTGTGCATGCTGCTGTGATCAGTCAATATCTCATGGGACGGAGTTTAATGGATTAGTCCAGTTTTGGTCTATAGAGGTGTCTGAGTGGGCGTGGCTGTACATGGCAAGTGTGAAGATTTGTTAGTTACATGCACAGTGCGTGGTGTGGAGATTTTTTCTATGTTGAAACAATCTGCCGGATGGCATTAACTTATACTTATCCATAGTAGGTTTTCACATTCAGCCTACTGTACATGTCAGCACCCATTATTCTGCACCTCTCCAAATTAAATCATCCTCTGTATATAATCCAGGCTAAATTTCCTCAAGTTATGAGTACTAGACTCCTACATGTAATATCTGATTGCTGTGTATACTGTAGAACGGCAGTATAACAAACATCACAGGATCCACAAAAAATGTTCACTGCAGTGGTCATTCGTTATAGTGACTAATGGTATGTATTGAATACATCAATTTGGGAGCCAAAGAGGATGTTCGTTATAGCCAAATGTTAGGTATATCGGCATTCGCTATAGCAAAGTTCTACTGTATAATAATGGCTTCACCAGTCATGCCAGTCCAATATTTTCAGATAACCACAAAATTGATGTCATTAATTACTGTCAGCAGTAATTTATTCATGTGCTGTTCATGTGACATCAAAATGTAGGTTTATCGCAGGTTGCGTGAAGGGCTTGTTATCTGATCAACCTGTGATGCTCCGAGATACAAAGATACGCACCGTGGATGTATGAACTGATTCATTTATTTCCACCTTTCAGGCATTTATAAATGAGCTGAAAAAAAGAAGATATTTGAGCTTAACCTCAAGTTGAATATTGCAAAACTGATGCTTGCACTGCAATTACAAGTCCAATAATTGGTAGTGTTGAGTTTCTCATGGTTACATGAGTGTGATTTTAGTTACAGCAAGCATGGAAAAATGAAATAGACATATCTGATTTTTATACATTTATTACGAAAGGAGCAAATTCATTTATACTCAGTATGATAGAAATGCATTTCCTAGGTTATATCATTTTGGGGGGTGATCCCTGGATATAGGGCATTATGGGTTTGTGATTAACCCCCCCCCCCCCCCCCCCCCCCCCCCGTGCAAAGATATATTGACAAAAATTGGGAAATGGCCAACATAGGGCAAGATAGCTCAGCTGATACGGCACTGGAACAGTAATGTAGAGGTTGCAGGTTCAAGCCCTGATCTTGTCAGTTTTCTTCGTTTGTTCTAAACATTAATTTACACCAAAGTAACCCTTCAACATTGAGCCTTAAATTTCTTATTTAAAAATAATGAACATTTTTGTATTTTGCTTCAATTACACATCTGCCTGAGCATGTTTTAACCGAGTATCGAAATTGGTGTATGCTACACGTTTGCACGAAACTTAATTCGCTGTGTGCTGAATGTCAGTGAAAAATAATAAGTTTCAAAAGTTGTGACTTTGGACTTGCTAACAGTAATTGTGTGATTGAGCCGACTGTCAAAAAAAGAGTGACGGTCGTATGGAATGACAAATAACCCCCATAGACCCTCTGTCTCTTTAAGTCTGGCCTTGCCCATTGACACATTATATCAAATCTTGAACTTTGTTTTCCGTCAATGGGACCGGAGTTTGTGCGGCTGTTTGTTTTGCTGTAGACAGTTGTGTGCGCTTACATAATGTTATCAGGGGCTGCCGATATCGAGTGGCTGCCGATATCGAGTGGCTGCCAATTGTAAATTTTGTTAAATTTACAGAAATACGGTAGCCAGCACGCACACGTTCATTATAGATGTGTGGTAATCGGAATATCGGATAGCCTCATTCATTTATCTGTTTACTAGATGCATGTGATTATTGTGTACTTCATGTTCATTATAGTTGATGTGGTAATGTCATATTTATCGTGAAATTCATTTATAAGTAATTGATCAATTTAATGTAAGGAAAGCTGGTGATAAACACCGTTACTAGAGATTTATGTATAAACAAAAATACATAACAGTAAATACATAACAGTAAATTCGTTGCATGCTCACCGGTAATACATCAGAAATGAATATTCATTTGATGTAAATGAGCTTTGACGTCACGCTCGTTTTCACGAAACTGGGATAGACTCGCAGAAAGAAAGGCAACCAAAAAAAACGGCGTCAAAGATAGGGATCTTGACAAGTATCTGTTTTATTTGACATAGCTCTTCTCGATTAAATCGAAACCTAAGAAAAGTTGGGAATCGTTGGAGTTGCTCTTTAAAGTTTAAGAGGAGCATTTTAATATATTTTTTATTTGCACATTTTAAAGTCTTTTGTGTTTTTAGACCACCCAATTCAGAGTATGGTACATGTACATGTACATGTTCACTGTGAAAAACTAGGAAAGTTGAAATACTTCCATTTGAATTTGTTTTTATACAGCATACTTTGTAAAAAGTAATGTCTATAGCAGGCTGTGCGCTATTTTCCCCCCTGATTATCCCACTGGGCCCATACTCATAAAAGACTGCTAAGCCTAGTTGGCAACTAAAGTGGCCCCTAGTTGACAGCTAAGCCTAGTTGGAAGCTAAGTGATATTCATAAAAGTTTGCTAAGCTTAGTTGGTTACTAAGTTGGCTGCTAACGTTAGAGTTGATCTGGGGTGTCTCTAAGTCACTAGTTGGCAACTAAATCATTTGTGGGTTACACATCGAGCAGCAAACATGGCAAGACGTATACTTGAGCTTGCACAACTAAACCGTGCTTTTCCTCTACCAGTTTTGTTACGGGACTTTTTACAGAGGAGAACACGATCCTTGGATTCAGATTTGAGTTTGGACAGCCTATTTTTTAGGTCTCCCAATGTTCGGTTGGTTGTGGGAAATCTGGCCCTATGCTGGGTGAGGATAACTTCCGAAGCATCTTTCTTCTTGCGATTGGTGTTGACGTCTTTGTGCTTACTCTCAAGAACTCAAGAACGTCTTTCAATTCATCAAACTTTTCCGCTAGAAATACGTTTTCTTCATCACTATAGTTGGCTTTACGTTTCTTCCCTTTACCATGTTTTCCTTCCACCTCGACAGGGTTTGCGAGCGCCATGCTTGTGGAGATTTCAATGCACACATATAGGCCTCATGTACAGATTTACTGCTGTTCTTAAAAGTCATTTGACCCATCTTGGCCTTGCCAGTCCAAAACAACACCATACCCTATTGAAATGCAAATTCACATTCTCCTGTTTTATGATTTGACGAACTGCCTAATGTCCTAGCTGCGTGCTAGAAATATCTAGCTGCCAACTAGCTGGCAACATTCTTAGCAAGGTTTTATGAATACAAAATTAGTTGGTAACCACGTAGCAGGTAACTACTGATTTAGGAGGCTGCTAAGGCCTAGTTAACTGCTAAGTTAGCAGGCTTTTATGAATATGGGCCCTGTTTTCTGGTCCGCTGTACATTTCACGAACCCATACAAAAGTCAAAACATCACTAGCCCGCTGGGAAACCCAGCAACTTTGATTTATAGCCCACAACAGTTCTGACTAGTGTCTATACAACATGCTAGTATTAAGCCCCGGCAAAACATCATGACAAATAATTGAGTCAGTAGAATTGTTGTTCTGAATCAAAGTTGGATGAATGGATGTTCAGATTTGTTCCCACTTTGTTTGTTTTGCAGAGCCCACCCATCTTAAATCTGTACAGGGAAGAGGACAGGCATATGGAATGCAGACGGCACTGTGCTTTCAATTTTCCGGTAAGCAGCTGAAAGTTTAAAACCCTGGAACAAGTTAGAGTGGCGACCGTTTGTCAACCACCAGTCCATTTTGCCTGGTGTCCACTATATATTTGTTCAAGAAATGGTCACCGAAAGATTTTACTTTGATAGTTCTCACCCAAATGGGTCAGGAACAGAAAAATCTGACAAAATACCTCCATCCATGTTCAGAATTCTATAATTCAGATTGGTGTAGTGGTACTTTCCTTGCTTTCCACCACTGTGACCCTGGTTCGAATCCCGGCTGGGGCCAACATGTGGATTGGGTTTTCAGTCCCTACCTGATTCCGTGGGTTTTCTCCTGAATTATTCTCTGGAGTTTTCCTCCCATGTCTAAAACTTCCTTCCTCATCTTCTATCATGGGACCCCACTGGAAGTCGAAAGACTTGTGGGCTATCCCGGCTGAATGCCAAATAATAATAAATAAATAAATAAATAAATAAATAAATAAATAAACACCTGTACAACCTTTAGTTTTAGGACTTTTGTCCTCAAAGTTTCCTGCAATGCACGGGACGTTTGTGTTTTCTGTTTTAGATGTTCCTGGCCCATCTACAGTGTGTGGTCACTCAAACGTAGTGTTCACATACACGTACATGATCATTTCTGCCTCATTTTTCACGTATTCTGCAGACCTACTTTTTGAAATAACAGATTTTTCTGTTCCTGACCCATTTTGGTGATTCAAGACAACACAAAAGGCTGGTTTCTACATGGTCATTATACATGCAATCATCACCAACATCCATTATATAATGTTCTGTTGTGACAAACGCAAACGGCGATGGAGAAAAAGGTGTGATGATTTTATTATTAGATAGTCGGCAAAGTTCAACTTTTCCAACTCTATTTGTGAGACTAGGCCCATATAAATACATGTGTTGGTATGCCGTAAGTTCAATGAAGCGCTCTCCGCTTGTGTGCCACAAATTTTACCCCGTTTATTTTTTTGACCAAGAAATATGTGACCCGCTTCGGAAAAAGGTATATTATGTCGCAAAATATGAAAAATTAGTTTTATATATGTTTGGAAAGCCCACAATGTAGGCTTTCATTTGGTACATGATAGAGCTCCAAAGCCCTTTCCGTTCTGGAGATATCGCGTTTTTGCATATTAATTAGTTCTATGGAGTTCAAATTGCACAACAGAAAAAACAGGCTTTGAAGTAGCTAGTTCTAATACAATGCAATGGAACAATGCACTCTAAAAAGGTAATTTTTTCACTTTATTCACTGAAATCAACATTGTTGTGCACCAAACCTGAAACTTTAGATGTTTAAGATGTCATTAAAGACAAAAAAAAAAAAATGAATTTTGACGAAAAATTTCACCCTCTCAACGTTGAAAGGGCCATTACACGTAAATGCATAGCACGACTTATATCACCTTTTTCTGGAGTGGGTCACATATGAGCATAAATGTCAGTAAAATAGCTTATTATGATTGAAATCTACCAAAATGAAGTATCAGTTCCGCTTTCATAAAAAGTTATAACTTCCAAAAATGCTAATTCTGTTTTAGCGAAAAATTTAAAGTGACACACTGCCTTGGGTGCCCAATTAGGCTACAAAAAGCATTCGTCCTAAAATTTCTGACTACGCAAAATATGTGTTATTTCAGTATTTGTGAACATATATTTGTTTGATCTCCCCTGTCATTCTCTAGTGCATGGTCCTATTTGCCGGGCCACGTAACTTCAAGACAGAGCTCCACGGAACCTTTGCCAGCTTGTGTGATGATCCCAATCAGTGTGTACGGGTCACCATGGCCAGTGGCTTCCACGAGGTACGTGTGTGCAATCATTTATTATTTATTTCTAGTAATCAATCTGTGGATGACTTAAAAGGGCCTCTTTCCTGGAATCTTTGAAACTTAAATGTAGTGTACACGATTGGTAATCCTCCAATTTTTTTTTTACTGAATTATTACGAAATACCTTACTAGATTGTAAGTTAATAGTAGTCTTAATCATCCTGTGAAATGATGGCACCAGGGCCCAATTTCACGGCGTTGCTTACCGTTAAGCAAATTTTTGTGCTAACCATAGCAGAAAAATTTGCTTACGCGTAAGCGTATTTCACGGCGAACTTTTCACGGATGCTATGCTTAGCACAAAAATACATGCGCGCGCATCCGATGAATGCGTCGTCTGCTAGCGTGCACGGTTTTCGTCGTCTGCAAAAATGACGGAAGCTGGGAAGGAAAGGGAAAATCTTCGCCCTTTTCGACTTTGGGGAACCCTGAAATTTAATAAATATTATGAATCTGTAGTTGTTTTTTCAAAGAACGCTTTTCACAATTCAAGTTAATGGTGAAATAAAATATTGAGCGTTGTTTTTTTAAACACGTAAAGTGCTATAATAGCTATCTTCATATTTAAAGTTATTATTTATTTGTACATATTGCACAGAAATTTGAAATATATTTTATTGTTGAAAAATATATATTCTTGAAAATGTACGGTTTATGACGTATATTAACATGTGTATTATTCAACCCTTGTTTGTTTTAATGAGTACCTTCGCTAACTTGAACCATTAAAAAATTTAGGCTAGCTGATTTGAACCCTGATACATCCATCTTCATAGTTTGCGCCGGCTAAAGAATTTCCCCCGTTTTGTTTATATAAATGGTAGGCCAGCTGCTCTCTGGATATGACCTACTGCCCTCTCTCAAAATGATACATTGTATATATTTATCGATTGGTTCGTTATGCAATTTTTGCATTAACCCACGTGTATACGTACGTACGTACGCGCCGCATGTACAAAGTAAAAACATAAAAGTGCAGTCAATGACATTTGTCAATGTGAGAGTCGTCTTCACGGGAAAACTTAAAGTTGGACACGTACGTACAAATCTCCCCTTTCCTCGACTTAAATGGATATTTTCTGCAATAAAAGCTTCCTGCACTATAGCAACGCTTGTCGGGAAAACTGTGAGGTTACTGTGAGTATTAAAACTTGGCCGTCCACACCCGATCTACCCTCCCAGCTATTTTTTATTTGCAAAGGAAAAACGTTCGTTAACACTTAACAACATTAGAAACCATCTTTAATCAAAAGGTCTTTCGTTTAAAATTACCAGCCACTCTGAAGAATCCTAATTGTTTTAGGTTCATCAACCTTTCCTCGTTTTGGGGATCAGGGAATTAAATTTGTTTTCTTTCATTGCCGAGCACTTGGAGTTGGATGAGTGCCTTGACCATCGACAATGGCCCCCCAAGCCGTGGGTGGGCTGACCCTTGGGACAGTGTCTCCCACCACTATTGCAAGACAAACTTGCAGCAGTTGTGTGATGGATGGCATCGGAGACAATTCCACCCAACAACAATATTTGTTTGTGGCCGAAATCGGTACCGCGCCAACACTTGCGTTTCCGAGTACATCTCGAAGGGATTTTCCCTGTCATGGTACACTCTTGGGGGCCGGGGACCGTCGCAAAACCATACTTTTTTGTTGTAATTCTGTATATCGATACATGTACGACAAACAAGATGGCGGCCTTTAGCACAAAATCAGGCCGGTTAGCGTGCCTTTTGGTGTGCTAAGCCCTTTAAGCAGAAAACGTCTGCTTACGGTTGCCGTGAAATAAAAAATTTGCTAAGGGGGGCTCGGTTAGCATAAAACGTGTGCTTAGCAGCGCCGTGAAATTGGGCCCAGGTGTGCTGTCGTTGTCAAGAAAAGTGGAAATTTATATCATTTTTTCCCAATGATTTCCAGCTGGAAATCGTTGGAAAACTGCCCTGTAGCCTTTAGTCAAGGCGCGCTTGGCTACCCCGATGAGTGACGCGCCCCGGACATGCTGGCATTCGGGGCGCGTCACGCATCCAGGTAGCCACGCGCGCCTTGACTAAAGGCTATCATCCATCCGATGTTTTTCTCTCGTTTTTTCCGCCATCCAACAACGCAAAACTTTGAAAAGGTCAGTGGAATGATATTTTCTATAAAATACTGACCCCCAAATCCGCCCATTCCTGAAAATTGCAACAATGACCAATCATGTACACTGCCTTTAAGAAACCTGTGGAGAGAAGGTGAGCTTTGCGTTATTCTCATGAAACAAATCATGCATTTCGGTCTTTGTACTACACCTGAAACAGATTCACGTTCTGAGAGAATAATCTGCTGCTATAATCCACTGCTATAATCCACTTGTGAACTATTATGACCTGAAATCTTTACATGTGAAGATGGAGGTATTTTTCTTTCCTGGAAAAATTGGAATACGGACACATGAGATAAGCCAGTTCACTCTTAATATGTACTAGAAAAGAGCAAAATAGCAAACACTATGAAACTATGTGAAATTCTACACGAGAAGTCTTTCCGTTCAATTAAAGTCGGATCGTAAACCATACTCATTGTGTTCTTGTGGTTCTGTACAGGTAGCAAAGATGCTGGGATCCAGTGTACTTACAATACAGGGAGAACTCATTAGTCTACTTAAAGATGATTTACTAGAGGTAGGAAGATTTCCAAATTATATGCTGTGTGTCTCTATAACCCTACTTCCTTGGGCATATTATCTTGGAACCGTCCTGAATATGCCAAAATCCAACATTGTGCGGTATAAAACGGAGGATTCTTCATCAGCACCAAGGGTACTGTTGCCCATAAGCCTGAAGAAATAGGCGAAGAGAAGAAATGTTCAGTTTTTAGAGGTGGGAGGAAAACCCCAGATAAATATTCTTGGGAAACCGAAAGAATCAGGTAGGGACTGTCGCCCCATGGGATTCAATCCTGGATCACTTACAGGTGGAAGGTAAATAAAGTACTGCACCAGCCTGACCACATTGCTTTGAACTGTGCTCTTGTTGAATCTTATCTTGAAAAGAAAGTCCTGTGGTAGGGGTGTGCAGTTACGGGTAGTATGGAAATCGGGTACCCGATTGAAAAAACAACAAAGTACCTGGGTACCCGTAATAAAGAAGGCCATTCCCAAAAATCAAATCATATTGTTCATAAATGTCCGCATGCTAATGCTACCACATCTGTGCAACAAGATGCAAGTGTGTACAGTGAGCCCTATATCTTTTCAGTGCAAGCATCATAAACTTAATCTGTTTTGTTTTTCGATGTATCCTGGTTTTCCTTTTGAAAATACCCCACAAATGACATTCAAAAACTTTTTTGTCATTGTCTAAGAAATTACAAAGTAATATTTTATTCCGGTTACGGGTACTCGATTCCATAATGTGGAACCGGTTCCTGACATTAGCGATTGGCTACTTGGGTACATGGGGGGTGGGGGAGGTGGTCTAGTGGTTAGGATTTGTGACTCCTGATCAGAGGATCAGGGGTTCGAATCCAGCTACTGGCCATATGTTGTGTCCTTGGGCAAGCCACTTCATCCCCACTTGCCTCTCTCCACCCAGGAGTATAAATGGGTACCAGCATTAGCTGGGGAGTAACCTGCGATGGACTAGCATCCCGTCCAGGGGGGAATAGAAATATTCTCATTCGTTTCATGCTGTTGATGGGCCACATTGACTCGTGACAGACTTTGCTTTGCTTTGTTACTTGGGTACCCGGTTCGGATGCACAGCCCTATCCTATGGCTAGTTTGTTGTTGGACGATAGTGCAGCAGCTTTCTATGTTGCTCTGGAGACAACTTGTTACAGATCTCATCTACGAAAGAGGCCCGTTGTATTATTGGGTTGACTAATCATGCATAGTCCATTATTATTATTATTATTTCACACAGTCTTAATGTATGTTAATCTTTGCACATAGAACATAATATATTTTAGGAATACAAAATATAGTGCACAGGGTAGTCCGTTCTTTTCTTTTTTATTCCAAAATAGTTTTCTTCCAAAATTTATTTGTAGGGGAAATTCCAGTAAGTTGAAATGTTCAGTCAGCACGGACATACAAATGTAGCGGTTTTAAAGTTCTAGAATTCTCATGATTTTTTAAATGCTCTATAGATAACTTTTAAGGATGGAATTACCAGCGTTAGAAAAATATTTATGCAGGGGATAATTTGGTCATTTGAAATGGCAGTCGCATACCATTTTCATACGCTACTGTGGTCTTTACTATATGCATGACTAGTCCTGGAAAATGGTACCGATAGTTCTGTATAAAAGTGCTTGGATTTCGTGCTGGTGAAGGCACACAATCCCATGATTATGGTGTGAAAACGAGCGTGTTCGAGCGTGAAACTCAGCTTTCTGCATGTTCTGCCTGTTCCCACCAATATACTCTCCAAAAAAAACTATGCCGACACCTTTGTCCTCATCTGTACATGTACATATGTCAGTCATGCAACTTTTCCTCGAATCAGCTTATTTCCTCGTTTTTCACTTCACACTTATGCCATTGAAAATTGAAAAAACACTGTACAAAGTCTTGTAAAGATTGGAATTTCCTCGTTGTTTTTTTTTATTCCAAGTTGCATGCCTCTCTATGGAATTCTTTGGCTGGGTCATGTTTCCCTTTATCTTACGATCTTTCCTGCTTCAAGAGGAATATTAATTCCTCCCTCTTGTAGCTTTGATTCTTTTTCTTTTTGTAGCTCCGTACCTGGAGTGGCTTCAAGCCTTGTTCGGGGTAAACTTGCATAAAAAATTGAATTACTATGTGAATGGATTACATTTGTGCATTTGTGTGTACAGGTTATTCAAGGTGCCGTCTCCCACTTACCAGACACCTTAGATGCATTTGCCAAGGGCGGAGGCAACGTAGTCACAGAATCCAAGGTAAATCGTCTTGGTATTGGTATTGGAGAAAAGAATTGAAAAGACATCGTTTAATCAATGATACGGATGATGGCAATCTCGTAATCTACATTCTTGGACAAAACTCTTAGGGCATCTCAACATTAGGTTGCCACCCCCGTCCCCCCCCCCCCCCCCTCCCCCACCCAATGCCGATGCCCTGATTAGTAGATGTGGTTCCAATCATGTTTTTTTGACGTCACCACTTCGGTTCTCTATGGGATTCTTGCAGCCAGCAGACCACACACTCCTCATGAATATTGCCGGGAGCAAACTGCCTATGTGCACTGACCTGTATAGAGCAAGCTCATTTTCTTAAATAGCTGGGCGTTAATGCTGGTGCCCCCACAAAAATAGCTGCAACTGATACCTCTTGCAGACAATATGAACTGATCCCTAATGAACGTCTATCTTAACTACATGTATAACTCCCTTTCACTCGTAGATTCTTGGGTTTGGTTTTGACAATCTTTTTCTTTGCCGAAGGGTAAGCTGGCATTTTAATCCTCGCATCCCCCCCAAACCTCAGTCATCACGTCTTCCCTTTGCATCGCTGCAAGTCAACAGATCACACTAATAACATCAACACAAACAAATAACGCCCGTAAATTGTAGACTGATGTGACAGTTACTCAGGCTTGCTGTTGATGCATTCTGTAGATTTAGAGTAGAATGTTTGGGAGATTGCTTGAAAACTTGTTTGTCTTGTGCAGATCCTAACCCCAAACTAATCTGTACTTATCATAGAGTATATAGCTAGTGATAGTTCCAAACTTCCTGGCACAAATTCTGACCAGTTGTAATGAACTTCTAGAGAAAAGAACTGTAATAGACACATAACTTTGAAACAAATTCAAACGGCCTTAACCCTAAACCCTGCCAGACGCAGCACAGTGCATCTGTGGTGACAGCTTGACCTTGCTGCACTCTGCACACAAGTCAATGTGACAAAGTATGCAATCTGATGCGTCTGGCAGGGTTTCTAGCCAAAATACCCTGGAGGGTTTTAGGGTTAATTAAAGTACCGTTTCCTAGTTACATAATTTCTTATGGTTAGGTCATTCAATTTGCAGCAGGCTTGATAATGAAGCTTCTTTGTATCCAATAAGCATCTTTAGAATCAATATGTATATCTATTTGAAACATCCACTGGTTTGTACAAGTTATAGACAGCACTCATGTAAGATTTAATATTTCTTTCACTTCACATGCAAGCATTTTATATTTTGTATATTTTGTATTGTTTAAATGTTTCAGAAAAGTAGAGTGTATTTTCACATTTGAGAAGAGTGGAGTGTCTTTCCATTGGGGTTTTTTGCACTGCTGATTTCTCCACACTCAATTAAATATACAAAAAGATCCAAATAGGTTTTTTATAAGTGTTAGCATGCTCAAAGAGCAAGCATGTCACGTTTGATACCTCATAGCTCGCTGCATGTGTGGTTTTCTGCTGTGATTTTCATCAAACAAAAACCCATTGTTTGCGATATAATGAAACTGAATGAAAATCTCAGGAATTAGAGAAATGTTTGCAGAAAAGTCTGGTTCTGACAAACCTTTATACACGTACATGCATGTACGTGTATAAAGGTTCTGACAAACCTTTATACACGTACATGCATGTACACGTATAGCACAAAGGGGAATGGGTTTTCTCCTTTTGTAAACCAAATTTGAAAACAAGTGCGAAAGTAGGTTATGACCAATAAAAAAACGGATATTTTAAGGGATGCCTCGTGGATTTTTTCGTGGATTTTTTCGTGGATTTTTTCGTGGATTTTTTCGTGGATTTTTTCGTGGATTTTTCATTTTTTGGCCGATCTCACCACTGATGTAATGTGTTAATCTTGCTCAATCTTAGTCATTGTTGACATCAACAATGTGATGTTCTTTCCCCACTTGCGTACGGATGACGCCATATGGCGCCAAAAAAATGGTGCCACCAGACCGGATGATGCCATTGGCCGCTGTTTGTGCAGTTTCAATCCATTGTTGGATTATCGTGTATGTCATGCTTGACTGCACAAACACATTATAGCAGTTCAATTTGGCGGCCAGAACCGCTGCAACACCCTGACGACTCCCGTAAAATACCGTGCTCAAGGGGTTAATGCACGAAAACCAATACAAAGCTGTCCATAGGTTTGTGCACAAAGTTTGAGCACATAGGTTTGTGCCTAGCAGGCTCCATGTCATATGGTGAGTTAGTGCCTTAGTATAGCTCTACGGACAGACAGAAAGGGATACAGTGAGCCCCAGTCCTAGCCTGGCCTCCTAAATCTGACGTGGATCTGATCATGTTCCTAACTCTCCCATTGCAGATAACGGGGCTGTCTGATCTCATCCCAGCCTTGCTGTCGGCCGAGAGTGCCGCCGCTGCCTCAAGGAACTGGAGACTACACAGAGACATACTGGACAAGTATAGCCATCTACCTCGCTGCCTGACCAGCGACCAGATCTACACCAAGATTGTACCCATGGTCTTCAGGAACATCACTACTCATGTACGTACATTTTTTTATCTGCAGTAGACCGATGCGTTAAGCTCTGTCCCTTAACCTGTTGACCAATTATAAACCGTGACTGTGGTCTAACAAAGGCCTAGCATGGGTAACTAACATGTCGTGCGCAACTGTGAATGGTCAATACAACAATGGGCGGGACTTAATGAATCGACCTATTGACCTATTGCTCATTGGTGGGTAGCCACGCCCCTTAGGCATCCCCGTTGGGGGGGGTGGGGGGGGGGTCCAAAACCCTGAGACTTATTTTTGTGTTTAAAGGTATGATATAGCATTGGTAGGGCTGACAGGACAGTTGCAGGCAGTGTTCATACTTTGTGTGATTCAACATATATGAAATAACAAACCTGTGAAAGTTTGAGCTCAGTCTGTCAACCGAGTCCCAAGGAAATAGTGAAAAACCATTCTGGTTTGACAGTGATTTTGTCCAGGTTCATAATGGGATTATTTCAGTTGTTGAAATTGAAATAAAGTCGTGCCATTTTTAGAGGTCTTCGGATACAATTTTCTCAAAGATGACGGCATTTAAGACTGAAATATTTCTCAGGATTGTACTGGTAATTTCTTTAACCAGTTCGCGCCGGGATTATTTTTGCCGAAAATTTCTATTTAAAAAAAAAGGCAAAATATAGCAGCCAACTTCTGATATACAGCCAAACGCCACAAATACTGATTTGCAAGAGTAATTTCAACAGTATTTGTGCAATATTTCTTGCTGAAACCTCATATATTTCAATACTTCGGGTGCGCCCACCGGAGCATAAATTGTAGAACAACAGGCCATGCACAGCGGCCAAGTTCAAGTTCAACACACGGTCCGCCTCCACAGACTTCTCGGACTTTGTGTATGCGTACAAAACAAATGAGGGATTAGCGTGTTGAGACGTCACCCGGAGGTGAGTCGAGGCAAGCTTGACGTTTTAACCCGTCAGCCGTG
Organism: Hippasteria phrygiana; assembly: GCA_037893225.1. Lineage (NCBI taxonomy): Eukaryota > Metazoa > Echinodermata > Asteroidea > Valvatida > Goniasteridae > Hippasteria > Hippasteria phrygiana. The sequence goes on along the minus strand of JAZGUH010000674.1, from coordinate 253,057 downwards.
CCCGTGTATAAAAACAGCCAGATCGTGTTAACACGTCCTCCGACGCGAACTGGTTAAAAAAAATAATCAGTTTGGTTTTTGACCATTACCAAAGATATGTCATACCTTTAACAGTCATAGACCACGCCTTTCCCCGAACTTTTTTTTGGCATTTATGTGTAAAAACCTGACACCCCCCCCCCCCCCCTCACAAAATGTCCTTGATCAGTTTTTTACATGTTCTGTTTCTGATTCCAGAAATCATTCTGCCTCATACTTGTTTAATTCTTGTTCCCTCCTTTCTGATCAGAGGGTATTACCAGTACAGCTAGCTGCTGCCCGCACGATGTGTGTCTTCATGCGGTACAATCGCAAGCTGGAACAGAGGCAGGATATATGTATGAGACTCGTAGAAGGTAAGGTTGTAACAGCAGATTGGAACGCTTAAACACTTTCATTACCAATGTCAAGTTTACTTGACAAGCCATAGCTCCCCCTGCTTCTTACTTGTCAAGTTTACTCGACAAGGAAACCACACACCAGAGTATCCAAACAACAGATTTATTCACCATGTTTCTATGAACTGTTGTGCTTGTGTTTTTCGCTGTCCATACTTGATCCTTGCACCAACGGAAAGATCTTTCTTATGGTGCTATCAAATTCATGTGTAAGATTTTGAGAAAACTCTATCTGAACTTTCCCTGTAGAGTTTTGTGTATGGAGTGCCATTTGTTCGTATGACAACCAAGTTTCCTGTTTGATAAAGTGGACCAGAAGAGGAAACAGCTGTAACTTTGCTATTTTAGCAGTTGTGACTTTCATTTGTCACTATTAACCCTAACCCTCCAGGGCATGTTTGTTAGAACCCAGCCAGACACATCAGATTGCATACTTTGTCATGTTGACTTGTGTGGAGAGTGCAGCAAGGTCAAGCTGTCACCACAGAGTGTGCAGCATCTGGCAGCGTTAGGGTTAATTAAACAGGCAGAAATTTACTGTTTGAAACCGGATAGTATGCATAGTTTTTCATCAGTGATTTTAGACAAATGGCACATTTTCAAGGGATGGCCATGTACATCATTATGTTAGTTTTTAAATATAACTCCTTAGGGTGTGTGGAAAATCATATTGAAATTGGAAGATTCCGGACGGTTAGGGTTAAAGGCAGTGTACATGATTGGTCATTGTTGCAATTTTCAGAAATGGGCGGATTTGGGGGTTAGTATTTTATGACCTGTTCAAAGTTTTGCGTTGTTGGATGGCGAAAAAATGAGAGAAAAACTGCGCTCGTTTTCAACCGTCGGGCGGATGATAGCCTTTAGTCAAGGTGTGCGTCGCTATCTGGGCGCGTGACACGACCCGGATATGCCATGGCGCCATCATGTCCGGGGCACACCACTTGTCCGGGTAGCCACGCGCGCCTTGACTAACGGCTACAGGACAGTTTTCCAACAATTTCCTGCTGGAAATCGTTGGAAAACGATGTTTATTTTCGATATTATTTTCTTGACAATGACAGCACACCTGGTGCCATCATTTCACAGGATGATTGAGACTACTATTATAAACTTACAGTCTACTAAGGTATATCGTAATAATTCAGTAAAAAAAAATTGGAGAATTACCAATCATGTACACTACCTTTAATGATTTTTCCAACCATAGCAATTTTAGGAAGAACAATTTTTCTGCCTCCAAAGGCAATGTCTTCCTTCAAAATGTTGACACTCTTCATCTCAATTTTTCTGCAAACAGAATGCTGCCACTCCAAGAACCATCGGTACAGGAAGCTCTTCATAGATATCTGCCATTTCTCTCTTGAGCTGTTCTCAAAATCCTTCTTCAAGGAAAACCTTTACAACTACGTCATACAACTTGCACAAGACCCAGTGCCGAATGTCAGGTAAAACTTGGTGGTTTTTTTATTCCAACGTGGGTGGGCACTATTACAGAGCATTTTTTGATTTCCTTTTTGAATACGCCCTGTATACGTGAAATTAATAAAGAGGCATTGTTCAGTCTCCTTTGTTTTTCCATCAGATGTGCGATTATCTCCATGATACATCCTTCAAAAAGTATTTTGACGATATTTTTCTTTTACTCTTGCAAATGTGTGTCATTGCATAAATTTGGGGTCCAAAAGTTTGACATTCTTTTTGGTGTCCCTGTTACACCTGGCCTGTGTATTTTCCCATCAAGTATCATTGAAATTGACTTCACTCTATTATATACTTGTTTGGCAGGTACTTTGCTTTACATAATCACTCTTGGGGATAGAAGGCATTAAAGAATGTGTCCTGAATTGCAAAATCTTATACAAGTCACTATGTAACAGAGACATCAAAAATGTCACACTTTTGGACCCCAAATTTACGGAATGACCCATATGTGTATTTTTTGTTATGCAAATCGCCCATCACAAGCCCTACACTCGAGGTGTGGGCTACTTAGGAATATGTGGAAGAACCAGCCCCTCACACTGAAACAAGATAATCTAATCTCTTCACAGCATGAATAGGGTCGGGATGGGTAACTAGTCCACTGCAAGGCATTAATAATGCCTCTACCCATATTAAGCGTAGAAGTGCCAAAGCCCAGGACTGGGCTTGAACCCACAACCTGCAGAATTACCCACAGACCTTGAATTCAATGTGCCAAACCACTAGGCCACGGCACTTCCACAAGTCTGGGAAGATATAACAGCATAACCATTTGCATAGGACCAGCCTTATTGGTGCCGAAAGCAGTCACACGATTAAGTGACTGCTTCGGCTTTATCACTGGTGCAGTTCTGATTAATTTAGGCTTAATTATTGGTAAAAAAAATTCCGCAGTATAAACTTATGGTGTCTATTTTGTCTTCCTTTGACATGTGTGATTCATGTACCGGTAAGTATGAATTCACACTACATGTAGCTTTAAGGCCACTCAAGGCGTGGGCTACAAAAGACAAGAAAAGACAGAAATCACAGCGATAGAAAGTATCTATTTTACAGTTCATTTGAATTGTGAAAGATTATATGTGGAAGGGAAGCGGGTTATAGATATAAGGAGTTTCCAAAGAGAGGCAGTGTATAAGGGGAAACACTTGAGTATACCGCAGTACTAGCCTTTGGAACAACAGTGAAAGGATGTAATGAGACAGCCTGGTCTGTAGAGTGATAGTATCGATAAAGAAGGCATAACCCTAACCCTGCCAGATGCAGCACAGTGCATCTGTGCTGACAGCTTCACTTTGCTGCACTCTGCACACAAGTCAATGTGACAAAGTATGCAATCTGATGCGTCTGGCAGGGTTTCTACCCAAAATACCCTGGAGGGTTAGGGTTAAAGCAACGGAGTGTTGGACATGAAGCGGTTCCAGGGAAGATGCCAGGTCCTGACCAACCAGATTTGAAACACGCTACTGAATCTCATCAAGGAGGGACAAGTAGCAAGCTGGAGCACCAGCCTACATGTGGCTGCAGTATTACATGACAGCTTTACAAAATTGGAAGCCATTTTTTTTTGTTCGCATTTACAATTATAGTTATAATGAAGTCATCAATATTTTTGCCCAAGACTTTATTACCTACTTCAAATTTGTTCCTGTTCGACATGTCCATGCTTATCTATAGGTTAAAATTCTGCTCCTTACTACCGTCGCTAAAGGCCCAATTCAAGTTGCCGAAAGATTTACAGCACTTACAGCAGCTGGAGACGATCGTCAGACAATTATTAAGCACGGAGAATGACAAGGATGTAGTCACGGCTGTTAGAAGGGTATGTTCTTACAAATCTCTCTAAGTAGCGCTTGTCATATTGGGCATGTGACCAAATAGCACTTAAGTTGTAATCAGCTTCACCACATATGCACTGCTATGGAGTGATCATAGTACAGGATTTAAATGGGGGGTGCACATGGTGCTCCACCCCCTCCCACCCCCCCCCCCCCCCCCCCCACCCCCTAATATTGTCAACTGATTTTTTTTACCCAACGTACAGTACATTGCAATCAGGGTTGATAAAAATCATGATTTTTTTTTTTAATAAAAAAAATCAGATTTTGCGGTGGAAATACTGTCCTTCGGCGTCATTTTGCATTTGCAGCTGTAGAATGGAAACCAGACAATGGAACTTTCAATGGACAGAGCACCATTGAAGATTTAGGCCTATGTTAAAATATAGACGGTTTAGCAGAGACGATGAGGTAAAATTTACAATTTTGGAAAACGTAAATATTTATTAAAAATAATTAAAAGTCCCAACACAACATTTTTTAATTGTCATTTGTATACAACTCGGCAGAAAGTCCTTAATGCCTGATAAACTTAATAAAATCGCCACTCAGGGGGGGGGGGGGGGGGAGAGGGAAGGGAGTGGGGGAGGTCGGGGTGGGGGAGGTCGGGGTGGGGGAAGGGGGTAGGTCAGGTCGTGGGGTATCAATTGATAGGCGTATTACAACATGCATGAGTTATTTAAACCTACATGTATGTACGTAAGAGAGGAATACTGTATCATACATGTACTTCAGAATCATATGCATTGTACACGCGGTCGTACTTCCCCAATACGTCCGAGGACAATGCTTTGTGTTTCCTATTGTTCCTTTAATATAACCAACCCCCATAGACTAAGCACGTATCCTTACGTTCGAGGACCGATTTCAACAAAAGACTCTACGTTCGAGGACTGAAAGGTTTCTTTGTGTTTCCTTTCTTCTCTTGTCCTCGGAGATATATACAGTGCACGTACACCAGATAAATCTAGTACATTGTTTCAGGAAACTGGCCTTATACATCCCTTTAGAGTGAGTATAAGCGATTTAAAGTTAATGACAGTCAGGTTTGAATAACCGAAATTGTTTTTACGTTAAAAAAATAACAAAATCAAACGTGATTTTTATTAGTGATTTTTAAAAAAATTCCCCAGTGATTTAAATTATGATTTAAATCAAGTGATTTAAATCAAACAACCCTGTTTGCAATCATTAACCTCAAAATGGGAATTTCTCTAAACACTTTTTTCTTCACAGGGAATTAAATTTCATTTCACAAAATGTGAAGATTTTTTTGCCAAAGGTGGGAAAACATTTTCACGCCTTTTCACAAAAGTGGGGAAACTTGTTCGCGCCTTTTCACAAGGTAGGAAAACATTTCCATGCATTTTCACACCTTTTCTGTATTCACAGTTGGGAAAAGTTGTGTGAGAAATGTGAAATGCTAATGTGAATAGGAATTCTTTTCACAAAATTTCCCATTCCAATTCACAGTGTTAACTTTCAATTGCAAGGTACTGTAAGGCTTACAATGTGAAAATGGAATTTTGCGTCGGGGGGATGATGATGTAAATTAGAACAGAGATTTTCTCTTTTGACCTTTCCCGACGTAATATATGAAGCACTGTATGCTCAGTGCTTTACGAAGGCCTGTGTGAAAAAAATTCACAGGCTTACTTGGGCGGGATTCGAACCCACGACTTCCTGCTTACTACTAGTGGAATTTTCCATCTTCACATTGATTATATGCGCTACCCGCTGCTGCATTGGATTCGAATCGGCCAGCCGACCCCGACAAGCTCGGTGGTCGAGTGATTAAGACATCTGCACTAGTAAGCAGGAAGTCGTGGGTTTGAATCCCGCCCGAGTAAGCCTGTGATTTTTTTTCACAGAGGCTCTAGAAAAGCACTGAACATACAGTGCTTCATATATTACATCGGGAAAGGGCAAAAGAGAAAATCTCTGTTCTTATTTACATTGCATAATACAAGTGATAAAGTTTCATGTCTTTGGGACTCACACATTGAAGCTTTTACCCACGATGGATACAGCACTCTCTTTCCAAATATCCTGGATCTACCCCTATCAGATGTATTGTAGTTTCTTTTCATTATTGCTTTTAATCTCTCGTAATTCCAGGCTGTGTTTGAGTTGGACAAGATTCAGATGTGCGTTGGAACAGTAAGTTAATTGATTCTGATTTTGTGGATGTTTGTTTGTTTATATTTGTTTGTTTGGTTTATAAGGATGTTTACATATCCCAATTATCTTCTCCCGTGTGGCCAGGGCCTTGCAATCCTATTTATTGGTGAAATTTTACAATTTTCAGCCTTTACAATCACAGTGAACCATCTTTTTGAGAATAAGGGCAAGTGCTGTAAGGTGCCATTTTAGTGATTGCACCGATGTGGTAGTATTAATGTATGGACCTTTACAAACAATATGTCGGCGTGAATATGACCCTAGTTGTCGGCACGGCGTTAAACCAAAACTCACTCACTTACTACAAACAATATGAAAAGCAATTTCCGATTTTATTTTTGGGCTTGGCTATAACGGGTACCCGGGTACCCGTGCTTTTTTCTTCAATTGGGTACCCGATTCCTGTACTACCCCTAAATGCACACTGCTAGTTACAAATAGTCGACTAGACGTGGTCCACTTGCCAGCTTTTGGGTAGTTAGTTGACAACAACAGTTACCTATAGTCCTTAATCAAACTTGGTCTTTGATGTAAAGCATTTTGATCCTTTGGTAAAAGAGTATTATAAAAAACCTGAATATTATTGTTACATTAGTTGACCTCCAAGCGCCAAGAGGACGCTGATCTCCTCGACCAGAAGAAGGAAGAAGATGAACAGCTCCTCTTGGAGATGGAGAGGAGAGAGCACGAGGATGCAGACAGCAAGACGGGAAGCAGTAAGCCACCTGGCTCAGCCAAGGGAGGAGACAAGCGGAAGATAGGGGAGGGCAAGACAGGGATGATGGGTACAGCAGCCAACACAGCTGCTAAAAAGGGTAAGAAGGGTATTCTTTCTGGTAATGAAACCAAGGATTCCTCAAAATTGCACATTGCACTGTAACTCGAAAGACTGAAGAAACCTGTAGGAAGACAAGGAAGAAAAGTTCAATTTTAGAAGTGGGAGGAAAACCCCAGAATGATATTCTGGAGAAAAAACCCACGGAATCAGGCAGGGACTGAAACCCAATCCACATGTCGACCCGAGGTGGGATTCGAACCCACGCCACTCCACGCCCGAGCGACTCCAGACCCCACATAAACCGAGCACCCTTCACCAGTCCAGTAGTCTCCTGAAGACAAACAGTACACTGTTTGAGACATGGAGATCATACTCTCACCACCGGCTCTTTTCAGAGCCAACACTTTCTCTAAAAGAGATATCTTTCCTTCATGGTGTACAATAGGTTCTAAGACCAGCTCATTTTTGTGTCGTCTAAACGAATGTTTTTGGGGCACCAGTCATGAATTCTGACCGTGTGGCCCGTGTGACCGTATGTTTAAATTTTATGTTAAGTTTTTGTTCTCATTTGGTGTCATTTGAAAAGTTGAAGTCTAATTGGAACCAAATGTGGGTTATACATGTAACATTTAAACCTTCATATGGTAATGAGGTAAAAGGTCACATACCAAGGTCAAAGGTCATATCAGGTCAAGTTTTAAAATGGGCTGAACATGTAAAATTGGCCCCATTTGAACAGTTGAAGTCCAATTGGAACCAAATTTGGGTTATGTAACATGTAACATGGGAACCTTCATATTGTAGTGCGGTCAAAGGTCACATACCAGGTCAAAGGTCATCTAAGGTCATCAAGTTGTAAAATGGGCCAAACATGTAAAATTGCTCTCATTTGAAAAGTTGCAAATGCGATGCAGTGACCAAAAAGAGAGGCGACACGTGTGATCCACGGATCACCTTGTTTTACATTTTATTTACATCAAGATCATTTCATCAAGCTGGTTCACATTGCATGGTGACATCATCACTTTCATACTCTATGCACCATTGTTGACATTGATAAACTAGTTTTGAGTGCAGTTACTGTTAAGAATACAAGTGTGTCCAATTTTTTCTGTCACCAGGTACAAAACCAATCAAAACAGGGAGTGCAACCGGTAAGAGGCCCCCTCCGTCATCGTCCAGTAGCACGTCGGTATACTCGGCTAATAGAGGTTGGTGGCACACAGTTCCTGATGGTGTGAGCAGATGACGACTGAGATCATATATACTGCAAAACTGGGGAAAAATTATTTCAGGGTATAATGACTGAGGGTTACTTATCATGCAACTTGCAAGTCACTACAAGGGCTGATTTCACAAAGCTCTGCAATTCATTATAACTCTTGTTGTGATGCGTAACATGTCACAACTTACAACTCGTCCTACAAACCATAAGTACCTTGACAATGATGTAAAACACACTGTAAATTAACAACCGTCTTTACAAGGCCACTTTTACGGCATGACAAGTTAAAAATCAAGACCAAAAAATCGTATCCCATTTGCTTTGAACAGCAGCAACGAAACCTGGCAAAGCGGCAGGCAAAAAATCCATGGAGAACGCCACCTTTGCGGCGCCCACGGCAAGCAGCGCGTCCAAGGTGACCACTGTCTCGGCCAAGGCGGGGAAGAAATCACCCCCTGTACTAGAGGCCAACAATAACAAGCCCTCTTCAAGGTGAGATAATTGGGGTCAGGAACCTGTGCTGGTCATGCTGCCTTTCCCTTTGGACACAACAAATTGAAAAGCCTTGTTCCTTGTCCTCGGTCTGTTGATAACTGAACAGTCAGTGTAGTGTGAAAGGTATGATATGGCATTGGCAGGACTGACGACACATTTGCAGGCAGTGTTCAAACTGGGATTCAGTATACACATGAAATCACAAACCCATGAAAGTTTGGGCTCAATCCGTCATGCCAGCCACAAGAAAATGGTCATAAAACATTTTGTTTGCATGTGCCTATGTGCTTATTTTGATTGTATAAAATGAAATAAGCCACAACAGTTTTGGAGGTCTTCAGATATATATTTTCTCCAAGATGGCAGCATTTAAGACGGAAATATTTCTTAAGATTGGTACTGGTACCGTCTTTATAAACATGGTTGAAACTAATAAATTTGTTATCATTATCATGTCTTTAATTCATGTATTTTACAAATTATGTGCTTTGAATTAACCACCAGAATTAACTTCTGGCAGTCTCGTAGAAGCTGCACGTTTTAAATTCCAGATGGACCTCCAAATTAGAGTGAATCCATGGTTGAAATAGTGCTTTTCTGTCAAATGCTTAATTCAACGGGAACTCTTCCAAACCCATTTTTTAGCCCCCATGCAAGATTTGTGTAGATTCTGATGGGACAAAATAACACGATCGTATGTTTACTGGCTGCATCATTTTGCCTACGTGACAAAGTGCATGCTGCAATTCGACATAAATTCATACTTACGGTAGTTTGCGGTTTAAAGATTTGCTTGCATGCAGCTCCCTTAAACGAACATATCAGCATTATCAGGCAAAGCCTCGGTGTTAAGGAGGATGTTGATTACTCAGAGAAATCTGCTTCATTTTGTAGTTTTAAAATAAAACAGGCAATTATTTCTGCCATGAAATAATAAAAAGGTGACTTTTGATAGCTGTTTTTGATCAAGTTCCATCTAGCCCTCGGGTGCCATTTGTCTAAAAGTCGTCACTGATGAAGTCCCTTTTTGTGCCTGGTGCTAGGCACAAAAGGGGACGCCATGTCATGACGTCAGATTTGTTTGCTCCCTGTAGCAATGACTTCCAAACAAATGACACCAGGACGTGATAAAAACAGCTCTCAAAAGTCACTTTTATTATATCATGGCAGAAATAATTGCGTTTAATTTCAGTATATCTTAATCTACATAAAATTACCAAATGACACATTTCTCTCAACAGTCAACATTCTAGTGCTTAAAGATTACATCAGTGTGCTGTTTAGTTTGTAAAGAAAGAAGTAGATAGACTGCATGAAAGCATAGTTTCTAGGTTTGCCACAGAGTGATTGGTCCTTGCATACATGAATGGCATTTCTGATTGTGAAAAGCTCTGATTTATCTATCTCAGTCCTGTTAAATGTTCAACTTTTTTTGTCCCTGATAGCTCTCATTTCCTTCAGAAAAACTGTTAAAAAAACATCACGAAAATGTTGCAATTTCACATACCAAGATCAACTTTTGATCTGCCATGGCATAGCTACCTCACACAAACCATATTTTGTTCAGACAAATACTGCAAAAGGTCGGAAAATGTTGAATGTCTGACCGTAATTTCACCCTCTGGTATGCGACATTTACCTTAAATGTACTCAGTTGTTGCTTTGTATACATGTTCTATGAAGTCCGTACATAAGCCTTACCCCCTTAGTACCTAGTGTGTTGTGTTTTTGTCCCACAGTAAACGTAGAGCTGGCTCTGACGGCCTTATCTGCCTGTCCTCAACTGCCAAGACTACTTCCAACAGGTTGTGTGTTGTGTTTCCTTGTGCAGAAAATGTTGTACTTGTCCATTCTTGCTACTAAAATCTGTTGGTTTTTTTTCTGGCAGTCACCTATTCATCTGCTTATTGCTAACCTAAGTTGCAAACAGGAAGCTGGGATATTGCTGATTACTTGTTTTATATTTGCCGAATAAGGATCTAGAATTTACTGCAGAATAACGAACATCATGGGTCCTGCACAAAATGGCCAGTGTAGTGTACATTCAGTATAGTGAATGCAAGTGTGCACAAAGACACCATTATGAACGACAGAGCAATGCTGAATAGCTCTTTGAAAAATTAGGATTTGCCACACTTAGAGCACTTTTTTATTCCAAGTTGGCATAAAGCTGGATGACCGATTCGTGTGTAATCTCAAATAATGTTTACATCATTGTGTTTCAAAATGTTGTTCATAACATGGAGACCCCAAAAAAAGGTGTACCCATGATTGTGGCTTTGCACAAGTGCATTGGATACAACAATTTGGGTACCAAAAAGGATGTTGGGTATATGTGAACCTGACACAAGGTTGAATGCACCACTGCAGTTTTGGCTGTAGAAAGGTCAGGGCTTTAGTCGAGTCCAAATCTGAGTCTGATGCAAAAACTGTAAAAAAAAAAACTCAAACACGACCTACAATCTGGACTTGACTAGAGCCCCAGCTCAAACGTAGACTTTCAGCTGGATTCTAAAGTACTTTTTAATATCATATGGTCTTTAAGTCTGGACTCCCCTTATCCACATATGTCTCCAGGACCATAATGATATTATAAACTACTCGGTGGACTTCAGTCCATTGTTTTTTACTGTCTTTGCATCATACTTGAATCAGGACTCGACTGCAGCCCTGAGCAAGGTGGCCAGTAGTTTTAACAATAGCTGGAACAAATTTTTTTTTCATTTTTAATTTGTTAATTTTTTTTTGGGGGGGGAGGGGAGTGGTGGGGGGTAGGAATCTGCCTGACATTGGTGACTCTATTTTAATGCTGCATTCTGAGCGTCTGAAATAATTAACAAGCCTAAAACTGGTGTACGTAACAGTTTCTGGCATTCTGAATTATTACTACTAAAAAAATGTTTGGCAGTGGGTTTTTGGCTGGCCACGACCCCTGTTGGCCTAACCCCCCTTGACTATTCTAGGGTGCACCACACTAAATAGGTCAAAAATAGCTGTGCCAAGCTGATTACCATAAATTGTAAACCCACAACTTTTTTTTTCATAATAAATTTTGGGGGGTCATGCAATTGATAGATTGTGTAATTATGATCAGCTATCATAACCCGGGGGTTCTGTGCTTCAACTGTTGTGCAGACTTGATACATTTTGGCTTTAAAATTGGTCCTATTTGGCTTGGCAAGTGGCGGGATGCTGTATGAAAAATGGCAGCTAGCTGGTTTGGGAAATACCACATTTTTAGGAGGTGGTACTCTTTGGGGACAATTAGCAAAAATTCCAAACGGCTACCCTACCAAAAATTGAAAAGAATTTGACAGATTAAGATTCAAACTATAATTTTCAGTAGTGCCACAATAACTGAGAGTCTCCTGGATAAGATTTGTTTCACTGTGAAGTTAGTGGATTTTACACTAAGGTCAATGGGAGCTTATTTAGTGTGGTGCACCCTATATGCCTTATCACCAAAACTGATGATGCAGGCAGGGTACATAGAATCACATGCTTAGATTTGTTTAATAGAAACTGTTTGGTTTAGTTACATGTATGTTGTTATAGCATAGTTCTGCTACATTAACTTTTCAAATCTGATTGTGTTTCCATTCATGAATTAATTAATACTGAATTTAAAAACTTGACTAAATAAGATGAATGTTTTGGGGGAAATTCACAGATGCCTGATTCTATTGGATAGACTCTTAATTCTTCACTTACTCTGCAGAGCATGTGTTTAACTAAATCTACTAACTATGCACATTAGGCCCCCCAAAAAAACTTGTTGCCCTTAAATGGGAAAAATAGGGAGGGAGGGTGGGACGGTAAAATTGTTTTGGGGGTTTTTTTTTTTTAACCAGCCATGAAAACTTCAAAACAATACTACATGTTGTTCGAGGCAAAAAGTAAGCTTATTTAAAAGTGAAATGGCAAAATGCATGATTGTGCCGTTGTAGCTGTATGTAAAGACAATGATTTCAATGAAACTTGTTCATTTTGTGCGCGAAAAGGTGAGATTTTGAAAATTCCTTTAAAACAAAAAACAAAAGAAAAACGTGACCCGACTTTTGTGACTTTTAGGGTCGGTGGCGGAGGGCAACACAATTATTTTTGGGGGGGCCTGATGAGAGCTGGATTTGTAGTTGTTAGCCATTTTATCGTTATATAATAACAATGGTGATCAGTCTTCTGTGACTGCTGGAATGCAAGGAAATATTTATGAAAATTTGATAAACTACAGTTTATGATGTGACCATAAAATTCATAACTTTAACATAATAGCCTATTATTTTGATATTACCTTTTTTCTTTCATATGTTCTGTATATCCTCTGTAACAAAGATATCCACAATGCATAAGCAGAATCATTGATATCCCTGCTGTATGTTTTGTTTTACAGAGCTAATACATAATGAGATGGGTATGCAATCATCAAACTCATGCCGATAAGCCAGTTCGGTATTCCAACTGCGCATGTGCGCAACAAGATTCGATGATTTTTCTCTCGGGACAAATGTGGCAGATAAAAGCACACAAGGCTATGGGGGACGTGGTATTAAACCGAATCTGCATTCTGTGCAATTTTTCGTGCAATCGAAAAGACAATGGAAACTTTTGTTTGAACAAAAGTTTGGACACACAAGACCCCTGAAAACACTTCGCTGTCCAAACTTTTTTTTAAATGTTACTTCAGAACACGACGATCTCCTTAAATTTGCTGGTAACCGCTATGCTTTTGCACGCATACGATGAAATGTTTCTCCCGAAATAATAATTGTCAAATCTTGCTGTGCACATGCGCAGTTGGAATACCGAACTGGCTTATTCCTTTTGTTCTTCCAATCTAATCATCTAATCATTAACTGCTTATTCAGTGCTCTACATCATTTTATTGAACATGCTCATGCAACAGGAACAAACAGTCCTATTACCTCTTTATTACAAGTGGCTTATATTCACTGTAATACAGGGGGTATACTCGCTGTCGTTTCCCTCCCTAACCCCCATAATATGTCACTAGTGAATCTAGACCATACAAGCTAACTAAGAACCAGGGAGATTTTGCAAGTTTACGAGACTTCTTAGCAAATCGTATACGACCTACATTAATATGCAGCTTTCTGTTTTACTGAATTTTGTTTTCTGAATGAGCTGAGCTTGAAAAGTTGTTTTGAGATAGCAGTGTTCCTGTCGAGAGATTCTACCTTGTTTTAAGATTAGGCAAAGACCAGCCGGTTTTCCTAGATGGTAGGGTTGGCAATGCAAAATGATACCAGCCCTACTACCTCTGATCAGAACCCTTTACCTAGAGTGGCTTTTTCGCCTTGCATTGGGTGATTTCAATTTTTTGTTTTTTACTTTGTGGTTACTCTTGACATACCATCAATGGCAGTTGGACACATTGGGTTAAACAGGTTAAAGGGTGGCTGCAATGAAATTGTACCAACAATTTAATTTTGTTTTGTATAACTCTTTAACAATATAAGAAATGTGATTTAAATGTGTTTTCTGTGTTTCTGCCCATTTTTGGTGTTAAATTTTCCCGGAATAAAGTCCCCCCCTTTCTCTATTGTTTCCGCGCCCCTAATTGCGTGACGTCATCTCGGGAACACGGAAACTCAGCGAGAGTAGTTTGATCAGTGTGCGTTTGTGTACGTGTGGATGTATGCCGTTATTGAGGGAACCAGCCACGCGCGATTAAATAGCTTTGGATGAAGGGACCAGGGAAACATTTCTCGTCGCGTTAAAATCTTCAAACAGAATCTTTTGGATCTGAATCTGACAATCAAGTGTCGATTTTAGACTTGTTGATTAAGACGACACTTCGGAACATTATTAGGGTGAGGTAGAAGAGGATCTTGGAGCTCTTCCGTACATGTATGAGCCAGAAGGTGAGAGTAACAGCGAAACTACTGAAGACTCCGAATCGGACTCCCGATGCGGAATGCGTGAAAGACTTGAAAACAACGATTAAATAACACTCTCCGAGTCCAAATACGACAGTATTTCGGTTCTACTGGAAAGAGGTAAAGACTGACACCATCCTTAGTGGTGTTGCTGAATCCAGTAGCAACACAACGACACGGTATTATCGACGAAAAACATTCGCAAAACACGACACAGCGAAAACACACGTGCATGTCAATGCAACGCACGCTCGGTGTATGGCCGACCATCCACCACAGCCAGCCGGCAGTTCCCGGGATGACGTCACATCGGCGTTACCACTTGATGGGCGGGGCTTGACCCCCTCCCGCCTTAAAAACAATTATTTTCAAATGCTTACGCGAAATAAAGAAATACAAACAACACACAGTTGTGTTTCAAAAACTTTATTTCATCGATATACACAATAAAAATTCCATTGCAGCCACCCTTTAAGCACGTTACTAGCCCTGATGAGTAGATCAACTACACACTGTCCTCGCATCGTAGGGATTTTTAAGGGAAAAAAAACAACACTTTTTTGTTTTTCACATCATCAGGACAAGGAAGGGCTCTGAGATGAACGCTAGCACAGCCGTGGATGGTCCATCTAGTTCGGGTAGCAGCGGTGGTACCTCATCGATCAAGAGAACATCCAGTACAAGTGGTACACATGGTAGGTGTTATCAAGTATGAATGTGGGTGGGGGAATTGGTGGATGAACGCTAGCACAGCCGTGGATGGTCCATCTAGTTCAGGTAGCAGCGGTGGTACCTCATCGATAAAGAGAACATCCAGTACAAGTGGTACACATGGTAGGTGTTATCAAGTATGAACTTGGGTGGGGGAATTGGTGGATGAACGCTAGCACAGCCGTGGATGGTCCATCTAGTTCAGGTAGCAGCGGTGGTACCTCATCGATCAAGAGAACATCCAGTACAAGTGGTACACATGGTAGGTGTTATCAAGTATGAATGTGGGTGGGGGAATTGGTGGATGAACGCTAGCACAGCCGTGGATGGTCCATCTAGTTCAGGTAGCAGCGGTGGTACCTCATCGATAAAGAGAACATCCAGTACAAGTGGTACACATGGTAGGTGTTATCAAGTATGAACTTGGGTGGGGGAATTGGTGGATGAACGCTAGCACAGCCGTGGATGGTCCATCTAGTTCAGGTAGCAGCGGTGGTACCTCATCGATAAAGAGAACATCCAGTACAAGTGGTACACATGGTAGGTGTTATCAAGTATGAATGTGGGTGGGGGAATTGGTGGATGAACGCTAGCACAGCCGTGGATGGTCCATCTAGTTCAGGTAGCAGCGGTGGTACCTCATCGATAAAGAGAACATCCAGTACAAGTGGTACACATGGTAGGTGTTATCAAGTATGAACTTGGGTGGGGGAATTGGTGGATGAACGCTAGCACAGCCGTGGATGGTCCATCTAGTTCAGGTAGCAGCGGTGGTACCTCATCGATAAAGAGAACATCCAGTACAAGAGGTACACATGGTAGGTGTTATCAAGTATGAATGTGGGTGGGGGAATTGGTGGATAAAGGAGCAGAAATGTTGGGAGTTCAGGTAGTTGTTTAAGGTTTTAAAAAAATCAAGACCTAAATCATTCGTTAGTTATATTAAAGATATGATAGAGCTTTGGTAATGATCAACAACAAATTTGATTAGTGGAAAAATTGAAATGCAGTCATCTTGGAGAAGAGTGTAGCTGAAGACCTCCAATTTAGAGATTTTGATAAAAATAATCACAAATATGAATGTGCACAAAATCACTGTTAAAAAGAATTTTTCACTTATCTCGTGACTCGGTTGACGGATTGAGCTTAAATTTTCACAGGTTTGTTATTTTGTGTATATGTGACCTGCTCCAGAAAAAGGTGATATAAGTCGCGCTATGCATTTATGTGTTCTGATGTGGCATCTGCTGTATTCAGTGTCCCAATTTACATTTTGTTTGTCTCTAGGTGAATCAAGGAAGGGGTCAGGTACGTCAGTGACGAGCCCACGGGTACGTCAGACATCAGCCAGTAATATAGCAACAACAAATTCAACAACTAGAATGTAAGTCTGCTCTGTTAAAATTCCTGTGAAAAAAACCCCAATAACCCACCCAGAATGGTAAGGGTCTGACACTGACAGGTAGTTTGGCAACATCTGACCGGTCTTTTGAGATGTGGGTCCAATTCATTGAGTTGTGTGATAAATGTTGGAACTCGTGAAAAACCAGCAGAGAACCGGTTACAGGCAGTACCGGTATACGTCACACATTTCAGCTTGTGACCTTTTCTTTTTTGGCTGAGCAAATTACAAAGATACCGACAATTTGGGAGACCGCCAACATAGGGCAAGATAGCTCAGTTGTCAGTTTTCTCTGTTCACTTTGAAAATTCACATTACAAAAATAGAGAGGTTTGCAGGGACACTCTGAAGAAACTAAAATTGACATGTAGAACCAGAGATATCTATTCCTAGTTAATACCGGTTCTCCTCGGAACTGTACTTTACAGTTTTTGATTTAGTTAGTTACTTCACATGATGTCTCCGTAAAACCTCTCTCTATTTAACCTTTTAAATTCACACAATTTTAAAAGCACATTTTTTTCTCATCACCAATTTGCAGAAAGAAAACTACAGTAAGCAAGTCATGAGGAACACTCTTACTTAGCTGGATTATTGCAGCCTGACACCAGAGTGGAATGTTTAGTCATCAGTGAGTCATCAACCCTGAAAGGTCAACAGGTCGATTGGATTCAGAGTGATATCAGAGAAGCTTTGTTGTTTCTGCTGCCTTTGTGTAAAAGGAAAAAAGCCAAAGCATTGTTGCAGTTATGCCAGTCTGTTGTGACGTAAGTTGTCGTGATACATTCGAGACACTACTTTTGCCGAGACTTGTATGGAGCGTGGCTCTTGACATCTGGTGTCATGAATGGAACAGGAACGATTGGATCATATGGAATTGCTGCCAACTGTAGAAAAATGTGATGCGATCAAGCAAAATCAGTCGGAACTCGGCAATCCTTCTTTTGAGATATGGGCCAAAATAATGTTCGTAGTGGAAAAATCAAAATTGACTTTACAAAACCAGAGGGGGAAATATTCACATGAAAATATTCTTTTAACGAAATTCAGAAGGGAAGTGGTAAAAAATTTGTTTTACCCCATCCAGCTTTGATTATTGTCAAATTATTTCCAAAAGAATCCCGTATTCAAATATTTGTAACTTTTTAACCAAAGGTCGTATTCACATGGGGTTTTCACTAATATGGAGCTTAAAGTACGCAACAAATGAATATGTAAAAATCCCAAAATTTACCAGGGCCTACTTCAGACTGATTTTGCCTGCTTGTGAACGTCACGGCTTGTGTACGTCACGGCTTGTGTACGTCACGGCTTGTGTACGTCACGGCCTGTGTACGTCACGGTCTGTGTACGTCACGGCCTGTGTACGTCACGGCCTGTGTACGTCACGGCCTGTGTACGTCACGGCCTGTGTACGTCACGGCCTGTGTACGTCACGGCCTGTGTACGTCACAGATTCAAGGATTCTGTGCTTATGCGATTTTTGGAGAAAACCTTGGATAGCCCTGAATGGCAAGTGTAAATGCAGGAGTCCATGGTTAGTGGAGCCAGATCTTCAACAACTGGTACCCTGTATACTTTGGTCATATCTGGAGCCAGTTTCATGGAACTGTTTAGCACAGGCGTGTGTTGCTAAGCAAGGGTTACCAGCCGAAATTACATGTGATGTAAACTACTCTAGCTGGAGGTACAATGTGTAAAGGTAGCTCAGAGATCGACTATACGGTTAGAATAAGAACGGAACAAATGGAGAACAGATCCAATCTGCTATTAAACAGAGCCACGGCACAACTGATGCAAGACACGTGACAATTGGACATAGATGCACAGTTAAGCTCTGAGCTTCAAACCTGGTGCTTCTTGTATCGTTAGCAGCAGGTTTTTGTCTCGGCACATCGGCTCTAAAGTTTTTACCGGAGAAATTTCAAATGTCATCTATTTCATTTTTATCTTATTTTTAGGCAAACTCTAAATGTCATAGTAAGTTTGTTTTATTGGTACAGTGCTAGTGAGTTTTGCGTACATAATTCTGAAGAAGAAAAAATCCCCTCCCAAAAAATTCACTCCTTCATCAAATTCAACGTTAAACCTCCCTCTCTCGGTGCCGAATTGGAGCCAACTTATCAAAACCTATCAAGTTTCAGGTTGAAACACATGCACACAAGCTGTTAGAGAGGAAGGGCTTAGGTTTTTTGATAGGTTATAATAGTTATAACAGTACGAGGGTTAATGTATTTGAAATTCAACATTTAATGTATTCCTATATATATGTGTATATTTTAATGTACTTGCCTCTAACACAATTTTGAAAGTGCCTTTAAAGTCACAAAAACCACTGCCATTAAAAATGCTGTAAATGCGGATTTCTACTTCAAAAGCAAATAACTGCCCCCCAAAAAAAATTATTTAAAAGTGCCCATTTTTACAATACGTTTTCAAAGATATTGTCATGATTTTTATCATGAACAAGTGCCTTTCATATTATGAAAGGCACTTGTTCATGATAAAAATCATATGCTTAAAAGCATGTATCATATAAAAGGGGAGCCAACAGTTCAGGGTTTGCAAAAGCCTTGAAAATCTGGAGAAAGGGAAATAAGTATTTCGTCAAACAATCCACAAGGGAAACTGACTAGGTAAATTTGAACACATTTTCAAAGTGAACAAAGAAACTGGCAGGAGCGTGATTCGAACCTGCGACCTCCGGGTTACCGTACCGGCGCTCTACCAACTGAGCTATCTTGCCCTATGTTGGCGGTCTCCCAAATTGTCAGTATCTTTGTTCGGGTGGGCGCTAGTCAGAAGTCATAAACCCAGAATGCCGTATAGCCAGGGATCACACCCAATTTTACGATACAACCTGGGAAGCAACATTGCGACTTTGAAATAAGTATTTGTTAGCTTATAGACCTTGCTTTACAGACAAACAAAAATGACGTAAACACACCTGTGTATTGGCAAGATTTATCCCTTTCAGTACTTCACACACATGTAAACGTGTATTAACCTCCAAACGTGGACGTCCTATCTTTTGTTTGTACACAATCCCAATCGCGGACGTATGCTAGGAATCGCGGACGATATAGTTCTCTTTTGTTCTCCAATATTTTTCAGTACTCATCCATACAGCCTGGGATATCCCAGTTGTGGGACTTGGTGAGTGGCATAAGGGTCATTCCATAAATTTGGGGTCGAAAAGTGTGACTTTTTTGGTGTCCCTGTTACACCTGACCTGTCTAAATTCCCATCAGGAATCATTAAAATTGACTTCACACTATTTGTTTTACTTGTTTGGCAGGTACTTTGCTTTACGTAATCACTCTCGGAGATAGAAGGCATTAAAGAATGTGTCCTGAATTGCAAAATCCTCTACATGTCAGATGTAACGGACACCAAAATTGGACCCCTAATTTATAGAATGACCCCCATAAGCATAATGTATAAAAACTAGACGGAACTAGTGTGATGCACGCATATTATGACATGAACTGTTTTTCTTGTGGGCTGGCCGCATAGTTGGCACAGGAGGGCCTGTGTGCACCTTCTAGTTTTTATGCATTACTCTTTGGACAGAATCCGAGATGTCCCAGTTAAAGGACGTTTAAAATTTACAATTTTATGGAATTCGGGGTGTTCCTTGTAGCAGTGTAGCCTACGGCAATAAAATAACATGTCAGTCTGGTGAAAGATGGGTGTAGGGTGATATATTTTTATCAGTTAATTGCAGCATGTGTAATGGACTGGCCAGATATGCCTTGCACATCTCTGTTGATCATATAACATTTCCTGTTAATATAAATTATGTTTACCGGCCCTGGCCTGTTTTATGTACAATTTGTTTATCAGTAAGGCCATTCAGATGTCATTGGTCATTGACATTGCCTCGGCATTCCTTGTAAAAATCCGTGCTAAGGTTTGTTTTTCATATTTACTATAACTCAGGCTTGAAACACCAGTGAATGGGTAAACAAAATGTTTTTAAAAATGTGAGTATTATGTTGGAAATTGAATGTTTTGTCCAAGTTCCAAATCTGGTCTGAAAGTTTTTTTTCCAGATGTCAGTTTACCTCTGTGAAGATCTTGTAGAACTGAAGCAATGTAATCCTTGTGCTGTTTATTGGCCAAGTGGCGGTTACGTAGTTTGTTGGAGGTAGTTTCTGTTCATGCATAATACTGTGAACTTTGTGGATTTGATTTTGCATTTAAATTGGACAGGAGGATTAGGCGCATTTAATGTTAACGATGAGGGTCCAAAATCACATCCAGAGCCCAGAATCACAATGAGGTTTAAGCTGTCAAACCCAGAAGTCACCATGTACTCTTTGTCAGGGTGGGATAATAGTTCACAGGCTTCAGATGTGCTTATGAATGGAATAGTACGTGATTTTGGACACTGATTGTCAAAAATCACATCGTCCTAAACTCCCTATGATTTTGAATAGAAAGTCCCCACCGAGGGCCTCACGGTGTAATTCTATGTGTACATTGAAGTGCAGAATGATCTATCGTTGGACTAAGAGTTGTGTCGTGGTTGAAAGATGATTTTTGTTTTGTATAGTCTACTCAACGCCCTTTTGAATATAGAAAGTAGCTATTAAATATTAAACTTCTAGATAAAATTTGACTCGCCCATGTGCTATGAAGACTGCTGGGCACATCATTATTTTCGCACAAATCTATGGAAAGCTAGCAGAATAAAGCAATGCTCTTTAAGACGATTATTCTGGATGATTCTATGAGAATTTCAGATAATTATATACATGATTGTAAAAGTTCTTCAGTGATGCACATCAGCCCAATCAGCACATTACACCAGATGTAATGGCCTTTCAAATTTGACAGCCTTATTTTGAATTTATTATTGAAATTTTTAAGATTTTTTCTGTCAAAATGACAGACAATCTGATTTATTTTTTTTTTTTTTAAATTGAAATTGCCTAATTTGTCTTAAAGCCACTCTAGGTAGAGGGTTTTGATCAGAGGTGGTAGGGTTGGTGACATTTTGAATTGCCAACCCTACCACCCTTAGTTTTCCTGGGCTTAGATCTAAATAGATGATAAATCAATCCAATAGATACCAAAGAAATGATCCCAATTTTCAGACCTATAGACCCAGGCAGGGTAACTTCCACCGTTGGCGAGACCAACTCACCTCCCCTTCTTTATACTAAAAAAAAGAAGAAGAATATGTGACAGTGTTTGGGTCAGATCTAGATGAGTGTTTGTGTCTGTGACATCAGAGTTCAATGGACACAAAGGCTTTTTGTCGTCCATTTGGGATACAAAAGAAGTGCTCATCGTAAAATTGCTGTGGTTGGAAAGATCATTAAAAAGTAGAATAATGTACATGACCATCCTTTAAAAATGTGAGGCTTGTTTGAAAATCATGGACAAAAATACTTTTGGGGACAAGAATTTGGTTAGGAAAAGTCAGACCGCTGGAAATGTGAAGCACGTGGAGTTTTTTATCTGATTGTCAGACAGTACATTTTCATGGGACGGTTGTGTACATTATTGTACATGTATTGTACATTTTAAAGGTGGTATACCACATTTGCAAACATCAAAAAACAAAACTACTGAATTATTACAAAATACTGTACTAGACTGTAAGTAAATAGCAGTCTCAAGCATCCTGTGAAATCATGTCACCTGGTGTGCTGCCGTTTTCAAGAAAAGTGGAAATTTATATTGATTTTTAACGATTGTCGGCCGACAATCATTGGAAATAGTCTAGTTCCCCGACCTGACTTTATAAAGTATGTCTGAAGTATGTCAGAGAACCAGACTACTTAGAACAGAATTTAGTTTTCTCTGTTTTCCCAGCATCTATGCACAAAGCTTTAAACAGGTCAGTGTTGCAGTATTTGCTAGCACCCTATAAAATACTAACCCCCAAATTCACTTATTTCTGAAAATTACAGCATAAGCAAATATACTACCTTTTATGATCTTTCGAACCATAGCAATTTTAGGACATAAACTTTTTCAGCCTC
Organism: Hippasteria phrygiana; assembly: GCA_037893225.1. Lineage (NCBI taxonomy): Eukaryota > Metazoa > Echinodermata > Asteroidea > Valvatida > Goniasteridae > Hippasteria > Hippasteria phrygiana. The sequence goes on along the minus strand of JAZGUH010000674.1, from coordinate 230,615 downwards.
TAAGGCAATGTATTCCTAGAAGGCACTAGAGCTCAGTGTGTAGAAAGTAAAGGGTCTTGAATTATTCAGTGCAATAGTTACTGCTGTCTGTATATCCCGTCATTTATATTTGTAGATAATGTATAAATTTTACCATTGCATTGTATTTGGTGTTGTCTTTATTTAAATGTCGAACAGGTGTTGTTGTTTTTTATGTGTGTGAGAATTTGAAAATTGGAATAGGAATTTTGTGTGGGTTACTGGAGTTTTAGTCATTCCAAATAAAATAAAATAAAATAGAACTTTGACTATTCAGAAGAGGGTCTGGAGGGAATGTGATAAGTGATTCCAAACTTACTTGAAATCAAGGAATAGTGGGCAGATGTGGAGTTTATTCAGTTTATTGAAGTCACTTCAAATTATTTGAAAAACCTGTGCTCTTTTTCCTAATGGCCCCCCCCCCCCCCCCCCAAAAAAATTTCCAGGTGTCAATGTTCCATGCTTATAGCGTAATGTGTTAAAATGGAGTTACATGGAAAGCAATGGATTAAACCAAATGGATAATGCAATATGCAGTGTGGATAAATATAAGTATGTCAATGGGCATCAACAGGTTTTTTTTTTTAGGGTGGGACATTTGCCAACCCACCACCATTACACCCCGGACGCCCATGTGCATTAATGTGCATTAATTAACAGTAATATGACACCGCATCTTTTTTTTTTTTATTCTTTTTTTATTTCTTTTTTTTATATAAAGTCCCCCCCCCCCCCTCTCGATGCCCATGAGTATGTCTACTGCGTTTCATGTGGTTTTATTTGTACGCAAAACGCATGGGAAAACAGGTATGTGAATTTCCTTTTGGGCCTTATTGAGTTAACCATAAGGCTTCAATAGATAGTTTCAGTTGACATTAACATCAGATTTGGGGAGGATTGTTGGAGAGTGTGGTTCAGTTTAATCAATCTATGATTGGTGCCAAGTCAGCTCGTCACTTAATTTTTCTTAATTTTTCTGATTGTTTTAAATTGAAGATGCCGCAAAAAGCCAAAAAAAGTTATACAAGTTTTTATATAGGCCGCACTGTCGAAGTACTTATTTAATTTGATGTAGTGCATTTCTTTGCAGACATTTATTTATGTGGACATCTCTCTTTTCTTTTTGGCATTTTACTGTAAGAAGCAATGCGATTTTTGTACCATAGCGCCTTAAGACTAAGATTCACACATTTTCGTGTGGTGGCGATATTACAATGGAAAGGTGTGTATGATACTTATTAACAGCCTCACTGTATATTCCATGTCTCACCGCATATTCATTCATTACCATAAAAAGCAACTCTTTTTGTAACAAGAAAAAGACAATGCACACCAATGATTAAAATAGTTGATAATTTAATTCACGTTTTGCTTGTATTGTTTACAATTTTGTACATATTTGCAGAGAGCAAGTGCCTCATTAAAAGAAGTTATCTACCAACTTACATGGATTTGTTTGACTGTTTTTAATGTCTCTTGGCAGTTTACAGCACGGATATATTTACCATCATGCACACGTTTGATAAAATGTGTCTATGCGCACGGTACAAAGTTGTTAGTTGTATTGTGAAGTGATGTACATGGGTCATTCTAGACACATCACAAAAGTAAGTTCCCCCCTAAATAACTCCTCATAATTTCTAAAGTAACAATTTCTTACAGATTACACCTAGCATAGAATATACCTATGGTTATCAGAGAAATGTGTGAAGATTGGCGGCATCCATGACTTTATGGTTGACTGAGCACAAATTGAAGACAAAATCACCCAAAGTCAAAGTTCACAAGAGTGAAAGAAGCTTGATTATCAAATGTGTTTACAAGGAACAGTTTAACTCCAATTGTGTGAAAAGCATGTTATGTTACCTGTTGGTGTTCTTCGTCTTAGTGTTCGGTTGATGATGTCGATCCTCTGCAGCAGTCGTCACTTTGGGTCGTCCACTACGAGGTCTATCCATCACTTGACCAGTCTCCATGAACTTTTGGCGCAATTTTCTGATGGCATTTGGGCTTACACCCATCCTTCGGGCTACCTGTTTAACAGGGGTCCCAGCCTCTAAAAGCCCAATTGCAATGGCTCTGTCTTGGTCAGATAATCTGGGCATGATTTGAAGTACAGAACTTCAGCATGCTTTTTGATTCCCAATGTTCTTGGTGTATGACTAGTGAATGAGGCTGGTCAGACAACTTACTGGACTAACATGTGAACTTTGACTTTGGGTGATTTTGTCTTAAATTTGTGCTCAGTCAACCATAAAGTCACGGATGCCTCCAATCTTCACACATTTTTGCTGATAACCATAGGTATATTCTATGCCAGGTGTAATCTGTAAGAAATAAAGGAGGCTCAGTCATGCGTCAGTATAGCAAGTTGCCCATAGAATGAGAGCAAATGCAATAAGAAAATTGCGTGATAAGTTCAAATTAACCAGAGCAGTTCAAGATTTGCCAAGAACTGGCCGACCTAAAGTCAACCCCAGCGGATAATGGTCTTGCAGTCAATCTTGTGCAGATTGAACCAATTTCTGTAGAGTTTGTATCCTAAATACAATTTTGGAAATCAATATCTCATTTACTCTGCTCATTCATGCATAACAGTAGGTATGGGTCCCACTCATGATTTCCACCAAGGTTAATAAAAATACTGTGTACATCTTAGGAAATATAAAGATGTATTTAGGGGGAACTTACTTTTGTTGAGGTGTGTATATTATTTTTCATCCCCAATTTTACTGTTTATGCTGGCAAATAAAATCTTAGTATTACCCCCCCCCCCTCCCTTAATATTCAGGGTATCATGCAACATTGAGAGTGGACAGGCAGATTTTAAAAATTTTCCAGCATAACCTGGTATGTAAAAACCCAAAAAATGCAGGTCCAACACAACAGTCAACAACTGTGAATTGAACGTTCCCATTTTTGTTTGTTCAGTGATACACCTAGAGACATGTTGGTGAATCATTCTGTAAGTGATGACACAAAACGATGTCCTTGATCACCAATATTTGGTGAATTTATTAAATAGATAAATTCACTACAAATGGCAAACTTTAAATAGGTCACTAGAGATTACATCATACAGATGGATAAATAAATGTCAAATCGTTGACTATTACAATGTGTACCAAAAATCAGAATTTTGATAAAATAACATTGAAAGTGTGCCCTTAACATACCTATCATTTTGATTTTTTTTTTACACTTCAAGTTCGGGCTGTAAAGTTTTTAAGAACAAGTGGGCACGATTTTGACTGGATATAAGCACCGACTTATTTAGGGAAGTTACTTTTCACATGCAATAAACCTACACGCCATCAATCCAAACCACACATCATGTCATCTATTCGTGAGAAATACTTGGCCAACACAGCAGACCTTGCCTTGTAAACTACAGCATACAGTTGTACATCGAGTCCAGCACTGGCAACAAATAGACTAAAAATTCCTCCTTACAAGTTACAACCACTACCTCAAACAGTCAGTATACAGTACAGGTATTTAATGTATCACTATGATACCATTGCATATTACAGATACATGTTTGTATTAACAGTTTATACTTGGCATTTGGCATTTTTTACAAGAGGGATATATGTATACCGTACTCGAGATAGGAGAAGGGGACAGTGAACTGAAACGAGGCACACAAAAGAAAAAAACATTCCCCATCAACTTCAGAAAAGAGTTAGATATAAATGTCTATGAAGGTCAATGTATACAATTGTGATCATAACATTTTATGAATGAGTTTTTCACATCCGCTCCCATTCCTCGATCTGCGCTCGTTTTCAAACTCTTAGGATTTCGTCATTTTCTATTATATACATTTATATACACATTCAAATTTGTGCTTGAAATATATATACATCGGGTACGCAATCAGTTTAACTTGGTGAATCGTATGTAGCATATATCAGTGTTATTTTGTCGTGCGGACTGCGGAGGAACATTTTCAACATTTATTCACAAGAACCTCGATTGACTGGAGAATTTGGCAGAAAACTTTGAGGCTAGGGCCTTCCAGTTGGAGAAGTCATTATGGATATCTCTACCATAAACACTGTTGCTGAAAAGTCGCTGTCAAATGAACATCAGCAAATGAAGCAATCAAGAGAGTATATAAAAATATTCAATTACAATCCACGTCGATAAATATTATATACACGTACACCTACGCACTGAAAACTTTTTAAAAATGAGAATTAAGCTTATTTTAAGAGAGGGTATTTTTTTATATTAGACGAGATTTTTGCTCTTCTCAACACGTAGAAATTAAGAAAGTAAGAAAACATCGGAAAGGCAAAAATTCTCAACTAATTTTCGTCATCCCCGACACAAAAATCCCATCTTCACATCTTCTTTTATATAGCTTGAATGCCTTATTTGTATTATTTTGGTTGTTGGCGGATCTGTACATGTACATGTACATGTACATGTATATATAGTATATTTTTAGTATTATTCTTGTTTATTAAGCATTTTAATCTAGGTGTCCAGAAAGCCATTATATTGAAATTGTCATTTATTTCAAAATGTGACCTTGGCATTAGTCTTATTTAGATTTGGTAAAAATATCGTGTGCGGCCTTCAGCAGCTAATTTCAGAAAACATGCAACTGCGTAACTCCACTTATGGCACACTCAGCTGGCATTATATTCAACTCCAGTTCACTTAAGTAGCGGGGCGGTCACACTGGCCACGATAAAGATGACGAAAAAGAAAACGATGCAAATAAACACTCTATTGGTGGGTGGAACGCTCCCGTATTACAGGCCACGATAATGCCGACGATAATGAAAACGGTGCAAATGAATGCCGTTGATTGGTGGAATTGTCGGGCCTATAATGTGTTTTTACACCTTGCTTAAATCGCTGACCTCCACAATTTACTGCTGAACTACGGTCATTTTAGATTGCGTAAGTTGGTCCACAAGGCTGACTAACCGAGTGCGTGTATCTGAGAACCAAATCATTTCAAAATAAAAGGCATTATCTAGATTCTTTTCTCTGAAATGAATCTCCCGTGTAGCTTTGCCTGTGAGGGAATTCAAAAAGTTGCCACTTATTTTTGAGAGGGAAGAACAGCAATATCTTTCAAATGGCATCGTCACATTTTTTTTTACAACTGTTCTATTCTTAAAGATACACAAAAACAGTTGTAAAAGCTGTGATCCTCATCCACAATGTCTAAAATATTTTTAAAATGCACAACTATGCAATGTTTTGAGAAATCAAATGAAGAAGGGCAATGTGCAGCATTTGCATTGCACAAATCCTTCTCCATTGCGTAAGTTAAACAATGTTGTGTGAAATGGGCTGCAGATATCTCTCGTACATTGTAGCAGTACAACTTTCTTGTAACATACTAACAAGATGAAAGCTGCAGGTAGCATGTGCCATCCACGTACCCTTCCCTCATTCGATTCGAGACACTTAGTCCTTATCCTTCTTGACAATCAGCGAGATGCCCTTGGCTGTCAGCTTCTTCTGGTGTTTGGCCTTGAGGTGACGCTTGTAGGTGTTGCGCGTCTTGAATCGCAGCGGGCAGTCAGTGCAGCCGTAGGGCTCCTCGCCTGTGTGGCGTCGCAGGTGCTCCCGGAAGTGGCTGGAGTGGCGGAACTCCCGGCCGCAGTGATCGCACATGAAGCGCGTCTGCTCATTGTGGATCATCAGATGGTACTTGAGACTGTGGAGACGAGTGAAGGTGGCCGAGCACTGGCCGCACTCGAAGGGTTTGATCCCTGGATAGAGGAAGGGCAGACAGAGGAAAGATACTGTTATTTATTTTCTAGTGACGTTTTCATAATTGACCGATCGCCGTTTGCACAAGTTCTGCACACACAATAGCTTACATGGTACACTGCAAACAAAAGCACTTGTAAAGCATTTGTTGTGCATATTTCTGAATTGGATTTGTCTGAGGCAACTTTTAACATAGTGTTATCGGACCATATCATGCCTATAGTTAAAATAACATACATTTGCATTTTACTTGGATTTCACGTTAAGTTTCAACAAGGCGCGCATGCGGCCACTTGCATTATGAACGGAGATACGTCAATTGTGACCCAACCCAACAAGTCAAGCCAGAGCTACATGAGAACAAAAAAATCAAACACAATGTAAAAGTAAAAGCTGTCATTCACATAATGTTTACATTCAACAAGATGTTAAACCGAGTGACATACGAGAATAACGAGTTGAGAATGTTCGTTTCAATCAAGAGATGTCCTTAGGATTAACCCTAACCGTCCCAAACCTGCCAAAATCCAACACCATGATGTGTTGAATTTTGATGGGTTCAGTACTGCAGCGCCTTGGCACCATTACTTTACATGGAGCTATGATGCCCCAATTTGTCCAAGTCCAAAGAATGTGCCATACTGCATAGTATTGGTTTTGACAGGTTAATAAGGAAGCTTCCTAGTAAAAATGCCTAGGGGGTTAGGGTTATTTTAGTAGGATTTGGTGACAATTACGATCCAAGGCAAAGTGTAATACCGACAGTTACAGTCAGAGCTCCTCAATGTCAACAAGTGAAATTACTTCACTGGCCCCAAATAAAAGTTGGTCATTGTCTTCCACTGAGGTTAGGGACCATGTCAAAATACAGCATGCGGAACACCTAATGAGAACATCACCCGTTTAAATCAGGAATAAGTGCTGCTCCCATCGGAAACAGTCTGGGAAAACACCAAGATCATTAACCTACCTTCCCAAATCCTCCAAAATCCTCTTTGCCAAATGAAGGAATTTTGAGGATTGAGGGTCTTTGGAAGTTGAAGCATCGGAGGATTTTGCAGGATTGAGGGCATTAGAGGATTTTGCCTCTAGAGGAAAATGACGGATCGAAGTCACCAGCCCAATCTGATGCTGGATGATTTTGGAGGATTGAGGTTACCAACAGGGGTGTAGTCGAGTCCATCACAAGTCCCTGCAAGTCCATCACAAGTCCATCACAAGTCCATCACAAACCCTCCAGTCCTAATTCCAATCACAAGCTATTCAAATGAGCTTTGACATTCCTTTTGGCATTCCTTTGTTATTGTTCATCCAGTCACTTGTGACCTGCTTTATGAAAGGACTTCTGACTGGACTTGCGAAAGGACTTGTGAACAGATTTGCAGGGACTCGACTACAACTCTGGTTACCAAGGTGTTTATCCAAAACCCACCAGAGGATTTTGCAGGATTCAGGCAGTGGTCGCCAGTAACAAACATGGGAGGATTTTGGAATCGGAGGATACTGGAGGATTCAGGTTACATGTAGGAAAATTGATGTTGGGAGTTAGGGTTAAGGAAGAAAGCCAGTCCTCATCCATATAAATGTTGAACACATCAAGATGTCAATCTGATAGTCAATGGCCTTGTTAGGGATGTTTTTACCTGCATGACTACGGTAGTGGGCCCGCAGGGTACCTGTCGCTGTCACCTTCTTATTGCAGATCTCACAGGTGAATGGACCTTTGCGATCCCTGGATTTCTGTCTCAACAGGTTCAATATCTCCATGGCTTTTATCTGTGGGTATAACAATCACGCAATCAATTAATCAAACAATTCCAAGATTTTAGGATGACCTTACTGCTTAGTACCACACAGCTGTAAAACTCACCCGTTTAAATCACACTTGCAAGACTTGATCAAAATGACAGTGAACTTTGCACATCCATCTACATTGTATCAGGATGAATAATGATGATTTTAAAGGTACTTTGGGCAAACTGAATTTAGCTCTTGGAGGTTCACAGAGATCAATAGGAAAATGCTAACATGTATAAATGCTGAATACATATGAAATAAAGATTTTGATGTATTTTGGCATTGCAATAATTCACTGAAACTTAAAGATATACATGTACTGCCCGTGCTCTTTTCAAATTTCATCCCTGGAAAATTTCTTGGTTTTTGTTTAAATAGCCATTTTTCTTGCAATGCAAAAGTTATCCACTTTTGAATGACACAACCAAAAACAACGTTTAGTTATCTAATAACTACTTTCCAAATGACAAATTATTTGCAGCCCATTTATGTTTCAACTAGACTGTTCTTGAATGGGAGTGTAATGAATAGATGGAGCGTTTTTTGACAAAGCTTTTATTCACACAATAGGGGGCTCAATGTGCGATGAATAGGACCACTCTACTCAGTGTGGTGCCTATTGTTTGGCACTTGGCTGCACAGCCTGTTCTTGGAATACCAGCCCCCCCCCCCCCCCCCCCCATAATTAACAGCCAGAGACAAGGGGTTAAGGACAGACAAACTCACAGGGCATGCACAAACTCACAGGGCATGCACTTGCCCTTAACAAAATGCCCTTTTCTGGCTGCGATACCATGAGCAGTTGAAACAATGGTGCTACACCCCTGCATGTACATACAGTGAGTTTTATACAAGGCTGCAGACTTTAGGGGCATGGCAATCAATGTTTCTTTTTACTGCTAATGACGTCAAAGCAAAAACAAAAAAATTATGGGCTAGGGCAAGCCCCATAATTTTTTCTGTCCCAAGTTTTGATAAATGACCGAAACACAAAAGTGCATCACAATTGTTATATCTTTTGTATTCATCAGTGTCTTCAGAACCATTTCAGAACCACTTTCCAATTTAATTTCTGTGAATCTTTGAATTCCAGTCTGGAATCAAGACTACACTAACCTTGATCTTTCTATCTTCCTCTGTGGGTGGCTTAGATTCTTTCTTGACCTTATTATGCCGGTTCTTGGGAGCTTGTGTTCTCGGTTTCCTCATTCGTTTAGCCTTGGGCACATTCAAGTGACGTCGTGGAGTGAGATATGTCAACTCGCTATCTGAAACCTCGGGTTCTGATATAGGCTGGCCAGTGGCGTTAGTATGAGGACTCTCTGCTTTGTCAGAATCCTCATGAGTGCCGTAGATGTTGAATGCATAGTTATGGTCAGCGTGAGGAGGTTCTACAGCCTCGACGCTCTTCGATGACACCTGCTTCGTGTTGGGTCTCTCGGTGGTCTTCTGGCACTTACCCACCTCCCGAGGCAGGTCGTACCTCTTGGTGTACTTCTTCCGTTTGGTTCTGATCTCGATGTCACACTCCACTGTCTGGGATTCGGGCGCGATGACGTTGGTCTCCATGTTGGAGTCCATGAACTGAGTCGTGGTGCCCAGCACTTTCCGCCCCGTGTAGTCGTCATCTTGGACATCTTTCAAGAAGTTCTCCACGAGTCTGTCTTCGTCTGTGTGTTCTTCCTTGTTCTCATCATTAGTGTCGTCATCGTCTTCATTGTCAGACCCAACCACCTCCTCCTCAGTGAAGTCCTGCCCCACTTTCATTGGGGATATCTTACCCTGTGGGGATATCTTACCCTGTGGGGATATCTTACCCTGTGGGGATATCTTACCCTGTGAAGATATCTTCCCCTGTGGTGATATCTTCCCCTGTGGTGATATCTTCCCCTGTGGTGATATCTTCCCCTGTGGTGATTTGCCAAACTGGTGGGGCTTGAGCTCTTCCACCACGCTGGCCAGACTGACCAGACATCCCTTGGGGAGGAGCACCACCTCATTCACGCCCGCCGAGGAACGGATGAGGGTGTAGCTGCTCTCCTTAATGTCCAGGGACCTGGGTAGGTTCACAGTGACATGCCTGGTGCCTGATGGGATGGCATACGTCACCATGTCAGTGTCCCTTGTCGTTTGGCCTTGTGTGGTGTTTTCTGTGTCTGAGATATCACCTGGGGGATCTGTTTCTTCTTTCTTCTTAGTATCTGCTTTCAAACCTGACAGATGAAATCATATTTTCAATCAAAGTTCTGGTGCGTGGAACGAGAAATGAAGCACTGATTTAATATAAGGATCAATATTCATAACCAACAGATCTGTACATCAGTGTTGGAGCAAAGGCATGGCCCTCAAGGCCCCAAGGCCAAGACTTCGACCAGCAAGCCCCTAAGGCCAAGGCTTTAACCCTCAAGGCCCAGGCCAAGGCTCTATACAAAATAGGGCCTTGTATAGGGGCCTTGGCTTTGGCCTTGAGGGTTAAAGCCTTGGCCTTAGGGCCTTGAGGGTGGAAGCCTTGGCCTCGGGGCCTTGAGGGTCATGCCTTTGCTCCAACACTGCTGTACATTTACACATATCTTAACTTTCCCACATAATTTGGGAGCATTTATCACAAATGATACAACCAAAAATAAGGACCGAGTGCCTAAAGATTGTTGGTTTTACCAAGTCAGTTTGTTCAGAAAATTACCCCGCCAAGAAAACTTCTTAGTTCTGTTGAGTTGTCTTGGCAACATAAATTATCTGGATATGTTAATTTATTTATTTCAGGGAACATATCGACTTAGTGAGATAAATTAAGAAGTAAAAATGTTTAGAAAGACTCACTTTGGCTGTTTTGAGTGGTCATGGTCAGAAGCTCCCCGATGTGTCTCAGCAGATGGCGTTTAATCTGGTTCTTGGTATCGGCAAGCAGACCGCAGAATTTCTCATTGCAGATGCCAGGCAGCATGGTGCAGCTGTAGGAGTGTCGGACGGTGGTGCTGAATGCATCCTTCGGCACCTTCATGGAGGAGTAGACAGAGAACTGGCTGATGAGCTTGGCGATAGAGAACTTGCGCAGGACGTCCACGTCCAGGATTGTCTTCTGCTGCCGCTTGGACGGAGAGCCTTTCCGTCCCATGGAGAACCCCCTGTACTTGACCGGCTGCTCTCGCTTGCGTCCTGCGGCCGTGTGGCTGGCAAGCTGGTACTTCTTGGTCCTGTCCAGCATCCGTCTCTTGGTTGATATGGTCAGACTGTCTTTGATGTCCAATAGCACCTGGTCTGCATTGGACACTTCTGCTAAGAGTGCCAATCCACTGGACTGTCCCGCATCCAATGACTCCTCTGGCTGTGACGAGTGGATGCTGTCTGTATCGTCATCAGATACTGATTCACTTCGCCCAACCTTTTTCTGAAAAAGTAATTGCAACAGGATATCTTCCTTGTTTATTCCAATACCTAATGTTGTTCTCTATAGAATTCAGTAACTATGCTGTGTTGCGCTCACTGTTAATTTCTTGGCTTTATTTTCTGATAAAAATTTGGAGGGCCTGATCATGACGTTTTGATCCAAAGTCCAAACAGAATCCTTCTCAGACATACCAAGTGAGAAGTACATTAAATAATGCGCTACGGATGTTTGAAAATTTTACAACTTTTTAAAGAACTTTGTTGACATGGACGTTACAAATCAATGTTTTCAATTTAATTTCTTGTTTTAAGACTTAGAACCCTTGAATACCACTTCAAACATGTCATGATAACTTGCACGTAGCTACGTAGTCCCTGTGAAATGAATAGCTATGGATTAATTCAAAATATTATTTTGGACATGGATACTTTCATTATTTACCCTAACTCTCTAGTGTCTTTTACTAAGTACTGGACCAAGTCCGCCAAAATCCACCACTGACCCTGCTTCACATACCGGTAATGCTTTAGGACCAAATCCGCTGAAATCCACCACAAGACCACCACCACTACTATGTAGGTGGATTTTGATGGACTTGGTACTAATGGCTTGCCTACAAAATTCTCCAAAATGAGGAAATGGATTTTGATGGATTTGGGGATGTTAGGGTTAATAACCCTAAACCCTAGGCATTTTTACTAGGAAGTGTCCTCAACCTGTCAAAATCCAACACTGTGCTGTATACCTATGGCACATTCTTTGGACTCCATGTAAAGTAATGTTGCCAAGGCGCTACACAGTCCTGAACCCATTTTGTTTGTAAGGCTTGGGGTCGTTAGGGTTAAAGCTTGTGACCCTAGGGTCAATCTTTCTAGACCTAGGATTACAATGGCAGACTTTTGAGATGCTGGTGGCAGCAGACATACCGGTCCTTTTCCATCGTTCTCACCGGTCGTGCGCATGCTCAGAACTACACATGCATGCTCAGAAAGTTCTACGTGTGTATGCTCAAGCAAAAAGGACCGGTATGTCTGCTGCCCTCCAGCGTCTCAAAGCCTCCCATTACCACGACCAGCATATTCCCATCAAGAATTCACTTCCTTGCAAAAACAGCAAGGGTCATTCCATGTCAATTCACCACTTGCTTTGGCATCATCGTCACTGATTTCCCTCAAATCCTTAAATGTTGTGGTGGTCATGAGACACCCCTGTATCTCTCCTAATTCTATTGTAGCGCCTTGCGAGCGTTTGTCCCCTATGAAGCCCTTCAATAGCCCCATCCATCTATTGGGCACACTGACCTTAGCATGACCCACAAAAAATACCACAAATTTTGGGACTTATTTTATGTTAGTCCAAGGTATAAGCAACAATGGCAAAAAGTATGGTAATGGGATCTTAAAATAGTTTCTAAGAAATGGCCTGATAAGGTCAAGTTAAGGGTAAAATCAGTAACGATGACACCGAAACCTGTGTTGAATTGACATAGCATGACTCAAATGGGTTGAGGGACACATTGTCTATAACCTCTTGAATATGAACGGCAGCCATATCCATGTTTTGAAAAAGATCACCTGGCCGGTTGACGCATTCCTGCACTGACTCAATCCATTCATTTTTTAACTATATTGTCCTTGAATGGGATTGTAATGATCAGCTGGAGCTTTGTCAAACAAAGGTTTCATTCACACGAAAGGGGGCCCTCCGAGTGCATTGAATAGGACCAGAGTTCAGTGTGGTACCTATTGTTTGCATTTACACTTGGTTGCAGCACCGATTTGGGCAACCCAGCACCCCATCAATAACAAGGGGTTAAGGGAGAAAACAAGTTCTTCCTAAAATTGCTGTGATTTGAAAGATCATTAAAAATTAGAATACAATAATGTACACGACCATCCCTTGAAATGCAGTTTCCAACAGTCCGACTTTTCCAAACCAAACTTTCGCCTTCAAAAGTATTTTCATGAATCATTTTCAGACAAACGGTGCATATTCAAGGATGGTTGTAAACATTATTATATTCTACTTTTTAATGACCTTTCCAACCATAGCATTTTTAGAATAAACGCTTTTTTGGTAGCCCAATTGGGTGCCCCTAAGGCAATGTGTTCCTTTAAAAATCTCAGAGTATCTTGTCAAAGACCGTACTTTTTTGGATCTTGGAGGCAGTGGAGAAGCCACCTTCTTGGTCTTGGTCGGATAAAAGAATTGTTTCTTTTTCCTTTTCCTAGTGCTGCGCCTGAGTGGTGCTGTGGGTTCAGGGGTTTGTCTCTTCCGACGCTTGGCCATGATCGCTCTCTTCCTACTCCTGGTGGTCGGTTGGTTTGTTCCTGAATTACCTGCTGGAGAGTTTGAACAGAAACACACGTATTGGGGAGGAATGAGGGAAAGATTTTACTTATAATAAACCCCCCCCCAACCAAAATCAGTCAGAACAGCAAAATCGGCAATTGTGTAGTTACGGGCCATTCTTTGGATTTGCTCCAATTTGAGACAAGGGTGTTTTTATTATTCCAAAATGACTTTATCGACCTAAAGTACATGTATACTTCTATCAATTCTAACAACATAATTACTTTTAATTTTGAAGTTTTTTGCGCTAGTAAATGTGATTTTCTTACGCGTTTTGCAGCTGGTGTTTTGTGAATCAGTGCGGTTTTGCGCGTTCACTGTCCATCGTGGTGATCACCATCTTTATTTTCGTGTTGAGTTTTGTCGCCGTTTTACTTCAAAATTTCCCACACAAAAAATAAAAACCCTGCCCTCTATCTACAACACATACCTGTTGGTTTTTAATGTTCCAAGCTTGTTTAGGTCCAAATTAGGTTAAGTTTAATAACTTCAAAGTGAATTTTGTTCTATTATAGTAACGGGGCCCGTAACTGCACAACTGCTTTAAAAATTTTGGAAATAAAAATCCACCAGTGTTCAAAATTGTATAAACACATTTCACAGTCTTTTATTTTGAGCTTTTGAGATTTTTGTAGGAAGAAAGTTTGTTTTTTCTGTGTTAAATGTAGGGCTGTTCATTTTCGAATAATTTACTATTCAAATATTCGAAACTGGGTTTGACCGAATATTCAAATATTCGATACTCGCCGATCAAGTTTGTCAGTGCATGCCACACCGGTTAAAAAAAACATTGCACGTAAAAGCACGCCGGTGTTTTATGTATGGCTATTGATATTATGGACTGTTCAAACAGCATTTTTTTGCATGCCCTTGTTGTATCAAGAGTTTTACCGACAGGAACAATAAACTTCCGCCCACAAAAAATTGCGATTGACAAAAATGCGGCATTTGACACTGCTAAGTGCCGTAACTTTTCTATTAAAATAGCATTAGAGACGACTCTATACGTGCATATATATCTTTTCGAATATTCGAACTGGCGAATGGTATTCGAATATTCGCTTGACGATAGAATATCAAATATTCGGTATATTCGGGACAGCCCTAGTTAAATGTTTCTGGCACAGTGCATGGTCACTCATTCATAGTGTTCACACACACACATATATTTTCTGCTTCATTTTGTTACAGATTTTGCAGACATGAAATAACAGGTTGTACAACATGTTTAGACAGTTGTTATCAAGAAGGGTTGGTTATTTGCCAAGATTTTGCTGTTCCTGACCGATTTTGGTGGGGTATTAAACTTAGCCTTATTCGTTGGAAATACTTAACCACAGCTCCCCATAAACTTGTACACATCAACTATTTGATGTCAATACACTACATTCTTTACGACTGTAGTCCCCACCCCATCAAAAAGGGGAAAAATATTGAAAATCACAGCTCAAAATATAGGCCTATGGCCACCAACGTAACTAATATCGGCCTAGTGGAAACGGACAAAGTCATGGCAGTCGACGAAAGTCCACATCCAATCCATATGACAGATTTGGCCAGCAACTTTTCGGTAAAAATTTGATTTTATTCTTCAATATTCACACTGGAACGTTGTTCCAAAATCTACAGACCCATCTTTGTCGTACAAACCTTCGTCTTCATCAATTAAAGCGGATTTTACTGGCTTATTTTGCTTTCTTCGCTGAGAAGACATCGTGAAAAAAATGCGTCTGCTTCGCGGCCTATGACGGAGTCGTCTGCTGCGTCAATTTTACCCTGGTTGTAGATGTCTCTTTTTAAAATCTGTATAAATTGTGATCGAAATGTAAGACTTTTTTTAACCTTTCTTTGCAAATTGCATGCACAAATATTTTTTTTAGTTATAAATAGTAATTTAGAGGCAATAAAATAAATATAAAAGGCTTGAAATGACGAATATTGTTTATTTTTCTTTGAATTTATTTTACTGTTTTCAACTATGGTAAATCCTGTTTTGCCGTGAATTCTCGCGAAACCACGAGAAACGATCGACGTTTGAAGGACGGCCAGACATATCCATGAGAACATAACATTATTAACTGCACGAAGTAGGCTAGGCCTAAATATATCAGTCTTCGATCTGTTCATTGAGCGTGCTGTTTTTCCTAACTTTCTTTACAGTTGTTGATCAACAGTTTACAAGACTTACATTCTATCAAGTTTAACGGGTAAGTACGTGTTTAATTGCAGAATTAAATGAATGTTTTAATGACATCACGCTGTCACTGCATCATGCGCGACTATTCGTTAGACTGTTTCTGTATGTCCGACGTTTGTGTTTTACCAACTTCGTGATAAAACAATCGTGATTGAGCAAGTTTAAATAAAATTTGTATTTAGTATCAAAATTAAGATTATTTCACTGGAATCTCACTTGATGAGGAAAGAGTTCCATATCCGGACAACACTTATTTTCCCTTAATAATATGACTTAAAAACTACCAAAAATTGTAAATCTGATGAAGAAACACGAATTTAGCCTTCCCCTTAGGAGGGAAAAATTTTCAACCTACAAATATTCTTTGAAAATAGGCCATACTTTGACTTTTTCTGTCATGGCCCATAGACTTTGTGCACGAGGTATAAGTGATGTCCGGATATGGAACTCTTTCCTTGATGATAGGAGGCAAAAATTGTCAACAAAAATATTTGTGTCATGTCTTTTTCAAAAGTAAACTCTTGACCGAACTAGATAGTCCGGTGGTCTAGCGATTTTTTTCATACACTACGTGACTGAAATGCTATTTACTAAAGTTCCTTTTTTTCTAAAAATCTAAATCTATCTATCTAGTGAACTGAAAAAGCCCCATCATTTCTGGAATGGCCATTTTTTTGTTTTGAGGCAGGGAGTTTCAATCAAAACAGCATTTCTAACCCCCAACAAGGTCGGCAAAGGGGGAAAAAAACGAAACAGCACACTTATTCAAAACACTGTATGTTCTTATTTTTACCATTGTGAAATACCTTCTGGTCTAGTAAATTTGTTGTGCTTACTAGCCCAGCTGTCTAGTAGATTTTTACCTGAAATTCGACCCCTGCATGTACACTGTACGTGTATTTCTAATTTTAGAATTAGATCCATCCAGGCAGTATTTTTCAATATGTCTGCATGTAGTTCATTTTGTTTTCAACATGATTCCTGCCTACATGTAGATCTAGCGGTTGGAGCACTAGAACTGCAATATCCTACTTATAGCCCGTTCTCACTTGAACGATTTTCTACGCATACGGGAGTTGCACGGCAGTCTGTTGATGATTCGCACAGGTTGTAGGGGTGTCATGTGTAATTCAGACGGGTCGCATGATATGCGCATGCCCGTGTGAGTTTTTCAAATGTTGAAAATTTCCATACGGCTGTCGCACAGTTCGCATTGGTCGCATGGGGGTCGCACGGCAGTCTGATAGGTCGCACGGGAGTCTGAAGAGAGTCGCACGGCTTGGCCGTGCCGTTCCTGCTGCCTGCCTGCTTGCCATCACTCTTCTTTGGTGGCATCGTTGTGTTGTGTTGAATATGTGTTGACTGTCGAACATCAAGTGCGGTTGTGAAGATCGATGCCAAAAGGCCCTGCTTTTATGCGATTCGCACGGATCGCACGGCGCTTGTATGTACGGCGGTCGCACGGCACTCTGATTGGTTGTACGGCGGTTGTACCGCATGCGCACAGGTCGCACATCACTTGCGCGGGACTCGTACAGGTTGTACGGCAGTCGCACGGAACTTGAACCGTTATCGGATGTTTCGGGAGGAAAAGTCGCACGAGAGTTGAACGGCAGTCGCACGGCAGTTGTAAAGAAACGTGGAAATTCGTACGAAAATCGCACGGCTGTTGTAAAAGAATCATTCAAGTAAGAACGGGCTATTAGTGCTCCAGAGAGGGCTGCGTGCTTCAAGTCCATAATGATTCCTTGCGGGATAAATAAATAAAGGCACCCTCTGCACCTTTTAAATGAGTCCACTGATCTCTATTTCACAGGCACAGGCACCCTCATCATATTGTTGATGCTAAGAATCAGAACATCAACAGCCGTAAACTTGTCATAAATCCCTCTTGTTTTTCGTCCTATCGCCAGATGCTGTGAGCAATTTAAGTCCCCCCCCCCCCCCCCAGTGAATGATATGAAAGTGTAATACGTTCTGGGGTAACTCACCTGCCCTCTATTTACTATTTATGTCTCGCCTGAACGAAGTTCAGAAAGAGACTATGCAATCACTATTTCTGTACGTAGTCCGTCCGTAGTCCATACATATAATGTATGTAGTCCGTATGTGTCATTTTGGTTAAAGTTTCGACAAATTGGTTTTATATGCAAAGTTGAAGTCCGATTGCAATCAATCTTGGGTCATGCATTCAATAGTGCGACCTTTATATGATGGTTGTGTCAAAGGTCAAGTACTGATGTCAAAGGTCATCCGAGGTCAAAGGTCATCTGAGGTCAAAGGTCATCTGAGGTCAAAGGTCACCTGAGGCCAAAGGTCATCTGAGGCCAAAGGTCATCTGAGGTCAAGTTGTAAAATGGGCTGGAATTGCAAAATTTGTCATATGCAAAGTTGAAGTCCGATTGCAATCAAACTTGGGTCATGCATTCAATATTGCAACCTTTATATGATGCATGTGTCAAAGGTCAAGTACTAAGGTCAAAGGTCATTTGAGGTCAAGTTGTAAAATAGGCTGGAATTGTCCAACTTGTCTCATTTGAAAACTGGAAGTCCAATTGGAATCAAACTTGGGTCATGCATGCACTATAACCTTTATATGATAGTCGTGTCAGTTTTCTCCATGCTTTCATCCTCTCTCGTCTCAGACCCCACTCAAACTTCCATAACTTTGGACAACATTTTCCTTCCACATTGCTTTTGTCACCTACCATTGTTTTAGGCATGCTCATCGGTTCTTGCTCATGATAACTTACCATTTCATTCTCTTTTTACACTAACCCTTGCTCCTTCAACCGTTATCACTGCCCCTGCATTCTTCCCGGGTAATCACAAAACTAAAGCAGGCGAGACGCGTGGTTCGAGAACCACCTTGTTTTCTTTTTGGTCGTTTACCCCTCAAGGAACACGTACATGTAGGCCTATGGAGTTAAAACACACAGCCCTCCCGGAGCACAAGTACAGTTCTAGTGTTACAGTCACTATAAAGCTAACTCCTACCAATAGTAGAGTCCAACAAATCGATTCAAAACTTGCAGTTGATCAACTGGGAAGTTTTCCCTCTCCTTCTTTTGCATTTTCATAGATCATTTTAGAGAAAAAGAAAACAATGTACCTGCCTTAAAATATCAAATTGCATTCAGTATCACTCTGTACAAACTCTATCTATTGGCTCATGTTGAACCACACACAAACATCCCAGCTTCAGGGCCTTTCATTTGTCTTTAACCCAAACCCTGCCTCATTTTACTGGGAAGTGTCGTGCAGTAAACCCATGGCAAATTCTTTGTAACTTACTGTAGATAAATTAGTGCTTCATATTTCCATGTAAAATAATGGTGCCAAGGCTCTGCAGTCCTGAATCTTTCAAACAACAAGATTCAGTACAATTGCAATTCAGGACCCATTCTTTAATGCCTTCTACATGTACATGTATCTCCAAGAGTGATTGTGTAAAGCAAAGTACAAACAAGTAAAAAATAGTGTGAAGTCAATTTTAACCCTCCCTCTCTCAGGGCCAAAATGGAGCCAACTACCCTAATCAAAACCTAGCAAGTGACAGGTTGAAACCCACACAAGCTGTGAGGGTTGGTGTGTAGATTTTTTGATAGGCCGTGATAGTTATAACTATAGGAGGGTTAACGATACTTGATGGGAAATTACACGGGTCAGGTGTAACAGGGACACCAAAAAATGTCACACTTTTGGACCCGGCAAATTTATAGAACCCTTATGTCAATTTAGTAGAGGCTTAACATAATTTAATTGTCTTCACACCAATTGGTATTAATTAATTGTACAATGTAGTGGTGACTTCCAGTAAACAGTAGACATGGTGGATAAAAATATGTTTCGGTTAAGCTTAGATTTTGCTTGCCAGAAACTCAGAACTTCTGGCTCAATTTAGCAGCATTAGTGTCATGCAACCAGGAATTTGTTAACCTGCCAATGAAATATGGAAAGGGTGTCAATAAGCCAGTTCGGTATTTCAACTGCACATGTTCACAATGACATTTTATCCCGAATGACCTGTGTGACCTAACGCGCACGTGTGAATGCAAAAGGTGGTCGCACAACGCGCACGTGTTAAATTCAATCAGAATGGGCATTCGCTTAACATGGCGTGACATTACGTCCGCAATTTTATCCCGAATAACCTTTGACCTTTGAGATACCGAACTGGCTTATTTGTAAACTTTTGTATAAAGTTGGATTCAGGCCAACATGAATAACCCATCATGAATACTTGGTTGGCGTAGTGGTTCTTTCCTTGTCTTCCACCTCGAGAAACCCCAGTTCGATTCCCACCTGAGTTTAATAGTTCTCTGGGGTTTTCTCCCTCTACTGAAACTGAAATTTCCTTCGTCGTCTTCTCTCGGTTCAACAAGCTGGGACCCAAGGGTGAACAGTGCAAATGCACTGATCGGACAATCCAGAATAAATCAATCATACCACAATCCAGCATTAATACATTTATGCTACATCCGTATATGTTGAATATCCCACTGATGTGTCATTCATGAAAGACGAAGACCGAGCGGCCGAGCCCCAGGCCTTCAACATGAAGCACACATTTATTTTGCCAGAATAAAATGAATTACATGTACCCGTCAGGTCGTATAGCAAGAAGCAACCACAGAAACAAGTTGGTAATGGTGTACAGGTTCTGTTCATACTTCCGAGGACAAGAGGAGACAGAAAATACAAAGAAACCTTTCAGTCCTCGCAAGTCAAGTCTTTTGTTGAAATCGGTCCAAGTAAAAATATGTGCTTAGTCTATGGGGTTGGGTTATATTAAAGGAACAATAGGAAACACAAAGCATTGTCCTCGGAAGTATTGGGAAAGTAAGACTGTATGTACGTGCACTGTATATATCTCCGAGGACAAGAGAAGAAAGGAAACACAAAGAAACCTTTCAGTCCTCGAACGTAGAGTCTTTTGTTGAAATCGGTCCTCGAACGTGAGGATACGTGCTTAGTCTATGCGGGTTGGTTATATTAAAGGAACAATAGGAAACACAAAGCATTGTCCTCGGACGTATTGGGGAAGTACGACTGTGTGCTCAGAGTCATGTGTGTGTGTGTGGGAGTATGTATACCGGCAATCGTGGACTAGGGACAAAAGGGTTAGGGCATAGACAAAGGGTCCACGATTGAAAATCGTGTACAAAACATATGGGAGGCCTTCCGAAAAAGTTTAAAGTATTTTAAACAAAAGAGGTCCGTGATTGCCGGTATTTACACACTTAACTGTGTGCGTGTGTGGGTTTGGAGAGATATACCGTACCCTGTGGAGACATGAAAACAATAGAGACAGGGACTGAATAGGTCTCCACTAGGCAATTCTATGGGTTAGGTTGTCTCCACTAGGCAATTCTATGGGTTAGGTTGTCTCCACAAGGAATTTTGTGTACAAAGTCTATCGCGGTTTGCTTAAGTACAGGGACAAGGGGAAGACAAAACCATGTCTCCACAGGGATGCAAAAACGCGGATATATGTTTTTGCATTCAATAGGGGACCTTTAACAATAGAGGACAATAGGGTCCCTAGTTGAGAAACGACCCGGATGAAAATTGTGTATAAAACCAATGAGGGTCCAGGTCCCTGATTGAAGGTGTTTACACGCTTGTTTGTTTGTGTATCAGTTGCAGTACATGTAATACTACATGTTTTTAGACAAACTGCGAGCTGGCAGATTTGTGTAATACTAAAAATACAATAATGTGATGCTTACATGGTACACATCTCGATTACCAACTCACAGTGCTTAACACTGGTCAATAGACCATTCAGTCGTACTTCCCCAATACGTTCGAGGACAATGCTTTGTGTTTCCTATTGTTCCTTTAATATAACCAACCCCCATAGACTAAGCACGTATCCTTACGTTCGAGGACTGATTTCAACAAAAGACTCTACGTTCGAGGACTGAAAGGTTTCTTTGTGTTTCCTTTCTTCTCTTGTCCTCGGAGATCTATACAGTGCACGTACATAGCATTAGTTTTTATGCTGCCTTTCAAAATCAGGCAGTCGACCCGCATAGGTATCCATTTAACCCCTTGAGTACTGGTGTTATAATGGGACACCGAGGTGCCATACCAGTGTGTGCAGCCAAGTGAAACGGCTTGTGCAGCCAAGCGTAACACACAATAATTCAACAATGGATTGAAAATAAAGGGATGCATATATAGCCGTCATCCGGCCAGGCGGTAAATTTCTATAGACGTCTATAGACGTTAGCCGACTTCAAAGGGTTCAAGGAAAAGGGCATTTGTAGTAAAGTGTTTTGCCCATGAACACACAGTCGTACTTCCCCAATACGTCCGAGACAATGCTTTGTGTTTCCTATTGTTCCTTTAATATAACCAACCCCCATAGACTAAGCACGTATCCTTACGTTCGAGGACCGATTTCAACAAAAGACTCTACGTTCGAGGACTGAAAGGTTTCTTTGTGTTTCCTTTCTTCTCTTGTCCTCGGAGATATATACAGTGCACGTACACAAGTACATGTACATGTATGTGTACCATGCTCCCCGGATGGGTTCGAACCAGTGTTCGGCAGCAAACAAGTCAAACAACATCACCCTTGCAAAATAGCACTCTGCATATATGCATTCTGGGACTTCACCCCTCACTCAGATTCCGATTCTGATATATAATTTCCAGTGTATTAATATTAATATTATTGTAAACCTCGCCATGCAAACCTTCAAAATTTCATAACTTTATTTCCCTGAGTGAGGTCATTGGACCATTTAAACGTCCCGGATTATATGTAGCTTTGTGCGCATTGTACCTCAGACTCGCTTTAGCCTGTAAAGGGGACAGGGATTTTCCCAGCACTATATATACCTCATCTTCAAATTCCTTTTAATACTTGATGATTTTAATGTCATTTTCTTTGTAATACACAATATGTGTGTGTAGTTTATACATGTACATCTCTTCACACTTACATTGTTGCAATGTACATTTTTATGAACATTAATTAGATTGACAAGTTACTTGTGACATTCTACTTGTGACATTCTACATTAAAGGTACATGTAGTATTTTTGGCTATAATTTTCAGAAATGAATGGAATTGAGGTTTGTGTTTTATAGCAAATACTGTAACAGTGACCTGTTCAAAGTTTTGTGTGCATAGATGCCGGGAAAACAAAGAGAAAAATTGCTGTTCTTGTAATCTGGTTTACTGACCATACTGCAGACAAAACAGCAATTTATAGACCACATGTATTTCCAACGATCAGCCGACCATCACTGGAAATTGATACAAAAATTCAATTTTTCTTCAAAATGACAACACACCAGGTACATGTACCATGATTTTACTGGATGTTTGAGACTATCATTTACGTATTTACATTCAAGTTACGTATTTCATAATAATTCAGTAGTTTGTTCATGTTTGCAAATTTGTTGTATAACCTTTAAGTGTAGAAGAGCATAGCTATTACATTTTATGATCTGTAACCATCTTTTTGCATAATGTTTTGGAAGTTGTGACTTTTTATTAGGAAATGGACAAGTTAAGGCAAACTTGCACCTTAGGATGATAATATACAAAGTACAAGATTGTGATATTTTTATGTGATTTAGTTTAACCCCTTGCATACGGATGATGGAATTTGGCGCAAAACAAACAGTGCCACCAGGCCGGATGACGCAATTGGCCGCTGTTTGTGCAGTTTCAATCCATTGTTGGATTAAACAGTGCCACCAGGCCGGATGACGCCATTGGCCGCTGTCTGTGCAGTTTCAATCCATTGTTGGATTATCGTGTATAGGTTATGCTTGACTGCACAAACACATTGTAGCGGTTTGCTTGGCTGCCAGAGCCGCCGCGGCACCCCGACGTCTCCCGTAAAATACCGTACTCAAGGGGTTAAAATGTATGCATTTTTGTACATGTAAATAGAAATTTTATCCTGCTGATTCGCAGGGATATTGGATCATGCACAATACTACATATTTGAAACTTTTCTCCATAAAGCATCTTGGCTACTGCTTAATTAATGCATTGTACATCGTATGACAGTTGATTTTTTGTGTTTTTTTGTGGTTTTTTTACTTGCCAAACTGAAAGCCTTGGGAAATGTTACAAATCAAAACATTTTCAACCCCCCCGCCCCCCCCCCCCAAAAAAAAAAAATAGAATAAAAACTAATAACTAATATAACCTATCAAACTTATTACAAAAAGAATTTGGAATTTAGCATGTTCTGTTGAGATATACATATATGGCTTAAAGGTTAAAAAACTTTTACTGTAAAATTGTATGATGACGTTGTCATGACGTCCCCTCAATTTTCATCTATCTTTCCGGGCTACTCGCATAGCAAGATTGAACCCAATTGGACAGTTCTCCAGATATGCCTTTAAAATATGCACCTTTAAGATGACGTCATCATGAGGTCACTCTTCGCGGCACAACTTTGCATTCGGATCTACGTGTACATGTATGTCCAAGGTTGTTTGATGACCAAAGTGCCGGTCAGAAAATCGATGCACAAAGTCTATGAGAAGAAAAGTCTGAGTAGGAAAAAACAAATCAGAACAAAAACGAAGCCTTTTCCGACTTCTTGTCGGAAAAGCCAAAAAAATGATCAAGTCATTTTGAATGATACATGCGCATTGTGCACAGTACATTTAGATTAAAACATAAGATCCTGATACAGATTCACACATCTTTATTAAAGGTTCCAAAAGAGGAAGGGGTATTTACCCTCTGATTCATCTGACCCTGTTAGGGGAATTAGCACAGAAACCCTAAGAACAGTCGGGTACTGACGACGTACCGTACTGGGGGCAATCCGCCTTGTCAGACTAACTGAAACTAATTGCCATGACTCAATGAGTCACATGCTCGTACCGGCCGGGGGAACAGGTCGTTCCATCAAACGATATATTTCCCTGTGCACACACTGAAGGCCCGTACAGCGTACAGCCGGAGTCCCCGGTTTAAATCTTTACGTGCATTAACGTGATTATCATTAACATATTTCCTTTCTGCTGTTTCTTCCAATGTGCCACAGTGATGATGGGTCACCGAATGTGATTGTGCATCGTAGGCATGAATGTTGGATGTTCCCTGGCAATCTGGTCCATGGCTTAGATGGCAGTTTGAGTGGCTCATGTGGGATTTTATTAGCGTGTGACGCTGGAGTGCTGATGCTGGTGTGCGACATGTTCACCTGTGAAGGTGAGTTGCTTGAAAGTAGACTTGTGAACTCTACCGGCTAGAGGCGTTATGGGTGTAAGGTCATGGATTATATGTTCCTGACCAATTCATCATGGACATTGGTATCCACAATACAACAAGAGTGAGATTTCTCCGGACTTTTCCTGATTTTAGGATTTTTGGTGAGAAACCTTCCGGATTTCCTGATTTTTTTCTCTCAAAAACCCGAAACAGTCTTCTTTTTATTGTAATGACCCTATTTTTGGCACTTTTGATCCGTGTCTTTTGGTAGAAAATGCTATTTTTTTAAATGCATTTTTCAGCAACGCCATACAAATCAAATGCCTCAAAATGTTTCGTGGATTTTCCATTTTCCTTAAATCTCACCCCCGATTCAAGTTCCAAAATACTATTACAAATTGTGTGACATTTGACTATTGTTTGCATGATATTGTACAGTATTGTTGATGACATTGAGCAGCTGCAGGATAAATTAATCACCTTAGGCCCGATCTTATTAATATTAATGTTAATATCATGGTCATTCATTATCAGTCAATCCCTATGCAATGCCCTCTTGTTATTAAG
The DNA here is from genome assembly GCA_037893225.1 of Hippasteria phrygiana. Lineage (NCBI taxonomy): Eukaryota > Metazoa > Echinodermata > Asteroidea > Valvatida > Goniasteridae > Hippasteria > Hippasteria phrygiana. The sequence goes on along the minus strand of JAZGUH010000674.1, from coordinate 205,349 downwards.
CACATCTGTCCTACATGTATCTGGCCAGCTCTGTACGTACTTGTACATTGTATGTCTGAGTGACAGCTGGTGCTGTTATGCTTTTGTTCTCTCGCTTTGCATCACTTTGCGATGACATTCATGCATGCAGTATCCAGTCAGCCTATGCAGCTGTATTTGTATGTATGCCTCATTTGATTCAAATTATGGTTTCAATGGAATTTTAATAAATGCTGTCTTTATAATACAGAGGGGGGGGGTGAGTTGGTCTAACGAAGTCGCCTGGGTCTATAGGTCTGAAAATTGTGATAATTTCTTTGGTATCTATTGAAGATTTATCTTACATGTATATTTAGATCTGGACCCAAGAAAACCATAAGGGTGGCGGGGTCGGCAACCCCCAACCTCTGTTGTAGTAGCCTTTTACATGTACATTGTACATGTACATGTAGAGTGGCTTTTAGTTCAGCAGAATTTGTTTTAATGGACTTTAGTGATAGCATTTCACGCAATGTATGAAACAAATCATTTGACCACCGGACTAGTTCGGTCAAGCGTTCACTAGACCAACGCTCAAATCACTGGACGCGGTCCAGTGGATATTTCGATCCATGCAATATATGGTCGATGTCATACTTCTTTGCCGGCTCAAAATGAGCACATGCACAGTGCTATTTTCTCCAAAACTTGTATAGTGTGGCTTAGAAATTTAAGACAAGGCAACTTCAACTTATACACAGTACAATTGTACGACCATGGAGGTACACCTCCATGGTAAGACCAAGTGCTGCATTGCATACAATGTAGCATGTTACGAGTGCATGTATCACTGTGTGGCATGTACATGTATGCCTAGCTGTATCTTCCACATGGTCATAGTCAGTCCTAGGTTTCTGTGTACTGAAAATACATGTGTATACATGTACTTGGTACGTGTAGTACATGTATACATGTAGATCTAGCACAAAGAACCTATACATGTACATGTATGCCACTATTTCTCAGTTGAAGGACATACATGTACCTGTAGCGCTTAGTGATTGTGCAGGCATTATGCCAAGGGACTTTAATAGCAACATATTTGATCTATGTCTACTATAGTATGGTGCATTAGTCATCCCCAGTATTGACAAACAACATCATGCATGCACGCATACACAGCTCTACATAAATTACGCACATCCCCCCCCCCCCTCCCCCCACCCCCCTGGATTCGAGGGTGTTCTTAATTAACAGTTTTTTGACTCCATAGAATTAAAGCATACATGTACAGCTGACGTGGTTAATAATTAAGTCTGATGTGAGTGGAGTACGAGGGTATTGATCTCATGCAAAGTCGGCACGAGTCAGTGAACCGCCCTAGCAAAACGCCGAAATGCCTGACACATACACACTGTAGGTATGCGGTCTGCATCCGATCTGTTCCTTAATGTTGACATCAGCTTTATGATTGTGTGCATGCATGGGCTGGCAGTGACTGCACGGTGGCAAATTTTTTAGGCAAATTAGAACAGAGTTGTGGGGACATTCTCATGTCCCCACAATGTCATTGGTTCCACAAAAATGTATTGTGGGACTAGTTTGTTGTCCTCACAACTGTCGAAAATAAGATTGGGTGGGCTTGTATACACCCTTATCTACTTGTTAGTTTGTCTTTCTTTTTGTGTATCAGGTAAGATTCCATAATAGGGCTACCTACATGTGTAAATGTGTCGGGCCACCCCCTCCCCCCCCCCCCCCCAAAAAAAAGATGTTTTGTTAAAAAAAATTGGGGGGAGGGGACTGTAAGTGACCAGAAGGGGTCCTATTTCCCAGCCTCGGGAAATGGGACTCTTCTGGTCAATCACAGGCCCGAGGGGGCATAGACATGCAGTAGTGACTGAATTATGCCAGTCCATACAAAATGTACATGTGTATCCTATGTGTTTTATAACACACCGCTGTCCAAAATATAAAATAAGAAAAGAAACATTTCAGGGTTTTATAATTGAACTGTTTTAATTCAACAATTAACTCATCAGCAATTCAACAATAAGCAATTCAACAATTAAAGGAATGCTTTAATAGTTTTTCTGGATTCAGTGTTTGAGTTCAGTGCTGTTCACTGTTCACATCATGTTAGTGCACACTAAGGGTGCGTTCGAGCATGTTACTCGTGTTACTCTTGAGCACACAAACAGCAGGAGTATGACCCGAGGGTAACCAAGAGTATACTCCCGCTCAGACCGAGAGTATACTCCTGCACCGGAGGTGTCGTCACGTGATTGTTTCCACTTAACATTTTAAGATGGCGGAAAGTAAACATTTCGGACTTTCCCAATGAAGTTTTGTTATCGTTTTTCGAATGTTGAACTGACCTTTGGATTATATATTGTCATAAATATGATACATAAGGGAAATTGTTAAACTATATTCAAATTTGTGTGCACATCCAATGGAAGATTGTTCGCGTAATTGGCAAACGTTGGCAACGTTCGCGTGAGTGGAACGCAGCTCTTACCTTGACCGTTCGTGCGACGCGCGGTTCGAGAGTAATGCGCACGCAACATTTTCCTGCACCCGCGAGTATCAAGAGTAACACGCTCGAACGCACCCCTTGTGATTATGAATAATACCACACATCCATAAAAGTTGTAGTTGAGGGCGCTGTAACCAGTCAAAATTTTTGATTATAGTGCCCGATCAGACACTATACTCCAAAAATTACGCACACGCGATGTCTTGACGTGCATTTAGTTCACGCTGATGCAAATTTCATGCACTAGCCTATATTAGTGAATCCCACGTGACCCTTTTTCAGCCTTTTTCACTACTTGTACGAACACACAAAATGTTCATATTATTTTGGGTACGCACAATTTTTCAGAGCACTTTTAGGAAGAAACAAAATTGGCACCACCCCCCCCCCCCCATCCCCTCCAAAAAATGTTTTTCTAATGTTCTGGATCTGCCAGTGTGCACATGTTTATAGAGCAGTTTACATTGTAAAATATGCATGCTTTTTAAAATACGTATAATTGTCTCGCCTGAACGAAGTTCAGAAAGAGACTATGCAATAACTATTTCTGTATGTGTACAGTACATGTACATGTAGTCCGTACATGACTACATGTACATGTAGTCTGTAGATGTATAATGTGTCAATTTTGGTTAAAGTTTCAACAAATTGGTCTTATACATGTGCAAAGTTGAAGTCCAATTGCAATCAAACTCGGGTCATGCATTCAATATTGCAACCTTTATATGATGCTTTTGTTAAAGGTCAAGTACTGAGGTCAAAGGTCATTTGAGGTCAAAGGTCATTCGAGGTCAAGTTGTAAAATAGGCTGGAATTGTAAAATTGGTCTTATGCAAAGTTGAAGTCGAATTGCAATCAAACTTGGGTCATGTATTCAATATTGAAACATTTATATGATGCTTGTGTCAAAGGTCATTTTAGGCCAAAGGTAATTTTAGGTCAAAGGTCATTTGAGGTCAAGTTCTAAAATAGGCTGGAATTGTCCAACTTTGTCCAAAACTGGAAGTCCGATTGGAATCAAACTTGGGTCATGCATGCACTATTGTAACCTTTATGATGGTCTATTGGTTGTGTCAGTAATCTCCATGCTTTCATCCTCTCTAGCCTTCACACCCCACTCAAACTTTCATAACTTCGGACCACATTTTCCTTCCACATTGCTTTTGTCACCTACATGTACCATTGTTTCAGGCATGCTCATCGGTTCTCGCTTTTGATATCTTGCCATTTCATTCTCTTTTTACACTAACCCTTGCTCCTTCAACCGTTATCATCAGTGCCCCTGCAATTTTTCTCGGGTAATCACGAAAGCAGGCGAGACGTGTGGTTCGAGAACCACCTTGTTTGTTTGTGGACATGTGTAATGATTTAAATGCCGTGATCATTGTGCTGGTATACATGTAGGTTTTAAGTCTGATCATAAAATTGTCCAATTCTTAGAACATGTACACGTAACCTCACTGCAGTTGAAACGCATAAAACACCTGTCCACTAGAAAGTAAAACCTTCATCTTTCCATTCTGTATATTACAAACCTGTTCAGATATTTCTTTCTATCTATGCAGATATCGAGGCTGCCGCTGTACGATCTTATGGACATATGCACAACAGATAATAGGTGACTATTCCATACATTCGATTTGGATTGACCATGTCAACATAGTCAAGTATTTTCACCAAGGACAGCAGTGGTTCAATTTTGACTCATCATTGCTCAGTGCAGAGATCAAGGCTGGAAGTTGCTTAATCCAAACGTTTGCCTGGTATGTACGTACATTGTACATGTACAAAGTGCTGGTATACACATAGGATATACATACACATAGGATATGTACATTTATATTTTGGGGAGTGTGCATGTGTTCAAGTAAAGTTTGACATTCCAGTGATAACTTCCAATCTCTTTAATCATAACGGGTATTTTTACTAGAAAGTGTTCTGAATGAATCCACCAGAATCCAGTCATATTCTGAATGTGTCAAGATCTGTCAAGATCCGTCAACAAACATGTCAGTGTAATCTATCAAAATAGATGTAATGTACCTCCTACACAGGAAGTGTACATGTATCGTCCAAACAGTAAAATACACTGTTTGGAGAGAAAAAACAAAATTTAGTAATCTTCTAAGTATTACCATCAGGATCTTCCTTTTTTGTTTTTTTAAGTAATTCCCCAAATTAGCAAACTCTTGTAATAATGAAGGGGTATACATGTGGTTCTTCAAGGATGGGAAAAATGTTAACTGCAAGGTTGATTCTTAGTTTTAAAAGTGTGTGAATACTTTCTTTTTTTTTACCAAATAGGCATTGTTAAATAGGTGGAGAAACTTGAGGGTTGAAATTAATCAAAGAGAAATGAAAAAGCAAATGCCCATTCATATTGTGTTGTATGAACACCTGTGTGTGAATGAAGTATACATGTAGATCATCTTTGTCTTGGTCGTATGGCCCAGCTAAATCCAACAATTTCCAACAAGACTAAAATGAGAAGCTTTCTAAATAGTAATATACAACAAAATCCAACACCAAATTGTGTACCACCTACTATACATTTGTACACACCAACCTTGGCATTTTGCAGCTACCCTGCTGAATCCAACAAAATACAACAGGTATTTGTTTGTATGAGTCCTGCCAAATCGAGTCCAACAAAACCCAACTAAAATTTTACTAGAAGTCTGCCTCCACCCTGCTAAATTTGACAAAATCCAACAGGTACATGTATATTTAGCTTCCACCCTGCTAAATTTGACATTCAAAAGGTACGTGTATTTTTAGCTATGACCCACCTGAATACAACAATATCCAACACACCATGTAGTTTGTGTTGACTGCTAAATACAAATTACATTTTCAAAGTGAACAAAGAAACTGGCAGGAGTGGGACTTGAACCTGCGACCTCCGGGTTACCGTACCGGCGCTCTACCAACTGAGCTATCTTGCCCTATGTTGGCGGTCTCTCAAATCCTCATTGAGTGATCCCCACAATGTCGCTTCCCAGGTTGTATCGTAAAATTGGTGTGAGCCCTGGATACACGGCATTCTGTGTTTATGACTTCTGACTAGCACCCACCCGAACAAAGATACTGACAATTTGGGAGACCGCCAACATAGGGCAAGATAGCTCAGTTGGTAGAGTGCCGGTACGGTATTCCGGAGGTCGCAGGTTCGAATCCCGCTCCTGCCAGTTTCTTTGTTCACTTTGAAAATGTATTCAAATTTACCTAGTCAGTTTCCCTTGTGGATTGTTTGACGAAATACAAATTGCAACAGCTTTTTTACCATTGTTGGATTTTGTTGAATTAAGCAGGGTTAAGGCTGTTTAAACACTCAAAATATGGATTTAAATATTTAGAAAATTACACTTAAAGTCACATTCTGATTTGGTTTGGTTGAAGCCATTCCTGAGCGGATGTGATTTCTTTGGCAATCTGTCATATTTGCATAGTTAGTTATTTCCTCATTTCATCCATACTCATCATCCGTGCGATCTATACATTTTGTGTAAGAATAGACTGATGCATTAAGTTCCGCCCTCTGACACAGTGACCAATCACAGCGTTATATAGGCGCCGCTGTGATTGGTCAGCACAAAAAGGAGCGGGGCTGATGCATGGAACAATCAAGTGCACCTGTACACGTGCATTGAGATGGGTTTCCTCTCATTAGAGTGTGTTGATGTAATACTTCCTATGTAATCTCTTTCCATTGTGCAGTGCATGGAATTATTTCATATTAGGGATTGTGTTGCATTCCAAGTGAATGGAGGAATTTATGTGTTTATGAAACCGAGGATTCCGCACAGTGTGCATCACTGTAGGAGCCTAAAGAGAAGATGATGAAGAAATAGTTTGGTTTTTTTTCATAGAGAACAAAGGAAAGTGGCAGGAGTGGGATTTGAACATGCGACCTCCGGAATACCGTACCAGTGCCCTACCAACTGAGCGATCTTTTCCTATGGTGGCAGTCTCCTAAATTTCCAGGGATCATGCCCCAACTTTACGATACAACCAAGGAAGCGACAAATGGCATCATGGGTTTATGACTTCTGACTCACGCCCCCCCCCCACCCCACCCCACGAACCAAAGACACTGACAATTTGGGAGACTACCACATAGGGCAAGATGCATGTAACTCAGTTGGTAGAGCGCTGGTACAGCATTCCGGTAGTCATACTAGTTCAAATCCCACGTGAAAATTCATTCAAATTACCTAGTCAGTTTCCATTGTGGTTTGCTTGAAGAAATAGTTTGTTTTAGAGGTTGTAGGAAAACCCTAGAAGATTAGCCACGTAATCGTTTCAGGAGTGAAAACCTAATTTACATGCCGATCCATAACTGGCTCTGACAACAATCATACATGTACAGATGTATATTTTACAATGAGCCAGATTTTATGAGTAAGATTCACACAAAAACTTGATTGTCAGTTATTGGCTTGTGTCAGCCGTAGAAATTTGTTCAAATAATTAGACCTACTTCCTTTCCGGAATTCCCATGAAATTTGGTCGCTCTGTTTCAGCCGTGTTGCTTTCACTTTGTGAAACACTGGATGGAAATATTTATGTGTAACTTCTATACAGAGTTTAGTCTGAAAAGTCACGTTGACATGACTAGTGCAACTGACTGCATAGTACATAAACATGTACACATCACTGTTATGAATTATATGAACCTGACTTTGGGGCACAGCACATAATAGCAAGTGTACCCTGGGAATCTGTGAAGGCAGTTTGTAAATGGCTAGATAGAGTGCATACTTGTAATTGGATATTGTTTTTTTCATTATAAGGCTAAATACCAATCCAACTATAGAGCTACAAAGAAATAGATCAAGTGGGACAAAAAGAAAACTGGAAGTATGATTAGTTTCTCTACCAGTGCTAGAGTATGCTCCGGTGCCGGCACATATGTTCAGTTGTATTCATAATTCATGCCAGTCACGCTCTTGAACTTAGAGATCATCCAAGTATTGCTGGTACACATTTGTATACACATAATAGACGTAACAGGGCCACCGTGTTTAACATTTAAATTGTTGTGTTTTTTCAAAACTTTAATAAATAAATATGTGAAATTCATTACGTACAATAATTAAAAGACACACTATGCAACACAAACAATGAAACACCTTCTTACGGCAGTCAGTGTCCAAATATAGCAGAAATAGCAAGAATTTGAAGAATCGGTGCAGACGTAACATAAACACCATGATAGACCATGACCATTCATATATTTCTGCTGTTGTGCTGCATTTGGATATTGAATATCATAACAAATGTTTTTTGTGTTGCAGTTTGTGTTTTGTAATTAGTATACAGAGTGAGTTTGCATAATTATTTATATAAATGTTAAAAATGTTACAAAAAGGAAATGTGCATTTTCATGTCACACTATGTCAGTACTAAATGTTACGTCCAGACTGCCTTAATTTTTCGTCATTAAATAAATAATTATGCAACTTACTATATGTACTAACTAAAAGACACTCAATGCTACAAGAAAACACTTTTTGTTATGGTTGCCAGTGTCCAAAAAGCTCAAAAACAGCAAGAACAAAATACATGTAACCATTATTGTGTGGACGTAACAGTGGACACACTGTCCATGTTACATCCACTCTCACGTCTGTTCTTGCTGTCTTTGCTATATTTGGACACTGACTACCATAAAAAAGGTGTTCTTGTGTTGCATAGTACATCTTTTAATTAGTACACATGGTGAATTTCCAATATTGTATTTAAAGTCTTGAAAAAACACAAAAATGGAAATATGGACGTGTCCATGTTACGTCAAACTGGTTACGTCAAACTGACACATTTTTTTATCATATTTTTGGTAAAATATAATTTACATGATTTAAAACTTTCTAAAATACTGCCCACCCAAAGACTGATGTTACATGAAATAACTAAATCAAATTTAATAGTACTTTTAAAGATATGGATAAATGTCACACACTGTGTCCTAACCTGGTGGAATGACCCACCTCCGGGAGGACTGATGCATTGCTTGCCACACATTTTGGACGGATACATCCATAGCCTCTCACTTGGCAAGAGTCATATACATGTACCTGTACATTGTACCTTTAGGGATCAAACTAATAATTGCTGACTGCTGGCATTTGGAGCGTGACTTTAAAGTCAATGGATGGTTGGACACCTCGGGCAAAGTTGATGGGGCAGTGCATTGTCTGGGTGAAAAGACATTATCCTCATAGCAGTCAACTAATAATGTTTCGCTGTGTTGTGGTAGGCAAACATAAAAAGAAAAAATACATGTTTAATAGTGTTGTGGCTTTTTCAAAAAGGAAAAAAAGGGATGGATTTTATTTTTTACATCTAATTTTAGTGCTTGCCAGGAGGTATTTTCCAAAATGGCAATTTTTGGTGTTTTTTTTCCCAAGATGGTTGCCCCTGACAGTAAGGTGACACAACCTTCACTGAATCAGTTAAAAACACAAAACAGATTGAATAGGAGGAATTTCCTCTCATTCTTTTAAATTATTTAATATTGATTGTTTTAAGGAAAAAAAGACACCCCCCCCCCCTTAAAAAAAAAATACATGTGGCCTCTTAAAAAGTTAAGGGAGTGGGGATGCTAAACATTTTGTTTTTGTTTTTTGTTTTTTGTTTTTTTGTATTTTTTTAAAACTTGGTCTAAGATACACAAGTGTGATATTGAAGTCAGGGACTTGCTTTAAGACATAAACCTGATCATTGTTTTGTAAACTTTGACGTTTATTTGCAATCCTGCCAGACCTTGGGTAATAGATTTTGCTCAAAAATGTTGCCTGTATACAATTTGCAATTTATAATATTGTAACGTAGTTCTGTAGTTCTTTTTTCTTTTGGCACTAAATTGTTTCATGAAAACACTGGTGCTCATGTCCCATGCATACATACATTGTACATACATATACATAATACGTACATGTACAGTTTCCTTGGACCTGACGTGCTTTGGTGACATAATGATTGTACATTATATTTTTAGTCCGGAGTTTTGTTTGCTTTCTTTTTTGACACAAGATCAACTAATGGAATTGCAGAGTCATTTTGTTTTAAAACTCCTATTTCTTATTGTTCACAGTTCTGGACTACAGTACACTGACAGACCTAATGACAATCCATCAAGCTGCTAGCTTCAACTGCACGTAGTTATATTACCTTACGTCTAAAAATGCATCCCGTATTGTTGATACTCATCCAGGGACTGTGAAGCAGTAATTAGGTGTAAGGTAAGTCCTTTAGGTATGGCCATCTGGTGACATTTCCACAGTATATTCCAATGACTTTATTCAAGCATATTGGCTTTTCTAGCAAACAAGCCCTTTTTTTCGTCGTTGTGATATTTCAGTACATATTTGTAAAAATAATGGTGGGTCGTCTGGAACAAAAAGGAACAAATATTAATTTACATCATGGTTCCATTGTGAAAATGCTTTGTGTTAAAAATAAATTTGAAAAAAAAATATAAAGAAAACACAAATAAGTTGTAAATGCCTAGTTTCAAACCAAAAATTAGAAAAGGGGATGGTAGTTTCCGAGTACCCGATTTTTAGGGCGAAGAAAGTTAACATTTGTTGACATTTTCAGAAGCTGTTATTTTTTCGGGTCTCAGGTTCCAAGACCAGCAAAATGTCGAGACCTCAAAAGTCCGAGACAAAGACAGAGATCACAGTAAAATCGGGTCTTGAGACCGGTTTCAAAATCAACGACACCAGTACCAGCACTGGTAGCACTCTACCAACTGAGCTATCTTTCCCTATGATGGTGGCATCCCACTTTTATTACTGTCTTTGTTCAGAAAGACAGGGGAACACTCAGAGCTCTAATATATTGATAGCATCCTGACCTATGGCACCTGTTTGAGTAAAGTCTCTATTTATTTAGATCACGTTTCCTAATTTTGCTCAGTTGAACCCTGGGTTTCCTGTTTTTAAATGACATGCTTATAAATGCAGGAAGAATATGCAACTTTCCTCCGAAAACGGATAGCCCGCCCTAAATGACATGCTTATAAATGCAGGAAGAATATGCAACTTTCCTCCGAAAACGGATAGCCCGCCCATAGGATGTTGCGCACAAACTTTAGACACAAACTGTCCCACAATGCAGTGCAGCATATACCTTCACTACGCATTTCCGGACTATCCGTAAAAAGGTTCTGCGTTGCTTGAAATTTGTTCGTCACGAAAATTTGACTCCCAAAGTGTCGATGCATGTGCTAATCTTTAGGCAGTTAGATGTACGACATTTACACTTAAGCCCAATAAGCCGGATCACTACATTTACATGTATATTCCGACGTGATCACCTGACAACACTCGGGTTAAATCAAATGTCCAAAAATAATTCCATGAACTCATTTCAAATTTTTAGCAACATTGCTTTTTAACTTGTAATATTCTAGCAGTCAGGAAACTAGACAGTGGTTAAATTATGCTGTCGATAATGATAGTGAAAAAGACTATTCCTGTCAGTGTGGATACACACAGCCCTCATTATCAGACAGTATCCATTATCATTCATTGTTCCTGTATGGTGTATTCAAAGCTGAATGAATTCAGGAAGAGCCTGATTGCAATGTTATAGCCAACTTCCTGGTCTTTTTTTCCACCCACAGAGTTCCAGAGACGACACAATCAAGACACAGGTCCTGATTTCCTGGTTGCACTCCGTTGAATAGACCAGGGGTCCTTGAAGGAGTTGAGAGGGAAAGAGAGAGAGTTCGTCAAGAAGATGGCGTCAGTCTGGAAGAGACTTCAGAGGGTTGGCAAGCGGGCAGCGAAGTTTAAGTTTACGGCCTCCTTCCATGAACTGATGGTCGAAGTCACCAAGAAATGGTGAGTACAGTCAGAATCGCAATTTTTCAATTGTCTTTATATGCATTTTATTCACATTTACTCAGGATATAGATAGGATAATCATCATCGTTATTCATTAGTATAACAATAGGATACAAAATGGTGAATGCCATGCCATATAGCACTTGAAGAACACATTGTGCAGTCTGGCAGGGACCATACGCAGGATCAAATCAACAGAAATGTCCTTCACTGCTTTTTCATGTGTTCTGCATTCTAGATGATCATGGTGCTGCATATAGAGAATCTCAAGTTCAATAGTAATAAGGATTCAAGTGTAATAATGATGTGACCCAGTTTTCAATTTCGACTGTGAAGTATCTTTTCCGCACCCCCTGGAATTCCTTTCACAGGAAATACACGTAGGCAAACTGAACGTTCACTCACCGTGTTTGAAACCTACATTTTGATTATTCAGTGTGGTTTTTGTAACTACAGAGAACACCAAGTCACAGTTCTGTTCACGTTTTAGGTTATATTCACATGTAACATTGCAGCTGTCAGGAATTAGTAAATATACACCCCCCCCCAGTCCTTTCAGCTTTCGTGTTTTGTATCCCATAGCTCCCTCAGTCAGTTTCCCCATCACCGCAATGATTTCTAAACTTTGACAAAAAACTACAGTGCTCCTTCATAAAATGTAATTCTCACCATAATTTAACATTGTGCGCACTTGTATACAAGGTGCAAAAGGCCATATTGTATACTGTAACCTTAAAATACATGTATCTCTGTGGAGTTGCAAGTACACGCACCTTGTACATGTGTACATGTACATGTACAAATGTACATGTGTACATGTACATGTAGGTCTGATTGTTTATTACATATCCTGGGTAGCTTGGCTAGTGCATGTACACTGATTTACTAGCACCAAGTCAAGACAAGGAAGGAAGTTCATGTTTATGAAGTAAGGAGGAAATCCTGAGAAACAAAATATTTTGGGGAAACCCAAACTAATATCAAATGTTGGGATTGAATTAGACATAATGAAATTGCAATATTAACCCACAGAGTTTACACTACTCATTCACCCTGCACAGTGGCCCACAGCGCCACCACAAAGCTAATACGCATCGCTGATTGGCCCGCAATAAAAATCTACACGATGACGTCGTGCCAAATCCAGCTGACTCCCTAGCTACCGATCGCCGTTAAAAGGCATGCTAAAACTCGTGAAAAAAATACTTTTTCGCAATGTCAGTGTATTACGGTTTTACCTATCGGCAGGCTTGATCTGAAGAGTTCAGGAGACAGCAAAAATATGGGGCCGCCCAGACAACCGTAATACATGTAAATTGCGTGGGTTGTATCGGGTTTTTTTCTCAGTGGCCAGTTTGAAAGGCGGTTTCTTGAAAGGGAAGAAATATTGCTTGTTTTTTACCATTTCCACTCAAATTGGTAATGAATTAAATAGTTTATTTATTCAGGATTATTTTGGTACTTATCTATTTAGCGCAATTATTCGTCGCAATTTTGCGTCATTCGTAAGACGAGTCATTCAATTATTCTGATCCGGCGGTTAATTTTACGTGTGTAGTCAATACGCTATACAAGAAATGTGTACAAGGGCAGGCAAAAGCGTGGAAATACATGTACGACGCAGTATAATTCAATATAGTCTGATTTTCCTAGAAAAATACGATCAGATGTTGTATATAGATCAGGAAGTGCACATTAATTTCAAATATTTGAGATTAATTCTTTCAAATATGTATAAAATCGACCAGTTCAGTGCGAAATTCGAGCGGGTGCCATATTCGAAATTCTACGATGCTAGATCGCAAGAACTTGTGCTGCACTCATCGCCGGCCGATATAAATTATTAACCTCATTCGCAAATTTTTTTTTACTCGCTATCTTTGCGATTTTTAGCCTGTTTCGCACGAAGGTCACGAAGGTCACTCCCTGATTCAATTTTCTGTAAACACTAGCGGGCGCTGTGTACAAATGCAGGGTGTAAATGCTATGTACCATTTGTATTTAATAGCCTATTTCATTAGAACCGTGAGAGTGAGCACCAAGACCTTTGTCATCCTATCCCCTTGCACTGTTTACTGTGCAAAAGAGCCGACCATAATTATGCCTTGTAATAAAGGTTGAAGGTTCAAATTGTCATGTCAGTTAATTATCACAGATTTACCTAGATGCAGCTTCGGCACTGCAGTTAAAGTATGGTTGCTATATATATGTACATGTGTAGGTATTTCTTTGAAGACCATGTGGATGTTCATGCAGAATGGATACGCAATGCATGTGTATACACATGCAGTTACATGTACATGTAGTAATGGCAGAGATGAAAACCCTGCAGTAAATATCTGCCAGTTGTGTGAAATCTATGTTACTGTGGGAATTTCTTTCAAAAACACTAGGATGGTGCTCACAATGTACATGCGCATGTGAGGTGGGTTGCTATCAAGACAAGAGAATGGTAGGATTGTCAAAACATTTACTATACATGTACTAGAAGCCAAAACTAGGGCTGTCCCGAATATATCGAATATTCTATCGTCGGCCTAATATTCAATTACCTTTTTGCCACTTCGAATATTCGAAACAAAATATATGTACACGTACAAATACGACTATTTTAATAGAAAAGTTAAGGTGCTTAGCAGTGTCAAATGCAGCATTTTTGTCGTCGGTAACTTATTGTGGATGGAGGTTTATTGTTCCCGTCTGTAAAACCCTTGACCTTTGCAGTTTAGTTTCTTGTTATCAGAACGTCATGTTTAGAAAGGCATGGAACGTTTTCACGCCGAAAAATATTTTGAGTATAAGACCTCACACCTTTTTGTAATTCTTTTTTCCCTGTAGAACTACCGCAAAAGAGCTTGATCGCCGCACATAAAACACTGGCGTGCTTTGCGTACAACTTTTTACCGGTGCGGCATGCAGTTGCATCTGACCTGAGTTTAACTGCGACGATATTAAGATGATTGGCATCAGTTAATAGCGAACAAACAAAAATCACCAGTCGTAGGAGTAGAAAAAATTCAACTTTGACAACGTGTTCCCGACAGGCGGAATCAATCACAGTCGACCTGTGTTTGAATTTACGACGTCGTGCGCGCATCAAGATCATCCTTTTTCATCGTGTAGCCAATCAGCACACTACAGCAGCGCTCCGCGTTCTGCGCCAAATCACGCAGTACACGCCACGCGCTCGCCAATCTCCATATATGGAGATTGTTTACTTCTCCTCGCGAGCGGCACACTACATCATAGCTAGAGGGGTGTTTGAAAAACATGAAGTGAAAATGTTTAACAAAATTGATGATAACTTATAATTGTTTACTTGTTTCGACACTTTGACTGAAAGGTATTTAGAATGGGAATATGCAAGTACGTTTAAAATCGTATCAGGGGAATGGGCGCTGATAATGACACTAGCCGAACCGGCCAAGCACATATTTATTCCCTACTTGTTTAATAAGTCACATGACTGTCTTTGCCGTGGAATTGTCATGGATCGTCGCGTCGTTGGTGACATGAGCATGGTTGCGATTATTTTGCGTCAAAATACCGCTTGTTCCACGAGAATCATACGATTTCTCAGTTTTGTGACCTGAGCATTACTTTTCTGCTTGATGCTGACAGTTCCGTCGTGGCGCAAACAAATCGCAGGTCGACCTGAGGCCACCTTTAGTGTCACGAATAAGTACAATTCAGTGGTCCCAAAAAATGTCACCAATATTTCCTTTAAGTTTTGTTTTAATGGTAAATATTACAATTTATTTTGGAGGTTACTGAAGTGTTTATATTTTGTAAGCACTTTTTTTCTAGAAAAAGAAAATTTGGCTTGATTTGTAATGAGGCTTTCAGTTATAATTGAGGTGACAAGAAAACATCTTTTCGGCACCCACATACTGTACCCTGATAAGCTGTAATGCATTCTTGATAAACAACCAGATTTGGTCATTATTTTTGTGTACCATGTGCGTGTATGAATGGATTGTATTTCACACAAAACATGTTGTTTGTTATTATTTGTACAGATAATTTAAATTGGACATACACTGTGTTCGACAGTATTTGAAGATCAATTTTTCTGTCTTTCTTTAAAAAATTCAATATTTTTATTGAACAAGGAAAATTAGAGTGGAACTTGAGCCTGAAACATCCAGATGCAGTAGAACTTTGCTGGAACGAACACCGCTATACCAAACATTTGGCTAAATAAATGAACATCATCTTTAGCTCCTTATTGTGGTATAATTTCTAATACATACCATTATGCACTAATAACGAACGACCACTATAGTGAACACTTTTTTGGGTAATCGTTACCTTTAGGACACCTCTATTATTTTATGAGTTCCGTTCAAAACTGACTTTTGTAGATGACTTTACAGTACCAAAGTGACTTTTGCAGGCTAAAGCAGTCTTTTTTCTTCAGATTAACTCGTGTTTGTTGTAATTTTGAAGCGTACAGTTTGTACTTTCAAAGATGATATGACTTTCCTACCCTTTTTTGCAGTCAGAGACGTGATGACTGACGTGCCCATTGACATTGTAGTTTTCATAAATCAAAACCCTGCCCTCTTTCCACAAAATTAAGCTTGCTCATATTCAACACGATATCTTAGTGAACTATTTAGATGATTCCAAGCACACTAAGTGACTTTTCCTGCCTGTATTATCGCAAAATATTGAGGTAAGTTCCGAAACATAAATTGTCTCCTTCGTTCTGTTATATGGAACGGGGTCCTAAAGGTAACAATTACCCTTTTTTTTTTTATTCCATGATGTTTGTTATAATAAACCCTTTCGACATTTTCAAAGCATCATGGGAACTGCTTCAGCCCTAACTGGCATTAGAAGAGCAAGCACATTAGAACGGACGTGATTGGTCGCATTGGTCACATGTTCGTTGTCATGCTTGCAAAAATCCTCTTCTGATTGGCTAATAATGTGACATTATTAGCTGTTCTAATTCCAGAAATTTGCATTCATCAGTAACTGGTACCCTGAGAGGGATTCCCTAATTATTTCCTTTATTTTTATTGCCATTTAAAATTGATTTTTCTGGTTATTATTTTCCTTATGTTCCATGCAAAGATATGTGAAAAGGGTATCGCTCAACTCATGACCGATATTTAGCATAAAATCAATGAATATTTGGACTGGTTCACAGTGCCATAGGTTTGTGTATAAATTACATGGTTTGTTTGGCCTCCAAACCCACAATGCATTGAGAATGTCGAAAAGGTTTATAGCAGTATACTGTATTACCATACCGGCAGTCTAGCTATCTTGCCCTATGTTGGCATAAAGAAAAGTTGCAGGGGTCAGATTTCTCTAGATTTTTCCTGATTTCAGAATTTTTCGTGAGACGTTTTCCAGATTTCCGGAAGATTTTTTTTTTTTGGGTCCTTAGGTTAATTTCATCATTCCAAAATGACCTCTGAAACCTGAAATAGGGTCATATATGACCCTATTTTATCTTGAACCATATCTTTTGGTAGAAAATGCAGTTTTCTTTATGCATTTTTCAGCAATGCCATACAAATCAAATGCCTCTGAATGTTTTTATGAGGTTAAAATAAGTTCAGATAGACTATTTCATCAAAGGCTCTGAACAGGAACTTTTTACTGTAAATGTAGCATACTGCCCTCTAAGTTTTGCTGCCTGCAGGTTTGGCCATGCAAATGTGCTTGGCACGACCAGACACCAGAAAGGTGCCATGAAAGTGTGACAGTGCCCTCTTGTGGTAGGATATGTCCATGTACATGTACATGTAGGTGGCATATCCTTGGTCATTCCATAAATTTGGGGTTCAATTTTGGTGTCCCTGTTACATCTGACATGTATAAGATTTTGCAATTCCGGGCACATTCTTTAATGCCTTCTATCTCCAAGAGTGATTATGTAAAGCAAAGTACATGTACCTGACAAACAAGTGAAAAATTGTGTGAAGTCAATTTTAATGACACTTGATGGGAAATTACACAGGTCAGGTGTAACAGGGACACCAAAAAAAAAGTCACACTTTTGGACCCCAAAGTTATAGAATGACCCTATTCTTTCTGATGGATTTCTAACAAACAATTGTTCGTACACAAACAAAAATGTATGAATTGGACCAAGTTATGTCCTGTTTGTAAAGTCACATGAACATATCATTTATTTGACATGTTTACTTTACATAATGTAAAAAAACAAATCACACGTACTTGTAGCAGTGTAAACAAGGCTCTCCAAAGCATTTTGATTCCATTATATGCTATAAGCAAACACTAATTACTTAATCCAACTTGGATATCCGCTAATACTATAATGTTGCTCATTTGAAGTGTTCCCATTAGAGCATACACGGGTGTCCCTTGCCCTCGCTTAATCCACCCCTTTCTCAATTTATGTACCCCATTTAGGCACACAAAAGTAATCTTTCAATGGGGTTCCCCAAGTTAAAGAGGAAGTTATACATGCTGCCTGTTCAGAAAACATGCCATGAATGTACAGCTTGTACGGGGAAACTTGCCTCATTGAATCGGAGACAATACCTTGAGTTAATGGGTACTACACCGACCACAGCACAAGCAACCCTCCCGTGATGAATGAGAACCAATTTTCTGGGGTAAGGTTCAGTCCTGGGGCCCCCCTCATCGGAATTAGTTCACAGGGTTTATTGTTGAGTTGACCATTGTGATGTCTGTTTGAATTCATCTGTGTAGTTACGCCGGACAAAAACCTCATTTGTTATTTTAGATTACAGGGTTCTTTGCCAGCAGTCCCATTGAATCCGGTGGTGTGGCTGATAATGTGTGGAGAGGAGCTCTACTTAATGTTTGGACCATACTGGACATTAGGCAGGGCAAGACTTAATTAGCGTGTGTGCTGTTTTGCCATTCCAGTTACATGTAATACATTCTACTTGTAATCCTATATTTAATGTTCAGCATGCATCAACATAAACAGCTTTACAATCCAAAATTGGCCAATTAAGACCATCTGGTTTAATAAGCCAAACCAAACCATATTGTGAGCATGACTAACTCTAGAAAGGAAAAACAAACTTAAGCCGCGTTCGCATTGGACTAACTATTGTCAAAAGTTACCATGCGTGATTGTTAACATTTCACTGTGGTTATTCTTCTGTGTGTTCGCACTTGGATTGCAAGGCTCACGGAAAGTCCGTGGCCACTCCTAAACTTTGCTGTTTTACATTACAGTGGCTGTCCGCACTGGACATAAAACTGCCACATAGCTCTTCCTCTTCATGGTTGGCCCTTTAAAAGTTCCCGCTGCGGAGGGATAAACTGACAACCGACGATCGACACTTGACAATCTGGAGAGTTTACTGGCAGTCCGCACTGGACTTAATTTGGTCAAGTTGACAATAGTCTCCGTACATTTTTACCAAAAATAGTCAAATGCGGACACGGCTTTACATGCCAAATGTGAGAAGAACTTTGTTGTAATATCTAAGTGCTGTGATACAGGTATCAAGCTTGGGTGAAGTTCTACAGTCTACACATACATGCACCTGTCAAACATGTTTTTCCTTCTGGAAGATTCTGCAAGGATCAATACATGAACAGGTTGAAAAACAAGAACCAGCAATTGTATTACACAGACGTTAGACCAAAAAGGCTACACCTTCAAAGTGATTGGGAACCAAGGGACTCGTTAAGGAGCAGATTTCTATCCAACTGTCAGTGCCCCAACGTTTCCACTGGTTGGGGCCGGTTTTCCAGTGTTTTGGGCCGGTTTTTGGAAAAACCTAGTAAAAACCACTGGCGATTGGGTTAAAATCTGCTGCCTTACTAATTCAATGGAAAAATTCCAATTTTGTCCCTGTTCTCTCATACTGCTGTTGGCTAATGGCCCATTTAGAGTTTACTTTAGACCCATGTTTGGCACATTGCCTATATCTTAAGATATCAACCTATAGATTGATTTAAATGTACGTCTCAAACGAAAAGCCAGAACAAAAGTTAAAAGCCACAGTTATAACTCTTTCAGTACTGGTATGTAACGCAAAGCCACTTCTGGTACTGGATTACAAGATGTGTACTACATTTATACCTTGTCCGTAAGTCTCGCTTATTGTGATTAGTGAGTAATATGGAAAGTCCAGCCCAAGCCATTGTTTTAGTTTTCGTAGCAAAAGTGGACATGCGATGCACAGATTTCTGCTAAATCTGGAAAATGGACCGAGCTAACAGAATTAATGGGATTAAAGTAAGCCTTGGAAGCAAACTATGTTATAAATGCATGTGTAAAAGGGATACAAAACATTTCAAAGAAATCAAGTCTTTCATTAAGTTTTTATGTTGGCATGAACTACATAACACAATGTGGAGTTGGAATGAACAATAGTGGTGATGTTTTTTTATGTTTGCCATGCCAATTTGCATTTTAATGCTCAAAGACTATGGACAAATTCAATATCAGATCACTGCAGTTCATGTCTTGATATCCAGCAATGAGAAAAATGCGCATGTATATTGTGTGCACCACAGTAATAACATTCATAGATTTCACACAATTCAGTCAACTGGTTTTTTGCGTGACAAAACTTGGTCATTGGAGAAATCGAACAGAAATAATCACAACCATTTGTCAGGTTTTTTTGTGTAGTTGTTTTGTCACCTCTTTATTAACAAAGGACCGTAGCTTAGTAGAGTGTCATGCTGCCAGGAGATCGTTGTGGTCCCTCAATCAAAATTTGTCAACCACAAAACCTAATTAAATCCGTTTCATTACCACAAGCAAGACAAAAAGTCAAGGTTTCATTGCGCCATTGTTGGCCCTGCAAGCCCAATCTGTGAACAAGCACTCCCAATGATCCAAACGAATTCTGTTGAGTTCTTTAATAGCCAGGTCAAGAATTGAATGTAGCCGAGCACCACGAAAAAATAAAGTAGCAGCCCGGATCTGGCACATGTATTCAAATGAAATGTCTTGTCGGTTTTGAATGAAGTCAGGACAAGGCTGACCACAACAAAAGACCCCAAGTGCCGAATTTTTGTGCCAAATGACCTTAACGCATTCGAAAATGGCCTTCCAACTTCTATCCAACCACAACCTGACACATGCATTCACAGGAACAGCAGCCTGTATTCACTGCCCGCATTTCTTTTCAAGACAAAAAACGAGAGCTGTTTTAACCCGGGGCTGTTTTTTCACCAGTGTTTTCTGTTTATGGTTCCCGTCAAGCACATAGGGTATGTCGGGCCTTGCGGCCAATGCAGTGCAACAGAAAGCGTGTGGTGGCAAACCGGAGCGTCACGTACAAGCAATTCTTTGCTGGTTTCCGAGCGGGAAAAAAAAAAGGGAAAAGGGGAGGAAAACAAAAAAATGAGCCAAGCGTGCTGCAGAGAAAATTGAGTGCATGACTGCAGGCATGGAGGTTAGCCCTAACCATTGTCGCCCCTTCTCGTAATATTCTCCAAAGAAGTGGGGTTAAAGAAACAGTTGAAATAATAACTGAACAAGTAATGTCACTCCCAGACTGTCGGATAAATACGGCCTTATTTCAACACTTGCAACGTTGATGTCAATTTGACGTGACGTTTCTTGCAATATATCTATTGAAAAATTCTGCCGTAGTCACCAGTAGCTTCAGGATTTCATCACTTAATGAATGGTAAACAGTGCTCAAATAATTTGACTCCGGTTTTTTTAGTTATAAAGTTCCACGAACGATGGAAAAATATGAAGTGACATGCCCTCATGCCCCAGCAACACAATGGAGAAATATTTGGCAGGAGCAGAGAAGTGCAGGCCGATTTCTTTGATAAAATCTAGGGTCGAGGAGGGGAGGGCTCCAATTATTTTGCGGAAGTTACAGCCATTTTTTGAGAAACTGACTGGAAAATGTTAGAAAAGTTTGGAAATATGTGAATATATTGGGAAAAAGATTCTCGGAATCATTTCGTTTATTTAAAAGTTAATGGTAAAAGTTAGAAGGGCCTGACGTTTTTGATCTTTACAGAATCTTTCTCGAAGGGAATCAAAACATCAGACCCACCTAAATTTTATTACATATTTCAAGTCATTCCACCTGGCAAGCAGTTTTTAGTACATATTTCATTCGACTTTAAAAGTTCCCAGACATCTCAGACATTTAACTGTTGGCATTATAACATCATGCATCAAGTTATCATTTCTTCCAAGCAGAATCACACACTTGTATTTTTTTAGTACCAAAAATGCTCCTTCTCCATTGAACTGTATGCAGTATAACTGACAAGTCTCCTGACAACAAAAGGTGCTGATGACATGAAATGTATTTATTCCACTTTTTTTTTTTACTTGTGTTGATAAATCCTGTACAAATTGTCAAAACCAATAGGGTGTAAACAAAACTGCCAAACATGAAGCTATACTTGGTAGTAGGATTACTGTAACTGTCTTGTAGCTTTGCATCTTTTGACAGTTTTGTGGTCTGAAGTGAGCTTCATTTGAGGTAGTTTGACTCAGAGAAAAATTCTACATCATTCTACATCGTACATTGTTCACAGTTTCAGCATGTTTGAAACTGTGAAAAATTGATCTTAGTTTGGTATTAATTATCAGCAGATGTCGTTTTTGAATTGAAGCAATATTGTTAGTTCATTTTTGTACCCCCCAAAATGGCATCATTACTAGGGTTGTATAGGCAGGGGTGTGAGAGTTCAGCTTTTAAGCTGATTTCAGCTTCTTTTTTTTTTTGACTTTCAGCTCTTTTTATACACTTGTAGTGTACAAAAGTATATAGGAGCTTTCCAAAATTTCAGCTTTTGCCAGCTGCTTTCAGCTTTTTCAGCTCTTTTTATACGTAGTCACACACCCCTGTATAGGGTTGAACATTCTCCTTGGAAAGTTTCAACGGGTCAGGATGCATTTACATTTAATTGTATAAAGTGGTAAAATGTTACTTTTGTTCAAAAAGTAAGACTACATACATGTACATGTATGTATGTATGATGATGTTGGCAATTTTTACATAAATAAAAGCTTTCACATGTTTGATTGGTTACCAGTGACATCATATGGCTTAATTGGCTTAAATGACAGATGTTGTCTTGCTTAATTTGAATGACAATGTCCTCAGCATTCTAGTAGTTTCTGCACCCAGACTACATTGTGATGTGTCTAGAAAGTACATGTCTGGTTTAATATTAGTGATTACTCACTAATAATAAACCAGACATGTTACCTTCAGTAAAGTCCCACTATCATTTTGTAAAATCTATCTTTACACACATGAGAATTTTCCACTAGCAAAATCAATTATTATTATCAATAGTTCAGTTTACAGCCTCCAAAATTCCCGAGAATTTTGCAACCCTGGTCATTACAGATGCCTTATTCACTTAAAACTGTGGCCTGTTTTAGACTAGCTACATGTACCATTTGGTCCGTCAGAAAGATATTCTGACCTTGATCAAGGATTTTGACCCACGGAAGGAGACAAAATCTCCAATGTTGTCACACCGCAGCAAATTCAACAGTTTTGAATTTCTCACAAATATTGGGTCAGCTGTAGTAGTGTTTCCAGTGTGTATTGTAATCACAAAAACTCTTTTTTTTTTTCCTTTCTTTTTTTGGCTTTGCAAGAAACGTCTACTGACAAAAAAAATCCTGCAAATATTTGCTGTTCAAACGAGCCCTTAAAAAATGTCAGCTAGCTGGATACATGTATCGTATTGCACTCATTCAATTTGTGCCGCCCGTCTTTGTAGTAATCTGGGCCAGTGCGGTCAGGGCGGCACTAGTGAGTTGAGTAATCTGAGAAACTGGGTTTGTGGTACTGCTGTTTCCCCCTCAATAAAAGTTGAATAACTTGATCTTTTTCCTTTTTTTTGCTTGGTTGTAATACAAAAACCCCAGAGTGGTCTCTCCTTGCAAAAGGTACTACCCAAATGAAGGGCAGGTACCATGGAATAATACCTGGAAGCTTGTGGAGCTGGTTGCCTGCCATTCAGCCGTTTATGTGTATAATGGCAACAGGGGATGGGGAGTAGCCATTCAGAGGTGTCAAAATTAACACAAGGGGGCAAGAAAGGTGTACCCATGCTTGTCACGCTCTTGTTCTCGGGGCTTTCTTAGCCCGCACTGCCGTTATTTACATATGGATGGCGAGGTTGAACACCTGTGTTTACATACGCATGAGGAACACAGGGTAGAGAGACTTTGGGGGGGGGGGGGGGGGGGGTTTGAGAATGTTTTTTTCCTTATAACTTGCTCTTTGCTGTGAGGCATAGACACAAACAGACAGGGCACAATAGCGGCACTCTATGAACTATCGGCTGCCGTTGTACCCTTGCACCTTGCGCCTTTGCCAGAGGCATCATATTTGCATGCACTGCTGACTTCCAAGGCATCGCTGCAGTGTTTCACTGTGGCCTAATGAAGATACAGACCACTCGGGCAACATACCCAGGCCCCAGTAATTGACTGGTGCTAACTGGTCTGGACCCCACTAGAGGTTTGGGTACCCTCGGGGTCCATAGGTCCAAAAAGAAAAAAAGGGAGAAAGGAATATTCAAAAGAAATGCAAAGTGGAACTTCTGTTGCCGGCCAGAATCTGAATAGGGTAACAGTCTTTTACATGGGATGAAAGGTTCCTAACAGTGTTTCAAGTTTCAAAGCTTTTGAAAAACTACCCCCCCCCCCCCCCCATGAAAACGATGGACTGTATTGCTTCAGCATGTTTCAGCATGGAGAAATTTGTCTGTGCTTTCAAGTACAGTGTAGGCCTAGGCCTACATGTCTACATGTACACACATTGCAAATTTTGTGAAGTGTATCCACCACCACCCACCCCACCCCCACCCCCTCCCCCACCCCCCTCCCCCCCAAAAATTAACTGGATAATTGTGGTTTGAAACTCATTGAACAGAGACTGCTCATGTTTGTATAAATAAGGAACATTTTCTTGTTTTTATAAGGAAGTTTTTGATAGTGTGATGTATAAAGCTCCAAGTCATATTGCTAAGGATGGGAATCTATGTTTATATTTGATAAACGTTTAGCAAAACTTTCCTGTGACGTTTAAACGTTTAGTCAACATTTCCGCACCCAGCATTGATCTTGGCGCAGCGGCGTATTGAAAACATCAAACAGATTGACACAATTGATACGGTAGTTACTGGTCATTGAGAGATGTATCAATTAAATTTCTTGGGATGTGATCAAGTACTGAAGGCGTTTTGGGAATTTTTTTAAACGGATTTGATATTTTTTTCGTTTAAACGTGTAAACGTCACATCCGTACATAGTACGACCCATACATACGGAATATGCGAGCGGTAACAGACTATTGTAGTTTGTTGCATTATTTTCAGAATTCTCAGCTTAATTTCTTTGCTAGTTTCATGTCAAAATATCAAAATCCGGTGTTACGCATTCTACGAAATTAGAGCCCTGATCAGCAAGAAATTTTAGTTTGGGTGTTTGACACTGTTTGTGTGCTTTAATACATGCATACACATAGCCAAGGATGTGGTGGTTACAGGCTCAATGGGGAATTTCAAGTAGTTTTGTCTTCAGCGTTATTAATGTAGTGTTTCTGTGTATCTGTAGGCAGCCGGATAAACTCTGCATCCATTGGACAAGAAGAGGACGAAAAAAGTCAACTGAGGTAAAAGATGTCAACCACATTTTTATGCCCGTTTGAAATAAATTTTTGATTTCTTTACCCACAAAAAATTTGGTGGTTTTTTTTTGTAGTAAGTGAATTTTCTAAGAATTTCAGAAGTTGTTTGAACTGTTTTGGAAATTACAACAAATTTCAATACATTTTTAATTTGTTTTTATATGGTAATTCCCCCCCCCCCCCCCCCCAAAAAATGAAAGAAATGTAATTGCATGTGGTCGAAAATACAATGTTATAATTCGTCAGTTAAACATTTCTTCCATATTAAGGGGTGTTCATCCACGCTGGAAATAACCCTTTCATTTGTTTGTAACGGTGGAATGAACCAACCACGCTTGGCTCATTTTGAGCGTGAATTGTTTACGTCACTTTGTTATTGTTTGAGCCATGATTTCTCACCCATACTAACCGTGTTTGGCAAAATGGCATTTCAAATTAATGGTCTATATGTCCTCTGCTACTTTCCAATTTCACTCCTTTTTTTTCAAATGGAAGTCGTCCAATACAAAGCTGAAAGCCACTCTAGGTAAAGGGCTACAACAGAGAGGATAAATCTTCAATAAACACCAAATAAATGATCCCAATTTTCAGACCTACAGACCCAGGCCGGGTAACTTCCACTGTTGGTGAGATTAACTCACCTCCCTCAGCTCCTAGTAGATGTCATGGAATTTATTTTTTTATTTCCACGTCAAATCGGTATCCATTTGAATTCTCTCAGCAGTTGTATACAACATTTGCAAACATCAAAAAACAAAACTACTGAATTATAATGAAATACTGTACTAGACTGTAAGTAAAATAGCAGTCTCGAGCATCTTGTGAAATCATGGCACCTGGGGTGCTGTCGTTTTCAAGAAAAGTGGAAATTTATATCATTTTCCAACGATTGTCAGCCGACAATCATTGGAAATAGTCTATTAATTCCCTGACTCAGGAACCAGACTACTGGATTTTTTTTCTCTCTGTTTTCCCAGTATCTATGCACAATGTTACAGTATTTGCTAGCTCGCTACAAAATACTAACCCCCAAATCCATATGACAGCAAAAGCAAATGTTGTATATTACCTTTAAGTGTACATTTCACCAATTTTGTTTAATGAATTTGTCAGAGTTTGTAAATTATCCCCCCCCACCTCACCCTTGCAGCTACATCAATGGGTGCCTGGTATAAAGGATCCATACAGGGGAACCATCATGTGGACAGTGCCCGAGAATATTGAGATGACCTGCACCCTTTTTAAGGTAATGTCAAGATTTAATCATCTTGATAGTTGGCATTTATTTGGAGCTGTTACCCCAAGATAGAAGTGCTTCACATATGTGTCCAGATCTTACAAAATGGGTCTTGAGGCTTTTTTTTTTTTTTTAAACGTGCTTTTGGCATGCATTAGAAAGCGATAGTGAACTGTTTACCCTGTATGTATAGTGACCCGCTCCATAAAAAGGTGATATAAGTCGCGCTATGTATTTACGTGTGATGGCCCTTTCAACGTTTTTTTTTTTTTTTAATGACATATTAAATATCTAAATTTTCAGGTTTGGCGCACAACAATGTTGATTTCAGTGAATAAAGTGAACAAAATAACCTTTTTAGAGTGCCTTGTTCCATTGCATTGTATTAGAACTAACTATTTCAAAGCCTGTTTTCTCTGTTGTGCAATTTGAACTCCATAGAACTAATCAATATGCAAAAACTCCAGAACGGAAAGAGCTTTAGAGCTCTGTCATGTACCAAATGAAAGCTTACATTGCGGGCTTTCCAAACATATATAAAACTAATTTTTCATATTTTGCGACGTAATATACCCTTTTCCAGAGCGGGTCACATACTCAAAAAAATGAAAGGATCAAACTTATTTATTTATATATTTTTGACCCTCCAGTCAACTGAACTTGATAATACATGACTAAGCAATTGCATCATCTCACATTCTATGGTGCATAACTAAGCACAAAACAATCGCAGCAGTGTATAATAAGTAAAAACAATGAAGTACACACCTGGCTGAAAATGTTCAAAGGCAAATGTCTGATCCTTAAATTTTTTGAGTAGCGTATTAAACATAATTATACACAAACTTAAATTGTATCTTACATACATGCAATATAATCTATGTGTCTATGCCCTTCTAACTTTATATGGTGATCTTATTCGTAGCCCATTACTCCCAACTTTAATGCTTAGAAACGTTATTAGTTTAGTTTTGTATCAAATAGTTCGTCTGTTTGGCATGCCTACTACAAGCTATGCTTTTCAGGTGTTGCCCCCTCTACTGGCTTTCATATCTAAATTATAACTTGTATTCCTTTTGCCATTAAGAGGAAATAAATGTATTGAAATGAAGTGTATATGTGACCGGCTCTGCAAAAAGGGGTATTATGTCGCACTATGTGAAAACACACACAGGGCAGTTCTCTGTGAAGCGGGTGAAAAAATCTTCACGAAAGTGATTTTTTTGTTTTTGGTTTGTTGGCTTCTGTTATATCTATATTTTCAGAATTTATTTTCAGAAACAATAATATTGATGAATAAAGATGAAAAAATAAATGTTGATAACAATTACTTCTATCTTATTTCTTTGCACTTTTTGTGTTTAAAGGCCTGTATCTCTAAACGCACTTCCGTTAAATTGGAAAAATAGGAGTATACAAATGTCAAGATATCTTGAGAACACAAAATGCCACAGGGGTCAAACCTGCACCAAATTAAAGCTTAGGATGTGACCAATTCAACTATGTATATAACTCATTTTTCAAATTTTGCGACATAATAGCCCTTTTTGCAGAGCCGGTCACATATATTAACCCTAACTCTCTAGGTGGTGTGAAAAATGGTATTGAAATTGGGGGATTCAGGATTGTTTAGGGTTAATCGCTTTGACATCCTTATGATAATTTGGGTGAAAAATCTGACAGATCCTATTAGTCATGTTTAAAGGCCTGTAACTCAACAGCTCGGGGGACTTGAAACTCATTTTGTTGGGTTGAGTCACATATTATAACTCGTGTTACTTGATGGCTCTCTCTCTGTCTCTCTGAATTTTTAATTGATGGAAATGATCAAGCGGGGAGGGTTGGGGCAGGACGGAATGACGGTGTATGAGGCGATGGAGGTGAAGAGTAATTATTTCACAACAAATCACGTGGTCCCAGATTTGCTTGAGTGCAGCTTTCCTGAAACTGACCGAAAATTGCAAAAAAATCTTTTCCATGGAGTATTCCCTCTTTGTATTTTTCTCTTCTTTGAATGTCCACAGGAGAACAGACCCGATGCACCTTTTGAAGACAAGGAGTGGACGTTCATTATAGAGGATGTAAGTATGTCATGTCCAGGCTTGTGATATTGAAATCTTTTTGAGTTCACTAGTTTTTTGTCAGGTTTTATGAATAACATGCTTTTGAGCCAACATGTGATTATATATACAGTGGTGTGCAAAATTATTTGAACACTTGACATATCTGAAGAAATTTATGCCTTTACAATGCCTGGTTTACATTTTTCACCTGTATTAAATAGAAAAGGTAATTGTTGTGAGCATACATGTAGCTCACATTAGTATCTGCCAGTCCTACCATCTTTTTTTTATCAAACTTTACTCTAATATTGGTGTGTCCACCCGTGGCAGCAATCACTGCGGCACATCTTTCGGGCATAGTGTCTATATATTTCCTGAGAGTTTCTACACTAATGCTGTTCCAAGTCTTCTGAAGTTCATTCCAGAGGGTTTCATTTGAATGTACATTGGTATATTGATTGCCATTTCATCACAAACATCTACATGTAAAGTACCTAAAATATGCCAAGTGTTTGAATAATTTTGCACACCACTGTATCTGATACTGAAACCAAGGATTTTTCAAAAGCGCATATTGCACTGTGAAAGCCTGAACAAAAAACAGAAAAGAAGACGAAGAAATGTTCTGGGGCCAATTTCATGAAGCTGCTAAGCACACAAATTTGCTTAGCATGGAAAGTCTTCCTTGATGAAAATGAGACTACCAACCAAATATTCATGTGATGTATATTGCTTGGGACTGGCATTCAGCTATTGTTTTCTTAGCATGGAAAATCACATGGAGTTTTGGCTGGTAACCTGATTTTACTAAGCAAGAATTTTCTGTGCTTAGCAAATTGTTGTGCTTAGCAGCTCCGTGGAATTGGCCCCAGTTCAGTGATAGAGGTGGGAGGAAAACCCCACAATAAATTTCTAGGGAAACCCAATGCACTTGTACCCCAAGTGCTGATTATTTTATTTTGATTTTAAATTTTTTACCCTAAACAATTTTGTTTGTTTTTTGTTGTCTGTTTGTCAGACTGTTGTTTGTGTCTTCGGAGGGCTGTCTGTCTGTTGGCATGGTGGGGTGTTGAGAGGTCTGTTTATGTATGAATTTTAAAGAATTTCAAAGAATTTTATAATACCTGTACTTGAATTGTGTGTGTGTGTTTTGTGATGCCTGTAAGTGCCGGTTAACTGCTGTTGGTTATCATTGAAGCTGAAAACTAAACCGTATATATATATTTTTGTGTAAATATTCTTGTATTTGTATAAATATTCTTGTATTTTGTCTAAATATTTATTTTTTAATGAAAAACGTGTGCAGGGCCTAATAAAAACCAGTTTTAAACTGTTTGGGCACGCCCTGGGTAAAGAAATTTAATAAATAAATCAATAAAATAAAATTAATACAAAAAATTAAAAATCAGCTAAGGGCTTAAAATCCAATCCACATGTTTTCAGACAGCAAGCCCAGTGATGTACTGTGCACTAAGCTACTGCACACATTAACCCTAACCCCTTAGGGTGCATTCAAAATCATAATAAAATTGGAGGGTTTGGGACTGTTGGGGTTAATTAATGAAGTGTTACCTACAGTCAGTCTTTGAAGACTGTACATCATCTAACACCATCGTACCCCTCACCTAACACCATCGTACCCCTCACCTGTTCCTGAACTCCTCACCCCCCCCCCCCCCCCCTCCCCCAGGAGGCCAAGAAGGGCAAGCACCGAGCCCTCTGCCAAATCACCATCAACATGAAGGACTTTGCTAGTCTGGTGCCGGCGCAGGAACAGAAGAAGTTCACGCTGCGACCCATAAGCAAAAAATGTGTGTCCGCGACCATGACACTCACCATCTCCTGTATGTTACTGCGGGAGGGGTCAGCCACGTAAGTCATTACAGATATTTGTTTTCCTTTTAGTGTTTATCTGTCAGTGGATTTTAAATATTGTAGCGTACTGGTAGGAAAATGATGTCTTTCATGTTGAACTTTCAAATGGCTATACGACAGAAATTCCCTTAATTGTTTGTTTTTTAATGGACAATTTTTGTACCCTTTACAAAATATCCCTTCCCTGTGCAACAGAGAAATTCTGTTAATTCCATTGGTTGTCTTTTTTTTTTTTCTATTTTAATTAAACTGTTTGGCCCCTTGCAAAATATCCCCTTTTCTATATATACAGTATACATGTGACTCCCCACCTTTGCAAAAGTTAATCGTTTGATTCAAAAAAAATTTGTTGAAATTGCATTATTATGACTATAAAGAAGAGTCATAAATGTTCACATCTGTGCATATACTATGAAAATCCCCCCACCAAATTTTCAACATTTCAGGTCCTTCTTTCAGTCAAGGCAGTGGATATTAGTGGTGTTGATTTCTCTTATTTGAAATGATGAAAGTGCATGTACTATTTCATGCATAGAAACAATGTGTCAGTCAACTGAGATCTTCAAGAATCACAACAAAAATCAATCAATTGAAATTAAATATTTTTTGTGTTCACATTGATGTCCTCAGAAAAAAAAAAAGAGAAATTAAGAAGTTGACAATGGCAAACCTGGCGTGGCCGTTAATCAGGATTTAATTGTATCATAATCCACCAATCAGGTTATCTTTCATGTGACGTCCATTATGTTGCTATACCGGGATGTCCTTCAGGACGAGTCCGCCTGAGGACGGTAGCGTATTGTAATCCAACCGACTGCCAAAAGTGCATCCCAGACGCGCTGCAACATTTTTTTTACAACTCTTCGTTTGAATCTGCCCACTCTAAAACAGCAGAGTGTGTAGATGACCTTGTCCGTATTTATCAGCTTAGAAGTAGCACAGGGAAAGGGGAGAAAAATACAAAAATGGAAAGTACATGAGAGTTACTCTTTAACTTTTGGGTCTCTTGGTAGCAGCACAATAGGGGCACAGGGGACCAGGGGACGGCTGTTAATTGTTGTTATGTGAAGGACGCTGCACTTAAGGATAAGGAGGAACTAATTCCTCTGGAGTCAGTCCTGAACATGTTTGCATTGTGGCGGTACTCGTTACCAGCCTAATGCTTTTAGATGTGTCTCCCTCGTGTTTCTTTCTAATGTCACTGGATAGGTTTCACGTGGCAAATGTGAAGGTACACCAAAGCAGAAATAGAAATCAATGTCGACATCAAAGGAGTGTTCAGAATTATTTAGATTAACACATTGACAGTCTGCAGGAATTAGACTGGATGGCAAACTCCAGTTCCAGAGTTGTAATCAAGTCGATCACAAGTCAGATCAAAAGGCAGATCACAAGTCAATCACAAGTCAGATCACAAGCTACATGTACATAGGATGAACAATGACAAAGGAATGCTTTTGTAAAATAGTGTGTTTGAATAGCTTGTTACATGGCTTGAGACCAGAATTGTGAAGTGACTTGTGGTGACTTGTGATTGACTTGTGATTGACTTGATTACAACTCTGCCAGTTACCAGCTAGTTTCTTTCTAGTCTCCCTTTAAAAGTTTTTTATTAATTTTTTTTTATTACACTTTCTCATTGCTCTGTATCTACCTTACATACCATAGTTGTGTGTATTGTGCACAGGTATTGATGTAGTCCATTGTCATGTAAACAACTTAAAAATCAGCCCGTTGGAGGCTTGAATTCAATTTCAGTATCCTTGGGAAGTATAACACCTAGAAAGAAGCGCAACATATTGTTTGATCAACGTTCTACAAAAGTCATGTGAGAACCAATCACATGAACTAATATTTTGACTGATAACCTGGGCCCAATTTCCTGGAATCGGTCATATTTTGTGCTAATGACCTGAATTTTGTGCTAGCCAAGCTACCAAAGAACTTCTGGGCTATCACAGAATCCTTTGTTACGGGATGTACGCATATACAAGCCCAAATTCCATGTTAACCCACCAATATGCAAACAGTTATCACAGAATTTTCTGCTACGTAGTAGAAAGGGGTTTGTGGATGTAAAAATGTTACAAATACCCAAAAATTATTTAAATTGTAACTAGGCATTCCATAGTGACACTTTCTGCTCATTTCAATGGGACAGGTCACATAAAGCATTTTGGCCCCCTTAGTTTGATGTCTACATTTCCTGTACTTTTTATCCAGTGATGACGACATGCAGAGCCTGGCCTCCATCTTGTCCTACCAGCAACCGGACATCGCCGACTTGGATGATTTCGATGACGAGGACGAAGAGTTTGACCGGGAGTTGACGTCAGCCAAGATCTCGGAGCTGGCTAGCCACTATAAGCTGGAGCTGCTAAATGAGGACGATGAGGACCCCTTCTGCCTGTCCGAGGAGGCCTTTGCGGAGGTCGATGATCATGACGGTGAGAAGTATTTCAGGATTTTTTTGTGTGTTAATTTATCCGTGTGATCCATTTTCCAAAGGAGGTACTGGAGGTACAGATGCGGTCATTTAGAAATTATTCTTTGAATTTTTCCTGGAGCTGTTGTGTTTCTTGAAACTTTTCTGTTGTTAATTCTCAGTAAATCAGTAAAATTTCTGTTTTAAAAAGTCCTTCCTCATACATGTACTATTGTTTGGATTTGTTTGCCAACTTGGGGTTGAATTGGGGATTTGTTTGCAGGACTGCAGTGCTCAGAATTTGTTGAGGAGTGGACAGGCGGAATTTCAAGACACTGACAATTTGGGAGACTGCCAACAATAGGGCAAGATAGCTGAGTTAGTAGAGCACCGGTACGATATTCCGGAGGTCGCAGGTTCAAATCCCGCTCCTGCCTGTTTTCTTTGTTCACTTTAAGAAATTCATTCAAATTTGTGGTTTAATGCTATAATAACAATTTGATATTCTAGAGTAAGGATTCATCAGTACTGTATGGAAGGGTATAGTTTCTCATCATGCCAGAAAAAACTGTTGATGATTTAGATTTTTCTGCATTTTGTTCATTGCATTCATTGGAATGAATCGGTTTATTGACACGTGTCACTGGAAGCACGTTATTTGTGGAAACATGTCATTTGACAGGACAAAAGCAGAATATCACAAAGGATATTCTTTGCCCGCAGTAAATCTGGTGAAATAATTCTGCGTGATCGCAAACAAATGTGAACCGGCCTGCTCTGTGTCATAGCAGCTCTGCTGCTGATTTTGGATAAAAAGATTTTTGAGAAAAAAAGCGACATTTGAGATTGAAATCTGTTACAAATTGGCGACGTATTTGAAGGACATACTGATTAGTGAGCATTGAGGGTTTTCTTTTTTGATTTCTAATTAATTCTCACCACCAGTGTTCAGTCCTGGACTCCTTATCCACCCAAACTTACTTTCTGGTTAATGCCTTCCTCCTCTTGCAATTACCGAGTATGCCTTTTCAAAGCCTCAGAAGTTGTCAAAGAATGGAGAACATCTCTTCAGGCACTTCCATCGAACGAGTCAAAGAGAGGGAACAAGGGGGGGGGGGGGGGGGGGGGGCTTATGTAACGGTCCCCAAGCAATCCTTTGTGGGATTTTTCAGGGATTTTTGGCCGAGCGCACAAAAGGCCTGTTTTTAGCAGAGCCACCTTAACAAGGAGTACATGTACGTCCAACGTAACAATGATGAGGAAAGAGATGGATTCTTGCTTTGTTTCTTGACTGAAGTTTCTTCTTTTGTATTCCCCCTCGAGATAAACCCCACTGCCGGAGCGTCTCCAAAAAACTTCCATGCCATATGACACCCCCGATGGGCTACTAAGCTCCAACACGGCCCCTCACTTGAAGAGCCTGACTACCAAATTGGCTAGTTTTCAGATTTAGCGTATTAGACTATTTAACCCCTATTTGCAAAAGCCGATAATTCTTCAACTACAGGCACCCCAATCAATAAGCTAATCTGTTCCCGCAACAGAAAAAAAGGTTTCTATTTGTGGGGGGGGGGGGACTGTTATAACCGAAACACAAACTGTAATTAATTTCGCATGAACAGTAATTAACAGACGGGGTTTTTGGACAGCTGAGCTGGCTTTAAATCTGTATCAGGGTTTATAGTGAATGACAGGCCACAGTTTGTGGCACGTGTGAAGTTTAGCGTCTTATCCATGAAAGCCTTGAAAGCTACAACAAAGATTTTTCTGTACCTACTTTGTATATTTACAAAAATATGTCAACTAATTCTGGTTTCTGTTTAAAGTACCTTGATGTGAAGAAAAAAAATGAGTGTTTGTGATGTGGTCCATTAAAATGAGCTGAAGGTCATTCTGTGGCAGTCTGATTTACAAGCAAAAATAACAGTATTTTCAGTGGAAAAATTAATTTGGAGATTTTAACATTATTGCATGTGAAAACCTCTTTCGATCACATGCCAAAGTTCTGTAACTAAATACAATCTTGAAATACTGTTTTTGGGGGATAATTTTCCCCCCAAAGGTTACAGCGTGGGCTGGGAATAAAATACAGTTACAGCCACAGCCACAATAAGCTGCAGCCAAACAATGTACATTTACGTCCGACGACTGACCGTAAAAACTAACAGATTCAGGGTGTTTTTTTAGTTTTTTGGTTTATTTACAAAAAATAAAATATCAATAAAAACATCTCAGCCTTCTTTGTCTCAAAAAGTGTTTGTATTCTTCTGTTATGCATATAGGCCTATTTATGTAAAAAATGAAACCAGGGGGTTCGTCCAACGTTTAGGTCTAAACATGCCCGGGTGAGTGTGAAGACAACTTTAATCCGTCACGCTCATCAAAGCGCCATTCACCCTAAAGAGTAGCCTAGCTAAAAACCCTAAACTAATAGGTCTGGGGAGGTCGCCAAAAAAAACCACAAGGACAGCGCATGTGAAAATATATTGTAGCAGAAGAGTTAAATCAAATCGGCAAAAACGTTGTCACATTATTGAGATTACCAGTACCTTAAAATAACTCAATATGCCCAGTGTACGTTTGTAACATTGCTTTCCATCAGTTTAAAGTCCCCCAGGGTTGCCTGATTTAATTTGCTTAAATATGACTTTTACACAAAAAAGTGATTTAAATCAGTGATTTAAAATAAAATCAGTTGATTTAAATCATGATTAAAATCGGTGACTTAAATCAATGTGATTTAAATCAGCCAACCCTGAATTCCACCAATTTTAAAACCAGACAACATATTTTACCTTTATATTTTCAGTTACATATTTCTTATTCATTCTGCAAACTGTCATGCACTCTTTAAAGCTTGACTTAATGATTATTTATTGCAATGTAGATACGGCATAAAAGCTGGCTAGTGGCTAGACATGCCATGAGGGAAGTGATTTTGTGGGACGTAGGAAGAAAATCCATGAAAATTAATCTGAGAAATAAAACTGACAGACAAATAGAATGGATCATTCTATTTTTTTTTTTTTTTTTTTTTTTTTTTGACAGAACAGATTGCTTTATTGGCACTCCACCAACTGAACCACATTGCTCTGTTGATGGTCACCTAATTTTGTCCGTACATGTATGTTTTCTGGGGGAACTAGTTAGAAGTCATAAACCCATAAAACTATAGCCAAAGATAATGCCTGAAAAGCGGCATTGCAGAAAATATCTAAAAATTGATTACATTACCTAGTCAGTTTCCTTTGTATTTGATATTATGCAATACATACTTGTATCCTCATTTAGTGCTTATATGGAGTTTGAAAGGCATTGTTTTGTCGATTATTTGACACATGTTCATGCATATTTCTTGCTTGCATGCATACATGTACCTGTGCGACAGATAATGTTGCACAGTGCCCATGTATGTGAACAAACATTCTTGCACATTTCAAAGAAAAATTGGGTACAACCTATTTGTTAAGCCTTTTTAAAGAGATTGTAATAAAAAGGAATTTAGAATGGAAATAAATTTGTATTGTGCACACCTGTCAATGACTTCAGTGGGATAAGGGCTCCTGTAAATGGACATCTTTGGCTTGTTCCATTAACAATGTGCAAGTGTATGCATTTCATTTACCAAGTTGTCTGCTATTAAAACCGAAGTTCCTCTCAATGTTAAGGTGCTGAGCTTTTTAACCTTTGACCTGCAGATCCTTTCAGAAAATGCGTCAACGGCAAACGTCACAGTGATAATGTGTCCTTCTCCAGCGACCCGGCCAATCCCTTTGACGAGGCCGACCCGGACCCTGACCTGAACTTCAGCTCCGGCCAATCGGAGCAAAGCTTCAACGCCAAGGAGCCTCTGAGTGCGCAGGTCAGCGTCATCCCCCCACTCCTCCTAGAGGAAAACAATGTCATGTTTGAGGAAGCGTTGGGTGAACAGGAAGTTGCAGATCAGTGAGTACATGTCCCTCCCAACTGACTCCAAGCTATCTCCGTAGCAGTTTCACTAGGATTATCCCTAACTTCCTACAGCATTTTTCCTGCATGTAACCTGAATCCTCCAATATCCTCTGATTCCAAATCATCCAATGTTTGTTACTGGGGACCCCTGCCTGAATCCTGCAAAATCCTCCAGTGGGTTTTGGATAAACACCTTGGTAACCTCGATCCTCCAAAATCATCCAGCATCAGATTGGGCCTGATGAAGCATCCGATTGGGCCTGATGAAGCATCCGATTGGGCCTGATGAAGCATCCGATTGGGCCTGATGAAGCATCAGATTGGGCCTGATGATCTGGATCCTCCATTTTCCTCCCGAGGCAAAATCCTCTAATGCCCTCAATCCTGCAAAATCCTCCGATGCTTTAACTTCCAAAGACCCTCAATCCTCCATATTTGGGAAGGCTAGGGTTAATGAACACCATGCACATCGCACAAGATGTAGTACTTTTATATTGGGAATGGTTTTTCTTCCACACCCAACAACCACATCTGGTAGAAGGGTTTTTAGTATCATGGTTCCCAATCCTGGAATTATCCTTCCAGCTACGTTCATAAAAATCTCCACAACTAGTCAATAATTGAACTCTTAATTGATACATATTTTGTGACTAAACATAAGTTGATATAAGGACATAAGTTGATAAGCTACTGACCAACAGATTGACTGACCAAACTTTTAACCCCTTTTGTCTGGCTGTAATTGATGGGGAGCTGGTGTGCCAAGACGAGCTTGTGCAGTCAAGCATAAGGCAAACAATAGACAAACAATGGATTGAGTTCGTGCAGGAATGTGCATATAGATGACAACTGGCCACGTGGTCTTTTTCAAACCACAGCTGTGACTGACTGATTGATTTACTGATTGTAATTGACTGACTGATTGATTTACTGATTGTAATTGACTGACTGATTGATTTACTGATTGTAATTGACTGACTAAACGGCTGATCTGTTTTCAACTGACACTTTATAACTGACTGACTGAACCTCATGTTTAAGTAATTTTAAAAGGTTGATTTTCTTCTTTTTTTTACAAGTTTACATAAACCTGCAATTTATATAAAATAAATTTTGAAATCTTTTGTAGGAACATGAAAAGTCTGTCTACTTCCAGGTATTCCCCAATTGAAGGGAACCTTTATCGGAAACGAAAAGCACCGGCGCCCCCAATGGGGAACCGACCAAATGCTCTTGCCCAGCTCTTTCAAACCCAAGCACTCAAAAATACCGGCTCCGCCCCTGGTAACGCCGATGCAACCCAGATGAATGCAGCGGAGTTCAAGAAAGTAGGGGCACCAGTGAGAGCCGAAGTACCAGTGAAGGAAGAGCATGAGACGAGTAGACAGGTTCCGGTGGTCAAGACGGTTAATCCCAATGTAGTAAGTGCAACAATCCGGCCAATCAAAACTGAAATTCTTTGGCAAGTCTGTAGAGATTTCCCACATTACTGTGGTTTGGGAGTAATGTGTGTGTTGTGTGCATGACAGAGGAACAATTTAAATATTCTGTAACGGCATTGCCTGTCTGTTTTGCGTGCACCTCCCGTGTGTGTGTTTGTAACCATTCAGAACTGGCAACCAAAAGTCCATCATACTTACCGATATGAAAACCCATGTAGTTTGGTGCATTGCTCGGTTTTGAGTGAAGAATCGTTGAGATCGACAATGTTGAGTTCTGTTACACATGAAAATCGATACAAATGCAGATATGCAAATAGCGGTCCTAGAGTTTCCCCCATAGGTTTGTGCTCCAAACATGAATGCACCCAGCAGACTTCACTACATGTACATACAGCTATTTAGTGCTCTAGTCATTTAATGGGGCACCGTTGTAAATACCCAATTTACCCTCTTAATGCACCCCTCTAAAGCCGTGTCCGCATTGGCCGTTTTTTGG
The DNA here is from genome assembly GCA_037893225.1 of Hippasteria phrygiana. Classification (NCBI taxonomy): domain Eukaryota; kingdom Metazoa; phylum Echinodermata; class Asteroidea; order Valvatida; family Goniasteridae; genus Hippasteria; species Hippasteria phrygiana. The sequence continues at coordinate 166,895 of JAZGUH010000674.1, read as the reverse complement.
TAAAACCTACGGAGACTGTTGTCAACTTAACCAAATTAAGTCCAATGCGGACAGCCGGTAAACTTGTCAAATTGTCAAGTGTCGATCGTCGTAAGTTTTCGTAAGTTTTACAGGCCCAAGCGAGTAGCGGAAGAGTTACGTGGTAGGTTTTACGTCGCTGAAAAGTCCATTGCGGACAGCCACGGTAAAGTAAAACCTACATTTTGATCACGTGCCGTCTGCAGATCAATGCATGCCGCGCCTCTACGTTGGCATACACAATGAAATGCGTGTAAATTTAGCGCGTTCTACAAAACCACAGAGGACATTCACTGCATAATAGTTTATTTGGCCAAGGACTTTCAGCGAGCCGTGTAATCCAAGTGCGGACGCACGGAAGAATAACCACAGTGGAATGTTAACAATCACGTACGGTAACTTTTGACAATAATTAGTCCAATGCGAACGCGGCTTTAGTGTCTTCCCATCAGCCCCCTTGGCTAACACCTTCTCAACGACCTCACCTCCACAGCTGAGTCCAAAGAGGACCAACAAGAACACGCCTAGTCAGGGGCTCTTGGAGTGGTGTAAGGAGAACACAAAAGGATACCGAGGAGTCCGGGTGACCAACCTGACTACGTCTTGGCGGAATGGCCTGGCGTTCTGTGCCGTCATCCACAAGTTCAGACCAGATCTCATGTAATGTATCCTTCACACTGTTGCAATTTTAAACCATTCATTCGCCAATTCAAAGACTTCGCGGTTATATATTTTTCTTTGTGTTGTGGGTAATGAAGACTTTTTTCTCATTGCTCAAAATTCAACATTGGAGATGGACCAGTATTGTTATTACACAGGGGTGTGATTTCTCCGGATTTTTCTTGGTTTTAGGAATTGTGATGAGACATCTTCCAGATTTCCAGAAGATTTTTTTTTGGGTCCTAAAATTGTTTTTATCATTCCAAAATGACCTCTGAAATCTGAAACAGTCTAATGACCCTATATTATTTTTTTTTTTTTACCGTATCTTTTGGTAGAAAATGCATTTTTCAGGAACGGCATTCATCTTAAATGCCTCCGAATATTTCATGGATTTTTCATTTTCTCAAATCTCACCCCTGATTAAATCAAAGGCATCAACCACAGCCCTTCTCAACGTAACAAGGTGCAACAAGTCTACAATTCTGTGGAAATTTGTTGATCTCTGCAGTGAAAAAACAACAACTTCTGTTGTAGCTGTTGGATTTTGTTGCACTGAGCAGACTTGTAACTTGTCTAAATTAACGTTTATTTATACTCCATTCGTTTCAGTGATTTCTCTTCTCTGTCTCCTCATGATATCAAAGACAATAACTTGAAGGTATGTCAATAACTGGTAGGATTTTTTTAAACTCTAAAATGATGTTGCGGTAGCTTTCCTAATCGCTTCTTGCATAATTATTCTCCTTGTGTGTTGTCTGTTATTGTCATATTTACAGGACTTTTGTGGAACGTAGTATGCATACTTTAACTTATGATAACTGAAATCTGAGTTCAGTTTTATTTTCTGAGATCCACCTGTGAGAACGGTTCATTCCCATTAATTGTTCAGCTGTTGTAATTTTGAAAAGTTCAGATTGCCTGGAAATGAATTTGGAAAATGTCAATGTTCAAACCCTCCTACTATTTAAAAGGGCAAAATCAGTCAAAATTTTCTTCCACCTCCCCTGCTATACTTTTACACAGACATGATCAGATTACATGTGGTTTTGTACTGTGGCAGGAGGGTCAAAAACAATCACCTTGACTGATTTTGACCCATACAACAACATGGCTCAGAATGTATGTTTGCATAGGAGTGATACACAACTTTCAGTTGTGTATTCATAGAACCACAGGAATGAACTTGATGCCCTGGTCAGTATGCTCTAATGACAGGCAAAGCATGCTGACCAAAATCTAAAGTTAATATTTCTCGTTCTGTTTTTTAGAGTAACTTTAAATTAGAAGAGAGAGAGAAATTGTTGGCCCTTTCCCCATGTAGTGTATATTAAAACCCCTCCTAAAATCAGACTGCATTGGATTGACAGTGCCTTGTTCCCCTCCCTTTTCTCAGGCATTTGAGGCAGCCGCCTCCCTAAATATACCTAAGCTCCTGGATCCTAAGGACATGGTCCTCCTCGCTGTCCCAGACAAGCTGGCTGTCATGACCTACCTCTTCCAGATCCGGGCCCACTTCACGGGCCAGCAAATGGAGCTGCAGCGGATCGGAGACACGTCCAAGAAGAGCACCTATGTGGTAGGCAAGTCCAGCACGGACACCGCGCTGAGCGAGGACGTCTTCCAACAGGAGGCGCTAAGCGCCCGGGAGAAGCCCACCAAAGTCCCCCGAGTAGAGGACGGGACGGACAATGGCATCACCGTGAATGGGATGGGAGGCTCCACGCCCACCAGCGGAACAGGGAGCTCCACCCCAATTAACCAGAGCCCCAAGAAGTCAAACAGTCGCAGATCCTCGTCGGAAAGTAGACATTCGTTGGAGGAGGATGAGGTTACGAGTAGTGATAAACCAAAGCACATGGATGTTGTCTTACCGAGGCAGGGCTTGGTGGAGACGGACTCGCAAAGAAACAAGGACGAGCAAGGGGAAGAGACAAAAGGCCACTCAAGGCAGAGTAGCGTGGACTCGGATTTGTCGTTGGAAACCAAGGGGGATATAACTAATAAGAATGTATCGGAAGACGGACAGGAGGAAGAAGAGATTGATATGGTAAGAATTATAATTCCTTCAAGGTACGGTCCTTGGCTCGGAAAGATTTAAATTTAATATCTCCCAAAATCGGTCAGGAACACCAAAATCTTTGAAAAATAACTTCACATTCCTGTTTAGAACTGTATAAACACATGGTACCACTTTTAATTTGGAGTCATTTGTCGGGAATTTTTTGTTTAATATGGGGAAGAAAGTTTGTGTGATTTTCTGTGATTAGCTTTATAGCACAGTGTATGGTCACTCATAGTGTTCACATACATGTTAATTTCTGCCTCATTTTTTCACGGATCTTGCTGACATAAAATCTCAAAATATCAAGTTGTGCCACATGTTTGGACAGTGGTTATCAGTGAGGGTTGGGTTTCCAAGATTTTGCTGTCTCTGACCGATTTTGATAGGGGTATTAAAGTAAAATATTTCCCTGGGACAAATTTTATGGAATTGCTTAGCACTGAATATTTCTTGGTAAGCAAAAACAGCGAAGAACCTGTCACAAACAGTGTACATCGCATGCAATATGGGCTGGTAAACTGTTTTTGATCATCAAAACTTAACTTTGATAAGTAATTTGTTTTTTGTTGGTAATCAGCTCTGCGATCGGACAAGGAATTCCATCTTGGCACAGGAGGAATGGGGGTATAGGAACAATTTGAAACAGGTACACGTCTACAGGGAAAAATGGAAGATCAGTGCTGGAAGATCCTCATACAGATTTGTTTCTTAATTTCCAAGTGAAGAAAAGGTTTTTTTCTTTAAGTTGTTATTGACAAATTTGTTTGCAAAATCAAATGATTTGGAAGTTGTATCTATTCTTGAATATTCATTTTCACACTTTCTTTTAATACTGTCCTTTTTTGTTCCCTTGAAATCGGTTTTAAAGACTGTTCTGTTATTTGTTTTAAAAAAATACTCAAATGTAATGACAAATATTCTCTTTAAACAGATGTTTGTTCCAAGACACGATATACGCCATCGTGCTTTTGCAATAAAATGTGATATATTCGTCCGACCAATTAACGAGTTCCAATTTCCAACATGGCGGCACCCAGACACTCTACTACGTGCTTTCTCTTTCAAGTGTTGAATGAATTTATGAATCAGTGGAGCCAATGACCTAGTGTTCCCAACAGGAAAAGAACCGAAAACGAAAATTTAATAGATAAATCAATTTCTGGATGGTTGGGTAGGTTACTCAAATGTTAATGTTTTATGGCAGTTGTTCATCTCTCACCGTCATAGATTAATTTCCCATTGCCAGTATACACAAATTTCAGATTTTGATGTTTGATTAAGAAGATTTATTTGATTTGAAACTTTTGGTTCTCTTGAATCATCATTTTATGTTCTATGCATCCGGGGAAGAAAGCTTTCTTTTTTGTCAGTTTTTATTTCCTAAAAGTCAAATTTTCTCAAATTCATCAAAATGGATATATATCAGATTCAGTAGCATGTTTCATATCTGGTTGGTCAGGATCTGGCATCTTCCCTGGAGCCCCTTCATGTCCGACGCTCTGTTGCTTCATGGAGCCTCAGAAAGTTTGAATTAAAAAGAATCACCACAACAACTTTTTATCAGAATTTTTCAAAGGAAAATGTCATATCAGTCACTTGTCATCTGTGTATGTGAACAGTATGTGATATCAAGCGGGTTCCTTAAAACCAGTTCGTGCCGGGATTATTTTCCAAAAAGGCAAAATATAGCAGCCAACTTCTGATATACAGCCAAACGCCACAAACACTGATTTGCAAGAGTCATTTCAACAGTATTTGTACAATATTTCCTGCCGAAACCTCATATATTTCAATACTCCGGGTGCGCCCATCGGAGCGTAAATTGTAGTACAACAGGCCGTGCACAGCGGCCAAGTTCAAGTTTAACACACGGTCCGCCTCCACAGACTTCTCTGACTTTGTGTGTGTGTACAAAACAAATGAGGGATTAGCGTGTTGAGACGTCACCCGGAGGTGAGTCCAGGCAAGCTTGACATTTTTACCCGTCAGCCGTGCCAGTGTATAAAAACAGCCAGATCGTGTGAATTGAGTAGTATTTTGTAGTACAGTGTACATGTACATGTACTGTACCCCAAGTGAATGCCTAGGACGTTAGGCCAAAAAAAATAGTTGTGTTGCCCTACGCGACCAACCCTAAAAGTCACAAAAGTCGGGTCACATTTCTTTTTTACTTTTTATTTTTAAAGGAATTTTTAAAATCTCACCCTTTCCTCCACAAAAGACACACGTTTTATTAAAATCATTGTCTTTAAATACAGTATGACGGCACAATCGTTCATTTCACCATCTCACTTTTAAATAAGCTTACCTTTTACCTCCCGACTTTTACCTCCCGATGTAGTATTGTTTTCATAGATGGTAAAAAAATAATTACAAATTTACCGGTCATCCCTCCATTTTTCCCATTTAAGGGCAACACGAGTGTTTTTTTTTTTTTTACCTTATTGCTACATGTAGTTTACTGCCTACGTGTATTATCTGAGACTTTCTGAAAAAGGCCATTTCATGTTAGGATTTACGTGTAGCCTGTGACCTGTTTGCTTGTGTTGTCATGGTTATGCCACTGCATCAAGTCTCGGATACAGCGCTAAGTGCTTGTTACCATAGAAACCTGTGTAGAAATGTTACTATGGAAACCCCTGACTTTATTGTATAAGGATTCTCTCGGGAATAATGATATATTTTAAATATTGTACATAAATGTTTATGGTTCATGTACTGCAACAAGCCAAGATATACATGTACAACGTAGCAGTTACAGCATACCAGCATTAACCCTTACCCCTTCAAGGTTTTTCATATACCCCTGCTAAATCCAACAATTTCCAACAAAACTGAAACAGCCAATAAAAAACATTTGGTCATTAAGACGATAAAAACTAAATCAGATAAAACAGCTGCTGTCCTGCTGAATACAACAATATCCAACATACATGTACCACATGGTTTGTGTTGACTACTAAAATCCAACGATTTCCTACATCATTTTTCCAACTGTTTGGTTTTGTTGGATTAAGCAGGGTTAGGGTTAATGAACACGGCATTTTTGTCAATGATACGTTAAAATCTACTGATAGGAAATTCACCAGAATTGTCAAGTCGATTTCCGTTGTGGTTTGTTTGATGCTATTACAAGTTCAAAAAGTCCTATCATTGAGTGATTTTCACATTGCTACCGTTTTTATCATAAAACTGAGGTTTGATCCGTGGCTGTAAGACATGAGTTCTGACCAGTGCCCCCTAAACAAAAATACACATTGGGAGACCGCCAACATACATGCAGGCTCAAGTCCTGCTTCTACTAGTTTTCTTTTTCACTCTGAAATAAAAAACTGAACAGATGGCAAATTTCTCCCCGCTTGCAGAAACATCTAACAAGAGAAGAGCAGCTGAAGACGAGGGCTAGGAAGCTGTTAGACCAGGCACGACGAGACGCTGCATCTAAGCAAAGCACTCGACGGCCGGCCAAGGAGAAACCAGAAGACAAGGAAGCACCACCTGAGGTAAAGCGCTGCGCGTCTTCGGTTCAAAGCGTATTCACTCTAATGCACAAACTGTAGGGGGCGCTGTCTGGCCTGGCAGTGAAAGTCAAGTGCACTTTACTGATTTGTGAATCATCAGTTGGTGTGTTACAGAGCCAAGCCTCATGTATGCAGGGCCCCAATGGAAACCAGTTTTAAACTGTTTTGGGCACACCCTGGGTAAAGAAATGTAATAAATCAATCAATAAATGAATGGAGTCCGTTGTTTCTCTACGGTGTAAGCTACCTTTTTCCAACTGAATGTATGTGGAACCACGGCGTACTTGTACATTGTGCACTGGCCCCCAAAAGGGTTGGCATGACGTTGCTTTTGTTACAGGTGGTATTTTGTAGTTAATAATAGTTATCTGTAATAAACTTGGTGCCATGTTACTAGGCGGTCAGGTTGGGGTAGTGGTTCTTTCCTCGCCTTCCACCTCTGGTGACCCTGGTTCGATTCCCACCCAGGTGCACTATGTGGATTGGGTTTTCAGTCGCTACCTGATAGCGTGGGTTCCCCCCCCCCCCCCCCCCCAAGAATAACTGTTCTCTGGTTTTCCTCCCACTACTAAAACTAAGATTGTCTTCGTCGTCTTCTCTCAATTCAAACTGGGCCCACTGATCAGGCTACCCAGGATTAATAAGAAATAAATATCTCAGTGGACCTCCGATACACTCTATGCATGCACAAAGGTCTTTACATTTGAATACCAAGCTGATAACTTGCTATTGGATCAATAACTTCAGAAAACTGGTTTCCTGTTTGATTTAGGATGAGAATGAGAGACAGAAGGAGTTGAGATTGCGAGCAAGGCGCCTTATCGCTGAGGCCCGACAGGGCATCAACAAGCCTGAGATTGAAGGCATCGAGGAGATGTCCCAAGCAGCTAAGGACCAGGTTCAAGGTAAGCTTGGAACTCTTGCTGGGGCTTCCTCTAGCAGTAGATCTAGGATGTCGTTTGAAATTTCAAAAAATGTCCGCAAAAGAAGTTGGAAAGGGGAGGGAATTTGTCTGTCTGTATGCCACAATTTCGTTGACCATCTTTCAGACGTTTATTACGGCAGCCATTGACCCATGCACCCATGACTTATGCACCGCACACTGCTTGACTAAAAGAGGTTCCAACATAGTGAAAGTGCACCCATAATTTGCCCCCCCCCCCCCCCCCCCGTTCCCCCCCCCCCCCCCCCCAAATTAGCCAGTGTTGTTAATTAACATACTGAATTTGCAACATACCTACATCTACTACGCAAACATTTTGTATCAACTGCTTTTTTTTATTAAGTGCTCTTTCCTGGCAAGTGCGTAAACTGAGGAATTGGAAGATGTCCTTTAAAATTTAAAAACACATAGTTTGTGTTTGTATATATTGTACATTTAGGATCTTGTTATACTTTCCGAGTGCCAACTTTAATAATGTAGAGAAAAGTGCCATTTTTTTTCTTGGCGATTTGGATGGTCAAAATAGAAAAATATGCTCCCTCCGCCCTCTCTCTCCCCCCTCCCTACACACACACATATAAAAATCCACAATTTGGAGTCTATTTCCAAATTATGTGTGCCGCCCCCCTCCCTTATCCCCTTCTGTTCATTTGTTGTGTAATTTCCATTTATATTTAAATACTGTGAATTTCAAGAAATGCACTTGTTACCTGTGAAATGTAAGCAGATTATAATGCGCAAATTATACATGTACGGGTGTGTGCGAGACTGCGAGTAGTGTCAAGTATTTTCTATGTATGTAATTTGTCTTGCTTGCAATTTTAAATATGCTCATACAAGAAGATCTTAGCATGTCTGCAACGTCTGTTATTACAAGTGTTCATTTGAAAGAGTTTAACCTAATTATTTCAGTACATTGTTTTATTTCACTTTTGCTAGAAATGATCATGTGGTAATTTTATTGATTTGACTTGTCGATTCATAAATATTTATGCAGCGCCTTGTGCTAAACCAGTCTCAAGCTGTATGTTGTACATTGTTAAGTTGTCTATGCAAAAGATTTTTAATTCTATAAAATGAGATGTATATTTTTAGAGCAATCATTTTTATTTCTTTGAAGATGCCTTGTTTACTCAAGAGAACCTGAGGTCTGTTGTCGTTTCATATTTTTTTCCAACTCGAGTGACTATTTAATAACAGGAAGAAAAAGTAGTCGGCATCCCACATGTGCATGTGTCTATTCCATTCCGTGAGATGGTAGACCTATTTCCCTTAGTGTCTCAAAATAGTTCTTGCCATCGCCAGGGCCGGCACATGGTCCGCAATCTTTTTACTTCAGGTTCAGTTCACTCAATCATGGCGCCAAATCCTACTATTGGATTAGTTCATCACCAATATTGATTTCTCGGTTTTGATTTTTATCTGACAAAGTAGAGAAAAGACCGGGGCTTTTTTATTTCTCCTTATTTTCACTGAATGCTTCCTGAACTCGATGGATTGTTGCACGACTCGCAAACAAACGCCAACATGCCGGAAGAAAATGGACTATGTATGAGAAAGCTTATAAGACCCACGCAGGAGTTTCATATAAAAGTAACCTTCTGCAACAGAGAGAGTGAGCTGGGAAAAAAATCAATAATCTTTTCAATCAGTACCATGCATCAGTAAGCCAGGAGTCTTTGAAATTTGTTCATCTTCGTCTCAGCTCGCTTCTTTGCAGGAGAGCTTTATACAGTTCTCTCTTTTATTCCTCTTGTCCTTCGAGTTTGACTGACCGGTGGTGGCATATCCTAACATGGTGGTTGAAGAGGGGATGAATTGTCAGAACAAAGGCCTGATTGCAGGTTTCTTGGAGAGCATCCAAGGTGTTTCACTGGTGTGGAATGTCTGACCGAACCCTGGGGGAGAAATCAAGTTGGGACTGCCCTGGACGCTGGGGAGAAGAACAGCCGTTGTTTCTTTGAGGATTTCATTGATTTCATCTTTCAATTCTCTGCTCCTCTTTCCATATTAAATGGAATAATGCTTTATTTTTCTTTATTTTCAGAGGATTGTTTTCATGTGGAGCCAACTCCCATTGGAAAGAAAATATGACCCTTCCCTTTCATCATCCAAGTTCTGATTTTTTATGCAGATAATTTTGTCCACAGTGTCTTTACTTTTCCATTGTGCATTTCATCGAGGATTTATTATTTGCATCTACTCCCAGCGAGGATTGAATAACAGCCCACCCACTCACGGTCACATTTTGCATAGCAATATACCCCTTACTGCAGTCAGAGCCATGTCAGCCTTTGCTCCATTTCACACATTACATTTATTTTGGCTGGAGAATTGAGTAATACCAATGTTAAAGATTAATGTAGAAAAAACGGTTATTGTACATTTTCTACAAGTAACAACTGGACAGGCAGACAGGTGGCTAGATGACACACTTTCCTGGAAACCTACTGTCATTTTCCAATGTTGATACTCCTATATTTCTCATGTTCCTATTCTCTTGTCCACTTCTTTCATGGCAGGAGCTCCCTTTGTTGATTTTAAATTATGGGGTTTTGCCCTTCACCGACGTATTTTTTATAAACACTGAGCTTGCCGGAGCCGGCTGGCTGGTTGGTTGGTTCAGATCTAATATAGCAGCGTGTTCCGCAATAAAACTATTCATGTGATGGAATTTGCGTCGGGGTGATGTAAATTATGGGGTTTCGCTCTTCATCCACATATTTTTTTTATAAACACTGTGTACTCAGTGTAGTAGTGTTGTCCCAAGAGATTATTTGGAAAAATCACTCGGGGTGGGACTCGAACCCACTACCTCCTGCTTTCTAAATTTTGTTGCTTTTCAATCTACAAAAATGTACCAACTCGCTCATGTGTGTATAAATGGACTTCCTATTGTCCCCTGTTGCTTACAGTTAAGTTTTTTGGGGGAAAGACCCTCATTAGTTGTGTAGGCAGTTTCCAACCGTGGAATTATCGTCCTCATTTGTTAACCAGTTCGCGTCGGATGACGTGTATACATGCACTCCGCGAGGCAAGGGTCCAGCGGAAATATCTGTCAGCGACCGGCTCGCAGTGAGCGAGGCCAGGGTGTGCTACCCGCAGATAAATAATACCGGCGTGAACTGGTTAAAGGTCCACAGTTTGATACACGCACTTGTACAAAGTAGCTTTTTCCAGTGCTTACCCTTTAATTGCTTCATCTTATCTCGGTAGTTTGAGTCTTAAGAATAAAGATTGTTTTGTAAACAAGCATGCACACCTGAGATTGTGCCAAATAAAAAGCAAATTGTGTAAAAACAAAATAAAAAATGAGCGCCCAACCTGAGCAAAGAGAGTTGACTATTTAGGAGGATGCCAATTTTGAGCTGGCTCAGTCGGTAGAGCAGTGCTTCCCGAGGTCTCGTAATCAAATTCCAGTTTCAGTCAGATTCTTGACTCAAGAGAAGATGTGAAGACTTCTTAAAATTGTGCTTCCATGCAGATTTAATGCAAGTTTTTGTCTTTTCTTCCGAGATAAATTGAAAAATCTACAAAGATTGAAGCTGAGTGTATCTGAATTTGTGTGAAGAACTTGTTTGATGAGAAATGACTTGTGTTGAAAGTTTTGAAGATGCTTGGTGCTAAAGCTTTGGATTGGAAGCACCTCACTTAATAAGCCTTTGAAAAAGTCAGGTTTGTGATTTATCAGGCACGCGCCCTTCTTTCTTTCTTTCTTTCTTTCCTCTCTTCTGTAATCCTCAGTGGCATTTTTACACTGTTGAAGGAAAGGCCAGTCATCGGTAATCGATAACTAGCATGGAAAACCCCAAATCCCACACTCTATACATTGGAAATGGATTCCCATACCACAGGCCATATAACTGCGCGATAATCTTCCCTGTTAAACGAGCGTGAAGGAATCTCCAGATAATCAGATTTAGTCTTACAATTCAGTGTTTAACCTTTGGTTTTGCAGTCATCACCCTATAATTATAAGAAGTGCGGGCCTCTCCCCCAACCGAAAATCTCTTGCAGTCAAGACACAGAGTTACCTATTGTCCCCGGGTTTGTACCACAAGCCTCCTCGATAAACTACACGGGTCGGTGTATGTACACAGAGGATCCTAGCTGTCGGGAGAACAGAGTCCTGATTCCCTCAATCCCGACAAGCTTCTTAGGGCATGTGGAGTACCACAAAAGGGGGCCCCCAGATAATGCTGGGGTCTATCATTGCCTGCTCAAGGAGGATAATCCAGAGGCTAGTGGTGCTGAAAAGTGCCGCACAGAGCAGTCAACAGCAGCCGCTGAGAGAAGGAACTGTAGGGGACATCAATAGCCCGTTGGCATGCCTACACATGTACATGTACAAGTGTTCGCTGAAGCAGATTACATAAAGCCTTCATCTCTTAAATTGTGTGCTCATCTGAGGGGATGTGCTGTTAGTTACAGGACAGGAAATAATGGGTCTCTACTTCTAGAGCTTCTCTCTTTTAACCCCCCACCCCTGCTTCTATTATCTAGGCATCCTGTCATAACCCTTAGTCTCTTGGACATCAATCACAATCTAGTGACACAAATGGCTAAAGGGTCGTCTTTTTTCATCACTCCATCAGCTAAACAATAGCAGCAGAGCCCATCACCCACGGCCACTCAAACTCAATTGTCCAGCCGGGCCGTGGAACCATGTAAAGGCATCCATTATGGAGACCGGGTGAATGGGCATCAGAGGAGCATGTACACTGGCTTTTCGTCTTTCTGGATAATGAGTGCCTTGCACAAACAGGGAAAGGGTGCTGTGAGGTACCTGCTGAGTTGAAAAAAACCCAGTCTTGATTAAGGCGTCGCTTCTTCTCACGTTCCCCTGTTCGCCTGTCAGCAAGATAGACAGTGTGTGTGAAACAGTTGTCCCAATTCAATTAGATTGCAGTTTGAAAACGTTTGTGGGTTTTTGTTCGGAGGTGGCTGTAACCTTCGGACACAAAATGGCATCTAGAAAATCTGCAGTGGTCAGTCAACAACCGGAAAGGGCTTGTATTCCTAATGGTGAAGGATTTTTCCATTAACAGAACAATGTAGTAGGATTTTAAATGCATGTAGGACAGCTTTCTTTCCATGTTACTATGGAATTCTACCTCCTTGTAGTTATTCCAGGGAGTCATTTCATTTTGTTTCCATGCTAATCAAAATGTCCATATTCGTGAGCCCAAGGCATGATGTCATCCAAGTCACAACAGCCGTGTGACTTGATTTTCATTTATAAAGCTTGTTTGGTCTCTTGTAGCCGATATCTCTTCACAACTTTGTTAGTTAGTTATTTTTGAAAGATTGATTTTAGTACTGTTCTAAGGCTCTCTTGACAGGGAGTTTCTTGTATTAGGGTCATCCCACAAATTGTTTGAATGACCCGTAAAATAAAAAATGTCGCCGCCTTGCATAAACTGTTGGAAGGACTTTCTAAAAATTAAAAAACGACCTTCTTTAAACTTCCAATGAAAACGAGCATGTAGGTCATGAAAAAAAAATTTGTTTGGTAATATGCACCAAAACAAATTAAACTAGATATCAATGTCATGTTTCCTGTCGTAACCAAGTCACTTTTTCTCAAGTCCAAGTCAAGTCAAGTCCCAAGTCAATTTTTCCAAGTCAAGTACCAAGTCTCAAGTCAATTGTTGCACATAGTAAATTCAAATTCCAATGACAAATGACTTTACAAAAATCAACCATGCATGCCTGGTCTTGACGATTCTCCATGCAGTCGTCTCGTACTAGACACCCAGCTCGCTATGCACTGTAGGCTTGGCATTTTTTTTCAACTGGTATGTGCATATGCCTAAAAGTTGTGTTTGTTTATAACAAAAGTGTTGATGTCAGCAAGTTAAATTTATTCAAGTCAAGTCGAGTCACAAGTCATGTTTTTTCAAGTCAAGTCAAGTCCCAAGTAATTTTTTTTCCCAAGTCATCCAAGTCAAGTCTTAAGTCAACAAAATTGCGACTCGAGTCTGACTCGAGTCTGACTCGAGTCCGAGTCAGCAAGTCAAGTCAACAAGACTGTTTCCTGTCAACATGCCACTCAGGCCATGTATTTTTGCATCTATTACTCCTGAGACTGTTGAATCAGCCTACCATGGATTTCCAAGACATACGTGTACACCTGTCCTATTTTCATGAGATTTAGAGGATTTCCCATTGACACGCTATTGCTTATCACCTTGCTGCATGTAAACAGTTATTACTATGGCTTGACCAATACCTGACCCAGCTTTCAATCACCAGCCCTCCCAAAGTGAAAAGCTTTGTGGCATTCCCCCATCGTTTGCCCCTCGTCATTAGTACCTCTCCCCACCCTATTATCTGCGCTCAATTATCGGCCCATTTGGCTTGGGCCAAAAACCCTGTCGGAACCTCTTGTACCCTTCACTTCAAGAATGACAAAATGCATATGAAGCACGATATGGGGCAAAGGAAACACTCCCCCCCCCCCCCCCCTCTCTTTTGTGTTGGTCATTGTGTTCCCGGAATCTCAGGAATTCTTTTCAGAAATCTAGGGGGGATGTGTTGGGTAACAATAGTCTGGAGTGTGTTTTGGGTATAGGAACAGGGTACCCCTATGCCCCGTATCGTGCTGGGTATCACAAAATGGGCCATGAGTGGTTAGTCAGTCCGATTCAAAGGGCCCTCTTCTCTGGAGGAGGCCTGGGATACAAACCCTTGATTGACGAATTGAAGTTAAATTATACCACATAAAATTGGGGCAGCCCTTTGCCATTGTCCGGGAACTTGTCTTCACAAAAGTCTCTATGAGTAGGGAACAGTGGGAGCACCATTTGATGCAACAGGGACATTAAGCAGATTGTATAGCTTAATAAGGAGGCCATCAACAGCATCGGACGATTGTGGAGCCTCTCTCCACAAATGGATTCACTTTGGTTGAACAAGTTGCAGCATGCATTCTTCAAAGCAAGTCTTGGTACTGGAACCTGGTTAAAATTGCTTTGAGCATTCAAGCTCCAAATGTTTGGACTAATTGACTGGTCTATTAAGAGGGCTTGAAATGTGCACTGGACGGATGGACCGAGTCCAGTAATTCAGGCATTGGTCTAGTAGACTCCGAGACCAAACTAGACCAGTGGGCTGGTCATATTTTTTATCAAATTGCCTTACATTTTTTTAATGAATCTCAGATTTTACACTTTGAGTAAATTAAGTCTGCCTTGTTTATTTTCATTTATTTGACAAATTTTCAATTATTTACAACAAGATGGGACACCACGGGCGAATTGCATGGTGCTGTGTTAAATAGCTAGCAAAAGTTGTGCTAATTATAGCGGAAAAAATATTTCTAACCGTAATGCTATTTCAGGGCCAAGTCATGCTTAACCCTAACCCCCTAGGCCCTTATTGCTAGGAACCATCCTCAATCCTCAAAAATCCTCCAAAATCCTCCTGTGCTTCAATAACCATTCATCCTCAATCCTCCAAAATCCTTTGCTTCAATCGCCATTCCTCCTCAATCCTCCTCAATCCTCCGGTGCTTCAATCACCATTCCTCCTCAATCCTCCAAAATCCTCCGGTGCTTCAATCACCATTCCTCCTCAATCCTCCAAAATCCTCCGTGCTTCAATCACCATTCATCCTCAATCCTCCAAAATCCTCCGGTGCTTCAATCACCATTCCTCCTCAATCCTCAAAAATCCTCCGGTGCTTCAATCACCATTCATCCTCAATCCTCCTCAATCCTCCTGTGCTTCAATCACCATTCCTCCTCAATCCTCCAAAATCCTCCGTGCTTCAATCACCATTCCTCCTCAATCCTCCAAAATCCTCCTGTGCTTCAATCACCATTCCTCCTCAATCCTCCAAAATCCTCCGGTGCTTCAATCACCATTCATCCTCAATCCTCCTCAATCCTCCTGTGCTTCAATCACCATTCCTCCTCAATCCTCCAAAATCCTCCGTGCTTCAATCACCATTCCTCCTCAATCCTCCAAAATCCTCCTGTGCTTCAATCACCATTCCTCCTCAATCCTCCAAAATCCTCCGGTGCTTCAATCACCATTCATCCTCAATCCTCCTCAATCCTCCTGTGCTTCAATCACCATTCCTCCTCAATCCTCCAAAATCCTCCGTGCTTCAATCACCATTCCTCCTCAATCCTCCAAAATCCTCCTGTGCTTCAATCACCATTCCTCCTCAATCCTCCAAAATCCTCCGGTGCTTCAATCACCATTCCTCCTCAATCCTCAAAAATCCTCCAAAACCACCATGAGGATTTTGGAGGATTGAGGAGGGTTAGGGTTAATGCCTGCGTTGCATGATGTTTATCATGATGTTAAGCAAATTTTGCAAAATGTAAGCAAAATTAAGCGTTTTGTTGTGCTTACTGCCACAATCTCTATAAAATGGACAGAGTAGGCTCTGTTGGCAATAAATTGTGTGCTTAACATGACTATGGAATTGCTCCCAGTTGTACAGAACAGGACACCAGCACGGAATGTCCTTGGTTATTTTTTAATAGCATCAAACAAACTACCAGGGAAATTGACTAGATGATATTTGAATGAATTTTCAAAGTGAACAAAGAAAACTGACAGGAGCGGAATTTGAACCTGTAACCTCTGGAATACCGTACCAGTGCTCTACCAACTTCCAGCTATCTTCTCTATGTTTGCGGTCTCCCAAATTTTCCGTGTCTGTTTTTTTGGTGTATTTTTGGGGCGGGCGGGAGTGGTGCTAGTCAGAAGTCATAAACCCATACTGCCATATAGCCAGGGATCATGCCCCAACTTTATGATAGCTCATTTGGTAGTGCACCGGTACGGTATTCCGGAGGTCGCAGGTTCAAATCCCGTTCCTGCTAGTATTCTTTGTTTACTTTGAAAATTCATTCTTAGTGAATTTTGATAGACACTGGTCTTTACAAAATGACTCTACTATGAGTAACTATGAGCCTGACGGTTTAGTGCGTATTTTGTATAAAAAATTAAAATGCTGGTAATACATGCATGGTCTTCGCCTCATAGACTTTTCCCCTAAAAAGTTCAAAATTTGAGGGAAAAAAACAGAGATTATACAGGAGTTGATGAACATCCAGCCTAACCTTTAAAATGTTGAATTTAAACCCGAATCTTTTTTCCCTTCAAAATGGTGAATCAATACTCAGTTACTATACTTAATGGCATATCACATATTCTGATGTGTTCTGTTGATCTTACAGAGATAATGAAGCTATTAACATATTTTGAGTCTCAAACAAATATATGATGATTTTTAGAATTTCAAGTTACCCTTTCCTGTTTTATGTCAGTTCTTATTTTCCTATTAGCCTAAAAGTCCTCCATGAATTTTGCTCTTTGTTAAATTACTTTACCTGATGTCCCTTCTTTTTCTGTCCATTTCTTTGATTAGTTTCTATGATTTCTCACTGTTTGGTATAATTTCTTTACTTTTGTATACAGCAGGAACAAGGTTCAAGTTTTATCAATTTGGTAAGGAATGTGTGCAGTGTGGAGGTGTTTTAGTGGTCGTTTTCTTTGAGCTTGCTAACTGTGGCTTTAAAAAAAATGGTTGTGCATGTACGACGTTAAATCACAAATGTTGTGTCATCACCACGTAGGAACTACATGTACATGTACATGTGCAGACATGTTTGATACTCCCTGCTTGCATGTAAATGAACATCTATAACTTTCATTCACGGGATGATCAGACGTTTAAACATTTCATTTTCAACACACTGTAAGCATACCTTTTTGCATTCTCAGCGAAGTACAGGTTTGGTTTTTTTATAGCACGCTATGCAGAAACAAGAATTGCTAACCATTTTTGTTTTGAGCCGAGCCGAGCCGAGCAAATATCAGCTTGGCACCAGTTGCACGTATTTCCACCAGATGAGAGTTTGGCTGGTAACCCATTTCTGTTTAGCAAAACGTTTATGTACTTGGCACGCTCTAGGAATTTGGATCCAGTTTATTAAGCTTACAGTACATGTGACAATCGGTTGCTAATAACTAATGCTGTACAATACGTACATGTACTTGCTGCTCATTTAATTTATTACATGATGTTCAGATTATGGCTTTGTTGTATCAGAACCCCCCCCCCCCCCCCCCCCCTCTCTCTTTTGGAAGGTTTGATTAATTAACAGGGGAGCTTCACCCCCTTCCCTTCCCAAGAAGGTGTGCAATACATAAATAAACTTTGCAGGTTGGACTGAAAGTATTTTTGGAAGGTAGCTGACTTGTGCAAACCTCAACAGTTTGAGGCATTGCTGAAGCATTTCTGTAGTTAAAAGGGTGCAGTTTGTGGAAGCATATCTATTTTGATGACCCCCCCAAAAAAGTATGAAAAATGTTGGCCTTAACTTCTGATTAAATCATCATTCACACTCATTCACTATATATTCTTATCAATATATTTATAATTCTTATAATAAATTGTATAAATATATTATTCTGATCCACAAATGTCATGTTTGCACTCATGCTGGATATAAAATTTAATGCATCGCTAATCCTCTGTAACATGCACACTCAGCAAATGTTATAATGGCTTGATGTAGATCGAACCTGAATGGTACATTAATTACAGAATAGAATGAACATAGGTGTGACAGTGGGATAAATCTGTCATTCACTAAGGATCCTCAGTTTGGCTTGTTTCACAGAGCTCTTCGGTACATGTAAATACTGCTACCGCTTCTAACCGCAGAGTACATAGAGGTCTCTGTGTGTTGTACCACTTTCTATTCCTGGCAAAGTGTATTGGCTTTTGTTAAAGGTTACTTGTGTTTGATTCGTGGTTGTATTCACTTGTTAAGTTGAGTAATAAATCGCTAAGCTAACGAGTGTGTTTTGGCACAGAAATGTGTATTTTTGCATAAAATGCTCATTGTTACACAAAAGTCGAGAAGCATTTGCACAAATCCAACCAAATGCTATTACGTTGCTGAAATTGTGTTGTGAAAACACCAAGTACGATGATGTTTTAAAGTATGCACTCCATATGTTACTGTTGAGGGCACTGTGATAGCAAGGAGAATTAAAAGTAGAAAGTAATGGTGCGTTGGTACCCAGCTTGTCCATTAAAGTCACATCTCATATGCAATTATCATACAACGAACATGCCCAAAACTGCCATGTGAATTGTGAGCTGGTCACATGCACACCTCAGAATTGGGGCTGTGCATCCGAACCAAGTACCTGACCGCTAATGTCGGGAACCGGTTCTAGATTATGGAATCGAGTAGTCATAACCTAATTGACACATTACTTACATGTAGTCATTTCTCAGACAATGAAAAAGAAGTGTTTTAAATGTCATTTGTGGGGAATTTTCAAAATGAAAACCAAGGTACATGGAAAAACAAAACGGATTAAAGTTTATGCTTGTGAACAATTTACACTGTGAAGCTTTTGAGCTCATATTGCTGCATTGATGCACCGATATGGTGATATTAACATGCGGACCTTTATGACTATATGTGACCCGCTCTGGAAAAAGGTATATTATGTCGCAAAATATGAAAAATTTGTTTTATGTATGTTTGGAAAGCCCACAATGTAAGCTTTCATTTGGTACATGATAGAGCTCCAAAGCCCTTTCCGTTCTGGAGATATAGGGTCTTTGCATATTAATTAGTTTTATGGAGTTCAAATTGCACAGCAGAGAAAACAGGCTTTGAAATAGCTAGTTCTAATACAATGAAATGGAATGATGCACTCTAAAAAGGTTATTTTTTCACTTTATTCACTGAAATCAACAATGTTGTGCACCAAACCTGAAACTTTAGATATTTAAGATGTCATTAAAGACAAAAAACAAAAAATGAATTGTGAAGAAAAATTTCACCCTCTCAACGTTGAAAGGGCCATTACACGTAAATGCATAGCGCGACTTATATCACCTTTTTCTGGAGCGGGTCACATATGACCATCAGTTTCTGAGGTTTAATTATTGGGATTGGCTTTCTTTAACAGGTACCCGGGTACCCGTGGTTTTTTTTCTCCAGTCGGGTACCCGATTCCTGTACAACCCGTAAATGCACACCCCTACTCAGAATGCAGTGCAAGTTTTCATGATCGCTATTTATCGCTTTTTATGTGAACGCCCTGGCACCAAACACTGACAAGTCTAGTCACGGACTCTTTAGTCCGTCTTTGTCCTTTAGCGGTGTAAAGAATGTTTTGATCAGACGTTTAGGCCAAATTTTTCATTATAATTCTGGTCATAAATTTGTAATTCTTTATAAATGTTGTGAATTCAAATGCCTCTTTTCCGTTCACAAGACCCACACTATTGTAGATTCCCAGCACAGCTCAGTCAGAAAGTAAAATAATTTTATAGAAATAGATGCTCTACGGGTACCTGGAAGTACCATAGTCTTGTCAAATCTCCTTGGTTTTTGTTGGTCAACTTCCACCCTCTATTGACAGGCAACAGATAATGGCTCTGATTGCCTGCAGGCTTTCAAGTATTCCTACTATTTCTACTTTTCCCTATTTTCTTTTGTACCTTGCTGCTACAATGTACTTTTCTTACTGTTTTTCTTGAAACGCCTACTTTTTCCTACTTTCTTGTCCCACAACTCCCAAAACTGAAATCTCATTACATATTTGTCATAAGTGTTACACACTATCATAAGAAAATCACACAATGAAGGGCTTATTAAAGTGCAGGAGTACTGCAACTTGACTTCCAAGAGCTTAGTTGAGGATGGAGTACAAGTGTTGTGAGTAGAGATGCGGCTTGTGATGCTGCGGATGAGGGTGAGTATCAAGAAAAGCCAGCAAAGGTCCGACCTTCATCCTGAAGTCCTAATTTTCTCCTACTTTTGTCCTGTGTTTTTTTTATTTTAAGCCAACTATTCTACTTTTTCACCTGGGTCTACTTGAAAGCCTGATAATGTGATAATATTTGCATTATCACACCACGAGAACGGAGCCTGCACTTCAACTGAGATTATTTCTAATTTTAGAGAGTTCTACATACAAACAATAATATTTTGAAGTTCCAAGTCATGTTTATTTGCTGATTTCTGTGAGCTTTGCATACTTAATCCTTTATAACTTCCATTAATCAATTATTATTTTATCTGTTGGTTTTTTGTTTTTTATTTTTTCATTGTTGGATTGTGGGTGCCAGCGTGTGAACGCTATAACAAAAAAAGCACTTCTTTCTAAAAACTAATTTCTAGTATTGTCTAAACACTTTTTTGCCAGATTTTTAACTGTAATCCTGAATCACAATGAAATTCCGCTGCTTAATTTAGCTTATGATAAATCCACTTGTGTTCCAGATGCAGATTTCTCAAATTATTGTCATGATACATGGGTTGTAACAAAAGGCAAGCAAAACTCTGATGCAAAATGCATTGTGTCATCTGGAATATGTTTACCTTGTATATTGTACAATAGAAAAGGTACTGAAAAGAATTAGAAACTTACTTTCTTTTGACTTCAGTATTTTTTCCCCATGATCTTCAGGCATGCAACTTTTCCTCGGATCAGCTGATTTCCTCGTTTTTCACTTTAGACTTATGCCATTGAAAATTGAAAAACACTGTACAAAGTCTTGTAAAGATTGGAATTTCCTCATTTTTTTTTTGTTAATTCCAAGTTGCATGCCTGAATCTTTGAATGTCATTCGGTCTCGGAAGAAGAGTTTTTAAAAATACACAAAATACTGTGGTTGAAAAGATCATTAAAAAGTACATGTAGAATATGATTATGTACACGACCAGGACTTGAAAATGTGCAATTTGTCTGAAAGTCGTTGGTAAAAGCTGCATGTACGATCTGCTTTCAAATCTCAGACTTTTACGAACCAAGCTTGCATCTCAAAGTATTTTCCTCAAGGACTTTCAGACAAACGGCGCATTTTCATAACTACTATTAATTATATTGTAGTTTTTAACCAAAGTAATTTTAGAACAAACGCATGTTGGTAGTCTGAGTGGGTGCCTCCGAGACAATGTGTGCCTTTAACAGGACTTGGGTGATCAAGTCATTGAAGAAATGTACAACCAATCTGATGGTTCATGGATTAGAATATGGCTTGTGTGATTCTCAACACAGTCAGCCAACCGGCGGTGCACTGGAGAGGCATTTTCAAACTGCATGGTCCAAAAATTACCCATACATCTCCATTATTCCAGGGTATTTCTCAGGATAGAATCCTGGTAAATATAAGCAATAACCAGCCGTCGAAAATGTCCAACTTAAAAGCTCATGTGTATCATGGTACCAGTTTTGTTCACTTTCTGCAAAATCATGCATACTGTTTGGATAGACATGTCAAACTTTTCAAATGCATTGTACGGAAAACGGCCTCTCTGTGAAAAACAACAGTCTAGTGGAACCGGGTTCAAATCTTGTCTCATCAAACTTCTCTGCACCCAACTGAATTTGTTTCGATTTTTTTGTCAATAAGTTTTCCTTCCTAAGTTTTCTTGGTTTTTACCTAAGTCATTATGACACCAAACTTCTAGGGCAGTTGCTTGTCCTGAGGCGTTCACGTTTCTGGAAGACGAGATACGAATACAGAACTTTGCTTTTATAATTAAGACGTTTCTGGTAACTGTTAAGCACGTGTCACACCTATGTACATGTTGAAAGAACAGACCCCTGGATGTTGTATCATCCAATTCTCTGATGAAAAGATCTGCTCGTATTTTGTTCTCATTTTGAAAGCAGTCCACATTGAAACTGTCAAACAAATTTACATTAACCATTTTGTTAGCCAATTAATATAATACCAATATTAGAATGGTACTCGTTAACGGTTCACCTCATCTCACCAATGCATGCAGTAGTGTTTATCTTCATATCTATCAACAAAATTAGCTAGCCTAACATTTAGAACTTGAGCAAGTTCTTTCTGAAAGGCAAATGACCTTCATCATTTGCCTTTCAGAAAGAACTTGCTTATTAAAGGTCTAAACATTAGGCCATCTAATTTTGTTGATTTGTATATTTCAGGTCAATCTAGTCAATATTTTGCAGAATTCATTTTCATATCCCCACTGTTAATCATTTCTCATTGATACAAGCTTACGGGATCCGTGGCACATGCTGTGCACGTGGCAGAGAATTTCTGGCACTCTTGTCCCTTTCATCATTTTTTGGAAAGTCATGAAAAATACTAAGCCCAATCAATTTGAATTTTTTGTACCCGGTTTAGACCTTGTTTTGGTAGTCATGTACTCATGAATATCAAAGTGCATTGACCCAGTCCTTGCCTTGGTGAGGTCGTTGGCCCCTATTCTTGGGCCGTGCCTTCCATTTAGTCCATTGTAATGGATGATTCCATCGTTGATCACTCAGGGTGTTTTGTTTTTTCCTTCTTTTGTTTATATTATTATTATTATTATTATTATTATTATTATTATTATTATTATTATTATTATTATTATTATTATTATTATTATTATTATTATTATTATTATTATTATTATTATTAACTTGCAGCATCTTCTTCTCTGAATCATATTTTTTTCTTAAGGCCTTTTCACACGACAAACTTTTGGTTTAATTAAATACAATTTGAAGCTTTCCATGGTGGGTACGATAAGAGAAAGACTGAGATTGCGGGTAACGCCATGTGAAATAAATCTCTTCTAGGAAGATGTGTGGTTCTGAAAAGAACCGGGATGAGTGTGTAACTCGACGTTTCGGACAGTGTGCTCTGTCTGTCCTCAGGAGTGTGAACACACTGTCCGAAACGTCGAGTTACACACTCATCCCGGTTCTTTTCAGAACTACACATCTTCCTAGAAGAGATTTATTTCACGTGGCGTTACCCGCAGTCTCGGTCTGTCTCTCAGCTTTTGGGTTACCGCAAGCAGGATTGGTGTGGGGTTGAAAACCAACAGTGTTTCACACTGGACAATTTCAGTCCTGTGACAACCCGGGTTGAACTCAGTCCTGCGACAACCCAGGTTGAACTCGGCCCTGTGACAACCCGGGTTGAACTCAGCCCTGTGACAACCCGGGTTGAACTCAGCCCTGCGACAACCCGGGTTGAACTCGACCCTGCTCCAGACCAGGGTTGAGATTTCTTGCACCGGCGTGAAACACTCGCCGGGTCAAAAACAATAGTGTGAAGTGAACAGGGGTGAGTTCGCCATGGGTAGACCGTAGAACCCGAAATAAGTATAACGACGAACGCTGGGTTGAAAAATCGAGATACAACTCATGGCCCTTGGATTGACTTCAACCCTGGGCGAGAGGCTATAATGTGAAAAGGCTTTAAGTGTTAGTCACTTGACAAAGTATATCCTCGAAGTATGAAGTTGTACTTTCTTCTATGCAAGCATCAAATCACCATTACCTCATTGCGCATTTTATAAGACAGTGCCAATGTTTTAATTCGCCCACAACCAGTGAGTACCGATAAAAAAAAGCTATCCAGTTGTATTCCTGGGAGAAATTAGTTGCATGCTTACTGTTTATTGAATAGAGGAGGTTTGCTGTTTTACCAGAAACTAGCAATCAGGAGCATGTATAGACTGAAATTGCAGGCTACAATTTGTGGGGGGGGGGGGGGGTTTACAGATTTGTCTAAGCAGTTTTTGACAATTCTGAATTTACATAAATGCTGAGAAGTTTTGATAAATTTGTGACGTTGCCCAAAAAAGGTGTTTATTAGAAATGAAGAAATAGAGCAAATGTTTTAAAAGGCAGTCAATCTGAATGTTTGAGAGACTAGAGCCCACCCTAGCACCCCTACCCAAGTAGGTCCGCAACTTTACCGTCCAGCCGTCCCGTCACATTTAGCAACACCACACTGCCTAGCTCTGTCATTTGCACAGGTAGTCTGCTACACAGGTCCAGCAAGTTGCATGATCGTACCCAGTCCAGCACCTGGTTTACAAATCACATGTGGTGTTGTAGAAAAGAAAGAAGAGCGATAATGAAAAGAACCAAAATAAGGTGATTGGCTTATTTTCATCAAATAGGGGATAAGATTGAGGTTCCGACAAAACGAGAAGCACCCAAACCACCAGTAACGGACACTGCAGACAACCAGCAGATCAAGAGATTATCACGAGGCAGTGTGGCCAAGAAAACATCTCTGCAGTCCTTCTCGGATCTTGTACAACCACCACCGGCCAGCAAGGCGAAAGGTTGGCCTTGGCTTTCATTTTCAGTCTCAATTTAGATTTTCTATTTTTTATATTTTTTTTTTGTTTTAGTTTTTCGTTTGTAATTTTTCATTTTGCACCCATGACTATTGCATCCAAGAAGAAAAAACTTGTCTGGAAAAAATCCATCCATGTTCAGATACTCATATTTCTCGCATTAAATTCTTGGATCTCGGGTTTCATCTTACTATAGTTTCTGACAGACACTGTTTAAAAGATTTGTTACCACAGAGAGAGAGAGAGATGGAAACGTCAACCTTTCAGCTATTGCACCTATTGATATTGGAAGCTGTTTCTTCTTTCTTGGCCCTGTTTGCGCACTTCCGGGTCGAAAGCGAGACTCCCAGTGCTAAACAAACACAGTGCTATTCAACAAATTCATTCATGCATGAATGAATCATGGCAAATGACTGCATAGCACACAGTGAGCATGGTAAAGCGGTAATTCATTCTAAATCGACATGATCTTCAACTATTTCACAGAACAATGATTCTCAAATAAACTCAACTGCATTAGATTGCTTTTGGACGACTCGGTCAGCAACTTTTAAAAGATTCTACCGTGTATAAATTACAGACAAATGAACAAGACATAGGTTGTTTACTTAGCACCGAGCCTCACTTTCAAGCCCGGAAGTGCGCAGATTGGTGCTATTTTTGTCCGTGTGAAATTTATTTATTATACAGAATTATTTACCAAAAAGGAAAACAAAGTTAAGCGTAACGTTGTGATGGCATGGTAACACTTTTCTGACATAACCTTCAAGAATGTATCAAACCTTCATGTTATCATACTCAGATGAGAAGACGGCATCCACGCCTGAATCAGAGTCAAAGCCTGAAGAAACTGCGGAAGAGAAAGAGACAAAGGTCAGTGATGCCAAGGAGGAGGAGACGGAAGAGGTCACGCCCACTGAGGAAACTGCTAAAACAACGGAGGAAGACGAGGAGGAGGTAGGTTCATGTGATAGGTGGTTGGTTGGTTGGTCGTTTTGCGGGCTGAAGGGTTTGTTGATTGGTTGAGGGCCTTTCCACGACAATAGGGACAAAACTGACAAAAATCAAACATTTAAATAAGCCTTTTTTATGTTTGGATTGCATTCTGTATATATTGTAGATAACAAATCTCTCTGTTTTACTTAATTAGCTCTCAATATTTTGTAAAAAAAATTTTTTTGACATAGGACGACTTTTTGTGTGATTTCTCCAATGTTAGTGACGTAATGTAATTAACGTCACCTTGTACCGATTTGATGCAAGTCCTGCCTAGTTTGCGGATTGACTTGAATTCATGTTAATTTGAATGTTCAGCTCTGACTCCTACATGTATGTGTTTACAAAAGACAGGAACTTTTAAAGTGGTTTTAACCTGTTCAGAAGACAATTGGTGTTAACAATACCCTTAAATACACCATGTCCTTTTTTGGTAACGTTAGTGACGACCAATAAACTTAATGTTCAGAAAACAAGAACCAAAGTTCTGAGTTGTTCTTTGTGTCTCTTGGTAGGCCTCACCACCATTTTATGTCGGCAGTTTTGCCTTGGATTGGTCAATAAGCTTTGAAGCTGTGAGCAATGAAAGTTACACGACAGTCTAAAAATGTAACGTTAGTGGCAGTGGAATTTCCCCCGAGTAGTTGGGGTCTTTCAGTGGGTAGGATAATTGAGCAGTTGGGTTTCTAAATTGTATTTATTTCTTTTTTTATTAATATTCTTCGTTCACTCTCAAGAAACATGTGAAGCTTAAAGGGTGGCTGCAATGAAATTGTACCAACAATTTCATTTTGTGATGTATAACTCTTTTACAATATAATAAATGTGATTAAAATGTGTTTTCTGTGTTTCTGTCCATTTTTGGAATAAAGTGACCCCCTTTCTCTATTGTTTCCGCGCCCCTAAATGCGTGACGTCATCTCGGGAACACAGAAACTCAGCAAGAGCAGTTTGATCAGTGTACGTTTGTGTACGTGTGGATGTATGCCGTTGTTGAGGGAACCAACCACGCGCGATTAAACAGCTTTGGATGAAGGGACCAGGGAAACATTTCTCGTCGCTTTAAAATCTTCAAACAGAATCTTTTGGATCTGAATCTGACAATCAAGTGTCGATTTTAGAATTCAGACACTTCTTCGGAACATTATTGGGGCGAGGAAGAGGAGGATCTTGGAGCTCTTCCGTACATGTATGAGCCAGAAGGTGAGAGTAACAGCGAAACTACTGAAGACTCCGAATCGGACTCCCGATGCGGAACGCGTGAAAGACTTGAAAACAACGATTGCTAGGCTAAATAACACTCTCCGAGTCCAAATACGACTGTATTTCAGTTCTACTGGAAAGAGGTGAAGACTGACACCATCCTTAGTGGTGTTGCTGAATCCAGCAGCAACACAACGACACGGTATTATCGACGAAAAACATTCGCAAAACACTGAAAGCTTTCCGCGACAGCGAAAACACACGTGCATGTCAATGCAACGCACGCTCGGTTCCCGGGATGACGTCACATCGGCGTTACCACTTGATGGGCGGGGCTGACCCCCTCCCGCATTAAATTTTCTTTTTTGAAATGCTTACGCGAAATAAAAAAATACAAACAACACACAGTTGTGTTTCAAAAACTTTATTTCATCGATATACACAATAAAAATTGCATTGCAGCCACCCTTTAAAGTATGTCGTCAAAATATTTCATTTCCCCGTTTAGTCAGTAAATGTTTTATGGGCCAGTATTTCTCATTTGATTTTGTTTGCAGGAGTTGATGGATACCAATGATTACATTCTTGGGGAGTACGCCGTTCTTGAGAGAGAGCAGAAGCAGATTGACGAGAGAGCATCCACCGTAGAGAAAACACTGAGGAAAGCCATGGAAGATGGTATTTTGTTTGAATGGTCTCCTAACTGATACAGATCGAACCATGACAATGATTTAACCTTTCTCACTGTGCAGATGGCTCCAGCCAACTTTGCAGAACTTGTCCCTCTTTTTGCTGAAAGATTCTTAAGTGTTGTCATGATTTGTAAAAGCAATAGCCGTGTTTCCATTGGACTTTTTATTCCGCGGCCTCGCGGAAACTTGCCGCACCATGCCTTCGCATAATTCTACCGTGCGTTTCCATTTAGACTTTTATTTACCGCGACAAGAACGTTTATTCGCCTTCGAGGCTGGCAATATGTCACGCAATGCGAACCTGATGACTTTCCGCGGCCGCGCTGATATCTTCCGCGACCGCTTTCGGCCTGGTTGTTTTACATCAAGGTCGCGGTAGGTTGACAGGGACGTTAGTTTATCGCGTGTCTCCATTGGACTTAATTTTGTTATTCTAAAGAAAAGTCACGGTAGATTGACAAAAATAAGTCCAATGGAAACACGGCTGATGTCTCCATACTAAATCTTTGAAAAGAAATTGAAATAACAATTTTTGTGTGTTAGATTCAACAAAACAATTGCGGTTGCTTGTCGGAGTGTATAACAAATTGTGGCCTTGCCTTGGTTGTTGTAGGCACAGATGACGAGGCGCAGCTGATGAATGAATGGTTTGAACTGGTGAACAAGAAGAATGCTCTCATACGCAGGGAAGAACAGCTGAATGCCATGTAAGTTTGTCTTTTCTCTTAATTATCCTGGGTTGCCTGATCAGTGCATGAGCACTGCTTTCCCTCATGTCCAACTTCGACAGACGATGATGATGGAAATTTCAGTTTCAGTAGTGGGAGGACAATTGTGACAAAGGTCTACAAAAATGAGAAATTTTGTCAGAAAATTAGAAAAATGGGTTTTATACACATTTGAATGGGTCACATCCTAAGCTTTAATTTGGTGTGGGTTTGACCCCTGTGGCATTTTGTGTTCTCGAGATATCTTGACATTTGCATACTCATATTTTCTAATTTAACGGAAGTGCATTTAGGGATAAAAATAATTTATATCTAGAAATCTAGATATAATAGAAGCAAACAAACCAAAAACAAAAAAATCTTTTATTTGCGGTTTTGTTTGTTTTCGCTCTCTTCACATAGAACAGCCCTAGGTGTGTTTTTGCATAGCGTGACATAATAGCCTTTTCTTCGTGGAGCGGGTCACATTTATTCCTGGGGAAAACCAACGCAATCAGGTTTAGGGCTGAAAACCCAATCCACATAGTGCGCCTGGAAGGGAAGTAATCTGGGGTGACCACAGGTAGAAGGCGAAGAAAACAAATCACCACGC
The DNA here is from genome assembly GCA_037893225.1 of Hippasteria phrygiana. NCBI lineage: Eukaryota > Metazoa > Echinodermata > Asteroidea > Valvatida > Goniasteridae > Hippasteria > Hippasteria phrygiana. Next base: position 138,357 of record JAZGUH010000674.1, on the reverse strand, counting down.
CAACTGTAAGTGACTGCCCATTTTAAGTTACTGTCAGTGGTCACCAGAACCTGTATTGAGGTGTTGAGTATGCAAGAGCTATACAGTGAATGGAAAGAATGCGTTTGTGGTGCACAGTCGAGTTACTGGGGGTAAAAGATGTGATGTGGGCAACCGTTTTGTCGGAATAGAATCATCCAGATGCAGAAAGATTCACAGGAATCAAAATGGGGGCAGTGTCATATATTATGATTAAGCATAAAAAAGAAAATTCTACTTCAATTCTAAAATAGCATACTGATAGGATGTATTTTACTATTTCCTGTGATTGAAAGTCATAAAATTCATTTGTAGTTTATGTATAACTAGTGTCTGAAACCCAAGGCTGTATATTGAAACTAAATTGTCCACACACACACACAAAAATAAACTTTTATGAGTTTCTTACCACGAAAAACATTTTCTTTTTACCAGGCTTCAAAAAATTATAGTTACTCAGATTACTACTGAACTGCCCTGAATGAAATGTGCGTGATTATTTTGCAATTTCCACCTTATTGTCCCTATTTTCCATTCTTCGCCCACAAATTCTCACATCCCAATTTAATGACAATAAAGACGTTAATATTCAGTTCCCCAGACTTATGAATCAGAGCCCTTTTTGCTTTGGGGCACTCACACCGACACACTCAACACATGCACACACACACAAAAGTAACGCATCCAGACTCATTCTGTATCGTTGGTGAGCCGTTGCCCTTCAGAAAATGAAATGTCTCGGACATTGTTAGTGACTTTTTGTGCACAGTTCAATTGAGATGGATTATCGCCATAGCCGCAATTGTCTGCTGACTGAATGACAGTGGTGTAGTACTTGGCAGGTCGCTAAGCACTAAAGCCCAGCGTGGGGCGCGTTGAAAGCCTCTTTGGGGCTGTAATACGCCCCAGCAAGCGCCGTCTGCTGGGCCCCGTCTCGGGTGGAATGTGGCTGCACCGAACCACGGGGCCCATATGGCACTAATGACATATCCAGAATGAAAGTCGGTGCTTGTAGACAAATCAGTCTGTCAAGTCGTCTCAGCTGAATGGAATTTTTGTTTTCAAATTCAACTTCATTTCAGCATTTCTGTCGTCCTTTTCTCAATGCTATACACACACTACAGGGCTTTGAAGAACTTATTTTTAAATATTTAATTGGGTCATTTGAAGCACTTATGACAGGAATCCGAATGAAAACTCCAGAAGGGCTATTCCTCATTGAATCTCCGATAATTTGCCGTAGCAACAGAAAATCACGACAGCAAATCTCATTAAGGATGATGTTGTTCCTCGCTCTCTAACCCTCAACCGAAGAAGAATGGACCGTGTCTTTCCTAGAAGAAACTTGAGGTATCAAATACTCCGTAGAGACTTTATGGTCAAATTGATATAATTACTTAAGGGAGTTCCTCAAAAATTGTCTTCAGCAAATTTATTTTTTTTTTCGCCCCAAACTCCAAGTCCTGGTTTATGGGGACATCTGTATTTCGTTTCCTGGGATGTGCTGAATGCCCGGACAAAACTAATCAATTTGCGTTCTGTTTCATCTTGACGCGGCTGTGACCGTCTAGGGAGAAGGAGCACGATTTGGAGAGGAAATTTGAGATGCTGAATCGAGAGCTGCGGAAGATGATGGAAATTGAAGGTAAGGGTTGAGGGAGGACAGGGCATCATGTGGCCCCTTGGAAAGAGGGAGATGGTATGATGGATGGATAGAGAAGCTTGGGTGAACCACCCCTTACATTGTTGAAACCACACTTCATGTTTACATACAGAATCACCACAAAAAAAAAAAATGCGTTTAAATATAAAAAGGGCAAGCAACAAGTGGAAGTACAATCACAGGGCAGATTCTCATCTAAGATTCAAAATCTGCCTTTCCAAACCCAGAGAAAATTGAACAAATAAAATAAACTGCCTGTCCCGTGTCCACTCATGGCCAAACTTTGCACACTGATTTCATGTGGTACATTCTATTTATTAATATTAAGATTTTTCTTGCCAGTGTTAAAGATTAGTATTTAATTTGTTTTTTTTAAAGGCTTACAACAATATTCTTAAAACAAGGGCTTAAAGCATTCCTTGCTAACCTGTGAATTGTTAGCACAGAATTTTTCTTCCATAGTTGGCACTGTTTTGTTTTGTTTTGTTTTTTTGCTAACAATAATTAGTTGTTAAATTGGTCGTTTGGAACAAGACTACTGTAACAAAGTTTAAATTGAAGTATGAAGAAAGAATCTCACAGGGGTGTGGGGCATCTTCGTCTTGACAGATTGGCAGAAAACAGAGGAAGAGAGACGGAGGGAACAGCTGCTATTAGAGGATCTGGTCATCCTGGTCAATAAGAGAGATGAACTCGTCCAGCAACTGGACGCCCAGGAGAGAGAGTGAGTATTGACCATCTAGTTGGTCCAACCTGACTCAAAACTATTAGACCCTACCAGGGTCTGCGGATGTGAATGTGGCTGGAGGTTAGACCCTAGGGATAAAGCTGGGACAAGTGAACTTCAGAAGCCTAGTTGTTTTTTACACTGCATTTGTGCTTGTCTTGAAATGTCTTGGAATGTCTTGGGATAAACTCAGTGTCTCAGTTCCCCTGAGTTTTATGCTCTTTTGTCATAGAGCCAGGCCATCGAGTACCGAATTGTGTCCTTCTAAACAGGGCCGCTGAATGCCGAGCATTGTTAAAATGGTTTTCTTTTTAATAAGCACATGATGAATTTTGATCGGTTCCTTTCTTAAGTACCAGCCATGCCAGCATATTTGCATGGAGATCACTTAATCTGGTCCTAGACATTGCATGATGATGTCGTCACTTTAGTACTCTGTAGAGGTTGTTGAGCTCTGCCAACAAAATTCTGAAATCCATAGTCGGGAGTAGAAGTGTATATGACAATAAAAAGAAGCCAACGTGGTGATATTAACACTCAAAATATGTTATTCTTTGATCTGAAATTTATGGATGTAGTACTCTTAAATTTTCTAGATCCATTTACCGGTAGGTAACCCCCTCAGCCCCCCCACCCCCACCCCATCCCTTCCACCCCCTTCCACCCCTTCCACCCCCTTCCACCCCCTTCCACCCCCAGACCTCATAGATAACCTACCTGTTAATAAACAAAGGACCCAACTGAACTTTTCTGGAAAATCAAGAATTTCTAATTGAATTTCTGCCCGAAACACGTTCTTTTTTAACTCTACTTTGTCATCATTCTCTTTCTCTTTGAAAGTTACTCATCATGGCTTTGCAAGCATGTCTTACTTGCGTCCGAATTGGGGGCTTAATTGCAGGTCATAAATGTTCACCCAATATTTCTTTTTTTACTTTTTACCGTTAGTTAGTCACACTGTTTCCTTTTATTTAAAAAAAAAAGGCCAAATGTTTAAATACTTCTACTTTCCAGCAGTTGTGTGGTGCTCAGTCACAATGGTCTTTCCTGTTTTAGTGTCGTCCCCACCACCCACACACCTACCCACCCACCCACCCACACACCTACCCACCCACCCACCCACACACCTACCCACCCACCCACCCACACACCTACCCACCCACCCACCCACACAGTCATGTAAATAAGTGCAATCGTGGACCTCCCATTGTTCCTCTTTTGTTTATACTCTAACTTTTTCGGAAGACCTCCCATTGGTTTTGTACACGATTTTCAATCGTGGACGTTCGGTCAAACGTGGACCCCTTTGTCTGCGCCCGAATTCTTTTGTCCTAGGTCCACGATTGCCGGCATATACAAACTCACCCAACCACCCAACCACCCAACCACCCAACCACCCAACCCGAGGTGAATACCCTAGTGTACTCCATGAAAGGACCTCTGTAACCCCCAGCGTAGTGTCCACTTCTCTTTCCACTTTATGTCGATGGCCTCTGGCTATTATTGCAACCTATTCAAACCCCCCCCCCCCCCCCCAGTGAAGTTAGCCGACTTTGTCTTGTTGATTTCATAGTGGCGGTGATCATGATAGCAATCTTTTTGTGCGGGATTCGTATGAAACAAGCTTTCGCTTTTTCCCCCTTCTCATTTTTTCCTTCTCTCAATAATATATAGCGGCAATAAATCAATTTTTGTTTCTCTCGTTGACAAATCTTCCGAGCGATGCACCATTTGAAAAATCTCCCAGTGCATATTTGATATGAGTCCCAACGGCCCTTGACTGTCCTAATGCAGACGTAGATTGGATGGCAATTTGATGGTTTTCCATTTTTCAGATGGCCAGGCATCAATCATTTTTGTACTTATCGGCGGGGTAAAAAAAATAAATGGGGAAGTCTACTAGAAAAGGAGTTTCCCTCGTACCACAAACATCAGGTGCCTTTGCAGTGGCAACACATTTACAAAATAGCATCCGGACTCGTGTACTTGCTTGTCGACTGTACACTAAGTCTTCCAACCAATTTGAAGACAACAACGTTAATGAAAAGGAAAGGGGGGGAAAAAAAGACAGGCCCAGACGAAGGCATTTGTAAAAGTTTAATGAGGGGATTAGGAGAGGCATATGAATATTTGATAGGCATGTACAAGTCAGCTCTGATCCCCCTACTGTTTGGTCTTTGATGGAAACCGGTGCACGGTTGAAATAGTACACCGGGGAGACATGTTATTATGGGCTTAGTGTGCGTTCGACGCAGGCTACCGACCTCCTTGCGTCGGCCCGTATTACAGGGGAGAGCGGGGCTCGTGGGGTTGTGCGACTGACGATTTATGGTCAAATTACCATGCATGTTTGATGGCGGGAATCTCGGATCAGATGTTCTAGAAAATACTGGGCCCATTAAAGAATACAGATGTAACCAAGCAAAATACTTCTAATAGGAATCATTGTGCAGCAGTTTTTGGTTTTGCTTTTGTAATCACAGTCGTTAGGTGAAACATCATTTGCCACAAAATGCATCACTGACTTACTACAGGTATGACATAATGCTGGTATCTATGAACAGTCATCTACGTAAATGCATACACTGGTTTCTGCTGTTTGGTATAAATCTTTGTTTGAATGCACTATTGTTGAGTTATATATTCGGGTTAAAAACAATCGGAACAAGTTGAGTCTTGTTTGCATGACAGTAGTGGGGTTTCGTTGGCGCACGGTTAGTGCGTACGCCAACGATAAGCTCTAAACGGTACGCGACAAAAATTTGTTAAAAATGTTCGTTGGCTTTATCCGTTTCTCACTGACATGTAGTGAGACCGCTATGATGTAAACAAGATGATTACGTTACAAGAACTAAACGTAGTCATCTCTCTAACCGTGCGCAAACGAAACCTCTCTATTCAAGCAGTACGCCACCACTAGCTGTTCCCTGATCAGTTTCCCTGATTTATTTATTATTTTATTTTGCTATTTTGTGACAGAGCCGAGGAGGAGGCCGAATACTTGGACAACATGCTGCAGAGAAGACGTAAACGAAAGGAGGAAAAATGCTCCATACAGTAGCCACACCTGGAAGTGGTTCAAGCAGTCGGGATGCTAGACTTTGCAGCCTTGCAGTGGTTCTTAATGTAGCAATATAGGAATATTACACGATAATTCAGGGTATCGGATTCCTCTTGGAATGCTTATATCAGGGGAATAGAAAGCAAAGGTATCATAGGAAGGCGGGATGCCAGACAAACTTGCTTTGCCTGGATTGGCTATACCCAGCACGATATGGGGCAGAGGGGTACCCCCCTTTTTGTCCCTATACCTCATACACTCTTCAGACTATTTTTACCTAACACATCCCCCCTAGACTTCTGAAAAGAATTCCTGAGATTCCGGGAACACAATGACCAACACAAAAGAGGGGGGGGGTTCGCTCTGTCCCATATCGTGCATCATATGGGATTGGCTTGCTTGAGTTGGATGGGGTGTATTCAGTGTTCAGATTTTTCTTATGAAATCTAGGGGTGAGGTTTCTCTAGATTTTTCCTGATTGCAGGATTTTGGGTGAGATGTCTTCCAGATTTCTGGAAGATTTTTTTGTTCCTTAATTTTTTTTTTTTCATTCCAAAATGACCTCTGTAACCGAAAACAGTCTTCTGTCAATACTAATGACCCCTATCCATTGTTTGCAATTTTGGAACCGTATCTTTGGTAGAAAATGCAGTTTTTCTTGTTCATATTTCAGCAATATGCCTCTGAATGTTTTGTGGATTTTTTTTATTTTCCTCCAATCTCGCCCCTGGAAATCAACTTGAGGATTTAAGGAATGTATGAAGGCAGGGGTCTCTGAAGATTTTGCTGGTGTACATGTTTATGTACATGAGAGGGAAGCTCGCTGCCTTTTAAGGCATGACAGGGAAGGAGCAAATGACATAATGGAGTAGTTCTTTTGGTTTAAATCGCAATGTATATAAAACATTAGTCACATCCGGATTTTTCTTCGAATGTCTTTTGTTGGGATACCAATTCGATTGATTTTTTTTTAAGCCAAGGAGTAGTTATTGGACTGTGCTGGGCTAGCTTTTCCTACACAGGAAGTCACACTTTCAATGTACATTAGTGTTGCCAGCAGAACAACTTGGTTGCAATTTTGTGGTTGGCCAGTTGGATTGCACCCACCTCCCCCATTCTGGCTTTTCAATCAACGCTCACCCTTCACGCCTCGGTGCCTACTCATTCCTCCTGGCTGCCTTGCTACGCCTGCTCAGCGAATTAAAAATCAGCTCCTTTTTTTTCCCCTCCCGGTGAGTTCCCGGGCACTTAGGATTGTCAAGGATTCTGTTATTCATGCAAATGTAAGGACGTATCTTTCCGCTGAGTGGATCTTTTAAAAACAGTATCATAGCGAAGGATTTGCTGGTTGATTTTTGAATAATACATCCGTACATCCTGTGTTCCTGTTGGTGTCGTCTCAGTGAAAAGAAAATGCTGGCCATTATGGAAGGGGGAAATATTATCCACTGAGGTCTGGGACTCTAGGTTTTCTTCCCAGTACAATGCCAGTGATGCATGGGTGTGTACCTCCGTGCAGTCTGATAGATTGTGGGGGGGGGGGGGGGGGCCCTCCTTTTTTGTTCAAGGTTTGGGGTATCTATACTGGTCAGCTGCTTTTGCTGAAGTTGACACTTAATTAAGGTTGGGTTGGTAGCAGTGTTCGAAATGTGTCTGGACACAGGCGTGGTTGTGAAGGCTAAAAGGAGTTATAACAGGAACAGAACAGCAGATTATCTGGCAAAAAAGTCCTCTTTCCCTTAAATATGTATGGAATGACTTTTGTCAAGAAAGTCTGAAAGTTGTGCCCGTTTTGGAGAAACAATGCAATTTAAGTTTTAGTTTTAAAAAAAAAGAAATGGGATATTGAACATTCCTGACTTTCAAAAAATTTCATTAACATCTCCCCCAAAAATAGTTTTAAAAATATTAAACTTTAAAAGATGCTAGAGATGTTCCTGCGTTTCCGGTAGATCTAAGATCAAATTACATGTCAGTGGTTTGCCTATGAGAGAAGACATTTCAAAATTTACCCATGTAAAATGTTGCCAGCCAAAAAAAAATCTCCTATGGCGAAAATAACTGTTTGTTGACTGTGTTTCTGATATATTTCGGGTGCTTACATGAATGAATGCACGTGGATCATTCCGTAAATTCGGGGTCAAAAAGTGTGACATTTTTTGGTGTCGCTGTTACACCTGACCTGTGTAATTTCCCATCAAGAATGTGTCCTGAATTGCAAAATCTTATACATGTCACTATGTAACAGGGACACCAAAAATGTCACACTTTCGGACCCCAAATTTATGGAATGACCCACATATACCGTATGTTGGGATGTGTAAATGTTTATGCGTGTGCTTAACAAAAATGTCTTTCAATATCTAAATACATCCTATAATAATTGTGCTGGCTAAAATAGCAAAATAAAGAGTTGATTAATAGCACTATTATATCTAAACTACCTTCTCCAGTGTATCGACATCTACTTGAATACAGACTTGATTTTTGTATAGGTTGATTTTTGTTAAAGATCAATTGTTTTATTTTATTTTGATTACTTGAAAGAATTTCAGTTTTGGCTCTGTACCGTTTTGTACAATGGATCATGGATTTGTCTGTGACATTAAATCTCATTTGGCTAATTCTTTTTGGAGAACCACAGGTGACACATCCCCCCCCCCCCCCAAAAAAAAAAAAAAAGCTAAATGTTTCCCAGCCCATGTTGTTCCCACGGTTACTACCTACCAGATTCTGTATGTACCTTGTTGCCTGGAAACTATCATTTTTTGATTGGTCCTTGGTACAGATTAAATTTAAGGAATTTGTTTTCCGTTCGAACGCCGAATTGTCCAAATATATCGTTGTGCAAATGTTAGTGCCTTTGTATCAAATTATTCCTGGGCCCGACGTGTGCTTGGACAACTTGAATAGAAAATACCTAGGAACGAAACAAATATGATACGATTACGTAACGCGTATGAGTAATGTGTAAATACGATATCGATGAAAGATAACGTGACTGGTACTAGACAGTTTCGTTCAAATGTTTGTGTGTGTACATATCAAGTAGCGAGTATGCCTGTACAAGCGAGATATTAGCGTATTTTTTCAGCGGGAAAAGAGAATTGTGACGTGTTATTGTCTTCCTGTAACATGGAACCGAGAGTTTTAAAACTAATACTAGGTTGCCGCTGTCAGCTTAATATTGCGATGCACATAATATAAGAAAAATAACTTTAATGCAACTCACTGATTTAACAGCAAATAATGATTTAATTTCTACGTATTATTATGTAATGTAAGGTTTGTTTTGGATGTAATATATGAATGTATTGGACTAAGGGGCCGCAATTACCGACTGAATGAATTTTGCACACGTTTCTGTTGGTAGTCTTGTTTTTAAAAAGTGGCCTGGTGTAACTTTTTTTCAGGCTTTATTCTAAGGTACATGTATATATTCTGTATGGTTCCAGGCCGAATTTAGATTTGGCGTGGGGAATCTTCCTGGGGAAAAAAAATCTGTTGGGAGAGTTCTATGCAGAGATAAATGCCTTGTGTGGTATCCTATGGAAGATGGGGCTGGGTACCAGTCCCTGTATCATTTGTATTTGCATTTTAAGTGGTAACCCATGTGACCTGCGTAAATACGATTCGTGTGTTCGGGGAGGATGTGGCTGTCGCATCTTTTTGTTGATTTGTGAAAATTTATATTGTTTCTCATTCGGAAAAACCTTTTCAGCACTGACAAGTCATCACTGGTGTGAGATCGGTGATGGTTATCTTATGGTTATATGCATACTTCATGGGGTAATAATGTATGGGGAAAAGTGTAAACCTTGGATGAAGTCTGTCATATTCCTAAATGGCGGAAGTCTTGATGAATGCGGTGTATTGCACTCTCCATGTTCAAGTTGGATTCATTTTCCTAGATTTGTTTAGTGGAAAAAGAATCATGTATCGCCCCAAAGTGGGTGCACTTTGAAAGAAGTTTACAGTGTTATTTTGTTTTGTTTTGTTTTGGTTTGGTTTCGTTTTTTTTCTGTTTTTTTCTTGGTTTTGGGATTTTTGTGTGTGTTCGTTTGTTTGTTTGTTTGTTTGTTTGTTTGTTTGTTTGGGGTGTTTTGGCGGGGCCTTTGCATAATTTGTTTTATAATTCTAACATTAGTATATTAAGTATCAAGTCCATGGGGAAAAATCTGTATTTCACCGGCCACTTTTTTACCCTTTTGTCTTTCGTTACCCCGTTAAGGAAAGTATAGACTAATTGCCAATTAGTGTATTTTGACACTTCAGATCTTCCCTATTTTGATTTTAAAATTCAGATCGTAATGTTCACAATATTCGAATCTGCGAAAGTGTCCTTGTGTTGCCTTTGAAATCGAATAATGTAATAGTCTTTTGTTTTGTTTTCTTTTCTTTTTTTTCGTATCGTATAGAAATATTTGATATTTTTTTTGAGCAAACAAGTATTGTTCATTTGTATGTAGATAGTAATGTAAGGCGTATATTTTGAATAGAGTGCACAATGCGCGAAATGTATATTGCGTGGTGTGCCCGGCAGAAGGGCATATAGAACGCATTGAAGCGTAAATACACATTCCGGGAAAATCGACTTTAAGGTTTATGTGTTGGCATTTCTAAATTAAAACTCGCAAACGGTTGATTTTTTTTGTCAGATAAAAATTATTGATATTTCCAATAATGCTGTGCATTTTTAAATAAAAATATTGCTTAATTTTAAAGTTATTTACATCTTTATGCTAATGCCCTTTTGCCGGGAAGTCATTCTGGCATAAACGTGCGCTTAAGCGGCATGTGAAATGCTAATGCCCTTTTGCCGGGAACAAAATTTGCTCTAAGCGCGCTTATGCCCCACTGAAGTGCAGAGGTGAACGCACTTTTAGCATGTATTGTTACATTGGTATTACACGCTAATGCCCTTTTGCCGGGAACAAAAAATGCAAAATCCTCTTATGTCCTTTTCATTTTGTTAATTACGTCAGAATGACGTAGCCCCTTGATACAAAATGTATATCAAAATGAAGATACTCCAATACTCTTTCGATTACCCCCAAAACCTGAATTTGACCTTTTGACCCATGTTTCGTCCTTATGCCCTTCTGCCGGGCAAACGAGTACCGGTAACCATCGGCGTAAATCCGTGTCGGCGAGTAGGTGTTTGGGGGGGGGGGGGGGGGGGGGGGTGGGGCTGGAGACAATATGACACTAAGAGGCGCTGTTCATAATACAAAGGTCTGGTTACCCTATGTAGGCTGTGTTCATCTGCAAATAATATGCACACTTATGTCCCTATGCCTGACAACACAACGGTACATTTAAAGTTTTTGTACTGTTTTCCGTTTTTTATACATTTTGACTGTTGGAAAGTTACAAGATATCCTCGAAATCAGCATTTTTTTTGTTTCTCACCATACAAATCTGGGGGGATGATCCAATGGCCCATCCCCCCGGTCAAAAAGTGGGGGATATATACCCCTATCCCCCCGTGATTTACGCCCATGCCGGTAACGGAAATCTGTGCCTCGCTGCATGCACCGTGTGACGCGTGTTGTCTTTACGTGCAATGAAATTAATAAGTACCCGGGGTTATAATCTGTAGTCATCCAGAAATTCCCGAGTGTGGAACACTTTGGGAAATAAGGAAGAGTAGTGTAATGGTATAGAGCCAGAGAGAGATATACGGGATTGGTTTTGGCACGCGGGCCGGGTCGGGCCCCGGACAGAAGATGCCCCAGCGGCACCCGAACGATCCTCGCAACCCTGCAATTTTTCTAATTGTGTCCCCGCCGTCACTTGGTTGCAATCACGCTCCGGTGATGCGATATATACGGGGTCCGAGCGGGGGAGTTTCGGCTGCATTGCTTGTCATATAGCCCCCACTGCGGCCGCTAGTGTCAACCCCTCCGTGAAAATATTGTTGTCCCAGTGTTACAGCAAATGAAATTGCCCCGCATTGTTGATTAATCGTGTCGCTTTAAGACGATCACTTGGCCAGAATCAAATCAAGTTTCGATTTGGGGACGAGAGGAAATCCTGGGGGACCCAGTCCCACGTGTGGTGCACCTTTACCCTCGCATACACACGCTGTAATAATACCTTGTATGGAAAGGATATGTCCTAGGATTTGTCCCCCTTCTGGACTGCTGCAATGCCTGTACGTGTATTAAAGAAGCTCATTATTTCATGTATATAGGGATGTAATGCCGCAATGAGTTTCCAAAAGGTTGAAACTGTGTACATTAGCAAGCCACACGTTCGTTGTCGTCCGCGTGGCCAAAAAAAACCGGAAAGAGCAAAAACGTAGAATTGAATGCATAATAAACGTGTGACTTGATGGTTTCTGTGTAAAGTCTGTAATCATTATCCAATGGAAATAAAAGAATGCAGAAGGTCAAAAGGCATAAATTGACATGACGGCTTTGGTTCTAATTAGTTGATTTCATGTGTGTAACGAATCTTCTTTTGGGGTATTTACGTGCGTCGTTTCATTGGCTTGTCAATATTCCTTGCCGTGTGTTTTCTTTTGGTCGTGTCCGCATGTTTAACATGTTGATATCTTTCTTGTCATCTTTGGAGTATCTCGACGCGCTGTCATTCACAAGTGGCTCATGAAAGTACGGTCTGCCTTCAAGATAGTACAGGGGCTATAAGCGTCACATGTACCCATGCCTTGTTTTACAAATGAAATGTCCTCCTATATGCTATCTTGATCTTGCCCCCGTCAAGATAAGGTATCGAGGGGGTTGGAGTATCTGGGAAAGTGGGGAGGAGTAGGAAGATGGAGTGCGGAGCGATAGCAATCTCGACGGTTCATTTTGCCGCCTGGCCGGCCGGCCGAACGGACGGTCGAAGCGCAGCTAGCAAGCAGAGTACAGGTGCCCCGGGGGATGGGAGCGAGAGCCGGGGATATGTCCCCGCTGCGTCCGCGCGCTGTCCATCTTTTTCTTCCTTCGTTGCATGAGCGGTCAATGCAAGGTGGTGAAGATACGGCTGCTTCCTGATTACGGGGTTTGGAACATCCATCTCTCCAGACCGTCAATCTGATGTCACAGAGAACTTTGTAGTCTGTGCATTAGGCCGGGCACAGAAAGAGAACATTGTACTTGTTGAAGGCCCGGTCTGTATTAAACCCAGATCAGACACAGTCGCGAGGCACAGATCGATTTTGTGTCAATCCTAACCCCTCACCCCGCCCCGTGAAACGTAAGCCAGACATGTGGGCAAAACAAATCGTTTTAATGTGAGCATGTATTCTTTTGTATGATCTGATTAAGCTATGTTGCAAAACAACTTTTCGATACGTGTATTCTTTAGCTCTATACAAACAAAACTCACAAAACGTGTTACATTTCTTTTTTCAGGTAAAGAAAAGTTGGAAATCAAAATGGGCAAATAATTCGGTTAGTGATTCGACATGCTGTTTTCTTTTGTTTTCGAACTGCCGTATCTCATAATCAGTGCAAAACAAACGGCGCCATATTTAGCTTACGGGAAAGCTTCACAAAACAAAATATGAAAATGAATTAAACTGCAGTGCTGCAAATTGCTAACTGACTGGATTGACCTAAAAATAGTATAAAAATCTACAAAATTAGCTCGCCTAAAGTTTCAAACTTAAGCAAGTTGCAAATGTCTTTGAGAAAGAACGAAACGTCATGCCAGCTAATTTTGTTTATTAAAATAGGAAAAGGTATACATGATATAAACGGTGTTGAAACACAATAGGGAATTTGCTGTATTTTTGTAATTTATGGAGAGCGAGGACAGACAAAATCCCGTTGCGCGAGGTTTGTACACGGCTCCGGACAGCATTGGCGTGACAAGCAATGTTTTATCACCGATGACGTCACAAAGTTGGTGTTTTTGTTGTTGTTTTTCTTTTTTCTTTTTTTTTGGGGGGGGGGGAGTAGGCTTTGGCACGCCCCGTTATTTTATTCTGTCCCGTTTCGATACATAGGCCCCCTATCTTAACCAAAAAAAATTCAAATCTTTATTTCTGATGTATTCCCCAGTGTTTCATATTCATTTATAGTATTTTTCTGATTTTGAATTCTGTGAAATTTTAATAGCTGATCTGTCATCATCTTCTTTGTGACGTCATTTCCTTCCTTCGATCCATTTGCTTACATAGGCGTAGCCAGTGTGTGTGGGGGGGGGGGGGGGGGGGGGGTTAGGGGGGTATTTACCCCCCAATATTTTCAGAGTGCCCTTTTTTTCTCTCTCTTTTTTTTTTGGTACCCCAAAATTGCCGTCCCACAAAAAATCAAAACCCTGCCCTCTATCTACGACATATCTGATGGTGTTTAATGTCGCAAGCTAGTTTGTTAAGTCCAATAACAAAGTGGATTTTGTTCTCTTATAGAGTACCGAAGTCTGACGTCAGTTGGCATGACAACTGGTTCTAAACAAATGTAAATTTCGACTGTTCCTTTGTTAACAGCCAGTCACTGCAAACACATAACAAAAGTATTCTGGTTCCAAACAATGCATTGACGTCATCACTTCGGTGCCTTATAGGAACGGGGCCCGGAAGTACACAATATACGCAACATTAAAATAATTTCCTTCATGCTATAGTGCCACTAGTGTGCCCTCATTGAAAAATATTAGTTCCCCCAGTTCCCCCACTGAAAAATATTAGTTCCCCTGTCCTCTCACTAAACATTCTGGTGCCCCCTGTGTCCCAACTAAAAATGCTGGTGCCCTCTTTGCCCCAGCTAGTTGCGAATCCTAGTGCCCCAAATCCTCACTTAAAATGCTGTTGCCGTGCATGGACACCCACTCATATACCCAATGAAAATCCTTGGCAACATCACTGCACAATTTTCCCCTAAATTGTTAAGAGTATACGTAGCTCGCCATTCTAAGCTGTACAAACAATATGAATCTATGCCCTTCCAATCACTCCGGTCGAATGTGTGGAGGGAGCTGCTGGATTCAAGCACTCTCATTGTTCAAAATAATAAAAATTGTTGGCTCAGCGGAAGAGCAAGTGGCACGTTGAAGTTAAGCAACGTTAATTGTAGGCAGTACTTGGATGGGAAACCACACCGTGTATCGGTATTGCTTGCATTACTCGTACCTGGTAACAATTGCAGGACCCTTTTGGGCAGGTTTGGGCTAGCCCATTTGGGATCCAAGTGGCCCCATCGGCCAAAACTATATGGGGCCCATAATGGGCAACCCAATTGGGGCCCACTGAGTTGCCCATCAAAGGCCCAACAGGGCCCTTGCTGGCTGGGAAATAGTGCATTAATTGTTCTGCGGCACGACAGGCCCTTATTCATCTCAAAAGGGCCACGTCCTTCGGATGGGACGTTAAGCCGGAGGTCTCGTGTGTCTATGGGATCAGTGCACGTAAAAGAACCCAGAGCACCTGTCGTAAAAGAGTAAGGGTTTGCCCCACTTCTGGTGCCCTCAGCAACACATCCTGTAATTGGCGCTTGCGCTGTTTGAGGTTGAATGAAATAAAATTAATGAAATAGAGTTGCTAAAAAGTACATGAATTGTTTTGTAACAGAAATTTTACACAAAGATTATTTTTTGCAATTTAATGTTAATAAAAGCAAACATTGTTTTAGGTATAATGTGTATATTTAAATTAAATTGCATATCTTTCAAAACAAATCTATTGATCAAGAAGTGGTTATATAGCGAGTGTTTTTTTTCACTTCTCACAGCCAATGGGCCATTCAGATCTTATACAGGGTGTCTAAATCAATTACCCTCTCATGGTTGTAGCAGAATTCGAAAAAATTAAATGTTATTTCTACTTTTCTTAGGCCTACATTATAATGGTGAAGCATATTTATTTGTACTATTTTCTGTAAAATTTCCACTTTAAACAGTAGTAAAATTATGTCCCCGCTCCCTTTTTGATCTAAAAATATCCCTGTCTACCTCTCAGCATGGATATATCGAGTGCCCTTTTTCACGTCTACCCCCACCCCCCCCCCCCCCCCTCCCCCAATAAAAATGACCTTGCTACGCCTATAGAGTACCGAAGTGATGACGTCAATCAATGCAATGTTTTGAACCAGAATACATGTGTTTGGAACCATTGCCGCGGCAACTGACGTCAGACTTCGGTACCGTGTACTCTATGGCTTAGCATATCGTCTAGATTGGTTGGGGAAAAGGTGGTATTGGGAGTTGTGTGTTCAACCAATCCGATTGGTTAGACACATATCGACCAATAATTAGGCCTATGCCCCATAGGTTATTTTAACCAATATTATTGCAACCAATCCGTTTTAGAGTTGATGAAATTTGATGAAATTTGATGATTTTTTTTACAATTCACAATTTCAAATTAGAAACCTCTCGTTTTGTTTGTGTTCGGCTTGTTGTTTATATATGTTTGTTGGGGTGTTTGTTTGTTTGTTTGTTTGTTTGTTTGTGCACCCGTGTCAGTTTGTCTCAAGAAGAGAACTTGGAGCAAAAGATTCCCTAATGCTCACCCGTTCGTGTTAGCCAGTGAGCTAAGCCTCTCAAGAGGTAGATTATGGAGCTGTCAAATTCACCAGCGTTTTTTTCTCTCGTATGGACGGAGGGAACTAACCTGCCGCGCCGGGATAGCCAACCCACACCTTGGGCGTGAGTGGCTCTGCAATTCAATTTGTTAGATTGCGTATACTTTGATGAACCAGTGTTTACGGTCGGCTGAAGTGCATCGCATGCTCTTGATAGACTCTATTTTTCCTCCTGTTTTTTCCCTTCTTTTTAAGGGTCCCGCACGGTAGGTGAAACTACCGAGGGAGAAATGCCGAGCCCCGGCGCAAAAAAGCCAATCTAAACAGACTGAAATCAATCCATATCAATCATATTGGGAGAGTGGTATTTGATTTGCGCGGGGGGCCCGCACGGGCCGGGGATTAAACCAGCTAGCGCATCGGACGTGGGGGAGAGAGACCAATGCACTCGCTTGACTTACCCGGCGTGACCGTTGTGGGCTTAACCTCGCAGAGGGGGGAAAAAGATAAATTTGCCCATCGACATCATCAACCTCATCATCATCATCATTACCTCTTAGCGAGCGCTGGTAGTACAGCAGTCATCACGACATTCTCATCCCTCTTGTTAGTTGGAAGATCTCACACCAATTTCTCTCGTTATTTCTCGATTATCCGCGCCGCTCCCGGAGAAGTCGACAAGCTAAACATCCCGGCGGGCAAAGCCCTGCCGATGTATGTACACGGGCGCCTCGCGGGGAGGTAGCGCGTCTTGCCCGGTCGAAGGAGGCAGTTTGAAACGCCGAAGGATACCCGCTCGATTGAGTGGGGTTTAGATGTTTTCGGAAGAGGTCGGCATAAGAGTTTTGCACTAATTGTTTTGTTTTACTCCGGTGCCCGTGTGGATGGTTACAAAATCATCTCTGATAATATTTACACTTTCCATGAATGGGCACCGTAGTTTTCTAGCATCAGAAAGATAACAGGCAACCCTTTAATAAATTTGTTAATGTCTAAATTTCACTTAATAGATTTCCTATATACTAACAAATTATGGCAGAAAATTGAATTTATGGACGGGAAAAATTCTATACTGTGCACTGTGTGTGGTCTTCCTAAAATATATGCTACGCGTGAAAATTGATATAGATTAATACTGCAGGAATTAGGAGCGTCCCGCTTCAAATTCAAAATGTGAAACGTATTAAATCTGTTACTACTCGTCAGTAGATTTTCTGTGTAGAATGACTCATTGGAAAGCTCATAATTTAATCTAATGCTAATAAATTAACATAGTCAATTAAATTTGGACATGTATTTTCCAGGGTGATACACCCCGAGGCAGGGACATTGTAGCATCTTTTATTTTGTATAATTGGAGTTGGACCATATTGGAATTGCGTCAAAACCATACCACATGAGGCAATGCATTACACCTGCACGTGTTACTGTCTATATCCATAAAGTCATAACACGTTCATTTTATGACTCGTTTTTCATTCGTCACTTTCTGTTGAAAAACGGTTACTCATGGTTTTGCACGCATATCGTATGTGGATCCGCATTTGGGACTCGGTATTGCAGGTAATCGATTTTAGCCAAGCTTGTAATTTTTACTGAAACGAAGCTAAATTATGCTCATATCTCTTTTCAGGAAACAAAACGGAAAGTTTTAAAAGTGAATAAAGAAAACTGACAGGAGCGGGATTTGAACCTGCAACCTCCAGTGGTCTCATGTTCGAATCCCGCTCCTACCACTTTTTTTCCCACTTTGGAAATTCATTCAAATTTACCTGGTCAGTTTCCCTTGTGGTTTGTTTGACGATAAAAAGACTGATCCTAGATTTTCACATTTTATACGTTTCGTCGTCCGGAGGTTTCGCACTGTATTGAAATTCGACCGCACATTTTACGTTAATCTTAAAATCATACGACTGGATGGAGTGCAATATTAGTGTTGAAATTAAGAATTTAAAAAAGAGGAATTTCGATTTTGCAAATTTCTCAAACCACAGCCCTTTTAAGTTTGAAGTCTGATGTATGGACAATAGCGGTACATTCAAAATTCTCCGATTTCGCGCGCAAGGGCTAACGAAAAGCTGGAAAACTAAGAACATTATTCAACTGAAT
Source organism: Hippasteria phrygiana (assembly GCA_037893225.1). Lineage (NCBI taxonomy): Eukaryota > Metazoa > Echinodermata > Asteroidea > Valvatida > Goniasteridae > Hippasteria > Hippasteria phrygiana. The sequence goes on along the minus strand of JAZGUH010000674.1, from coordinate 120,304 downwards.
CACTGCGCATAATATCGCTATTTTTTCGTGTACTGGACGAAGAAACATCAGTCTTGCGTTTCTTACTTTCTTTCTCTCCTCCTTGAATCGGTCGGCCTTGCTTGAGTCAACTCCTTACGGGGCAGATGGCCGGCCACATGCAATGCGTCATCTTCCATTCAAGGCTCCCCACGACTTGCCGCGTGGTGCGGTCTGAATTCGGTTTCCAAGGCGGTGATTTTAATACCTCATAAACGCTTAGGGTGTGTTCTCCCCGTAACCGTGAACGTGTGTTGCAAAGTGGGAAACCTGTCCATGTGCCAGTGCCAGGTCAAGTGGAACTAATGTAATCGGCGATTAATCACTTTATGGCATAATTAAACCAGACTGAGTTATATCCCCGCCGCTTGTGGCCTTCCTTTGGCTCCGTCCGCTCAAGGAGCCTTTTGACTAACAGCATGTATATACAATCCGCAGTGTATTTGTGTATATTGTAGATTACCCTTGCGTTTACTTGTGTGTTTTTTTTTGTTTCTTTTGCTTTGGCTTCGTTGCTTGTTCTTTTTTATATCACGTTTGGTATCAACTTTGGTTTGTATTGGTTCAACCACGGGTCATTTTTCAACATTCAGCCGATTTCTCAGTCATCACGTGCATAATAATGTCTTGAAAGAAACAGCATGCATGTCAAATTATTAAGTGATTGGTTGTTTCTAATTCTGCGTTTTCGTTTCATTTTCCCCCCACTACTTCTTGTATTCCTATACCCTCTAAAAAAGAAACCGCACGCGAGTGTTTTGCTTACTGATGTCCGTGTATACAAATCTGGATAGATCATTGGTTGTTCAAGTTGACGACACCGTCCGCCATCTTAACACTCCATGCGATGCTTGAACGTACGTAAAACTCATAAAACCATGACGTAAGCCTGGCTACATAGGCAGCACTGATTTTGTGGATGTTCCACGAGTAGTAATATGGCGGCTGCTGGCGACAGTTGTTCGTACAGCGCGCAACGACCAATGAGCCATCCAGATTTTTATACATGGAGATCAGTGGTTTTGCCTCATTGCTCAATGAACACCAGCGAAAAATGCACATACCATCCCACGACAGGCGTACCAGCTACAGGCGGAGTCGTATACCATTACGTGATAAACGAGAACTGTCAATTGTGAAACTCCACGGGCTGGGTGAAGATTTCTTTGACATATTTTAGGCCCTATCGCATATACTTCAAAGCAGAATATTATAATGGACTTGAAACTAGGAGATAACTGAAAAAAAATCTGATCAATTTGTATTTCAACAAACAGCGGTTGGTGCTGACTTGTAATGGTGTTCATCGTTCATGTTTTCGAAAAGCATTCATTTTTATCTCGTTTTCGTCAGTCACTTTATATTGGAGAGTTACCGTAGTCGTGGTTTTACACGCATGAGGCCAACTGTAAATTGTTTAACAACTCATGTAAACGTTAACTTGAGCTCTAAGCCTAGGCCTACATCTTTTAAAACAAAAGTGCAAAACTGAAAATTGATAGTTACAAAATGAACGTGTTTTGCAGGAAAGTATATTGTACACCTCGAGTGATTCAAGACGCAGTGTAAAGTGGGCGAGCCCCGCCCCTCCCCAAACCAATACCTTAAAACACGAAGGAAACAACTCACGACCCTGCACAATTAGCACTGACACAGTACTGTGTAAACAGTTAAGTAATTAATCAAACACACTATGGATAAAAACACAATCATGAGGTTTTATCGCTCAAACCTGCCCGCCGCACGCAAAGTTTTTCAAATTTGTTTTTGTTATCGGGAGTTGGGATTAAAATGTCTGGTTTGTTCAAAGTGTTACCAAGTTTGCATTTGAGATTTAAAAGTAGTGTACACGATTGGTAATCCTCCCAATTTTTTTTACTGAATTATTACGAAATACCTGACTAGACTGTAAGTTAATAGTAGTCTCAATCATCCTGTGAAATGATGGCACCAGGTGTGCTGTCGTTGTCAAGAAAAGGGGAAATTTATATCGTTTTCCAACGATTTACAGCGGACATGCTGGCATTTGGGGCACGTCATGCGTCCAGGTAGCCACGCGCGCCTTGACTAAAGGTTATCATCCGCCCGACGGTTGAAAACGAGCGCCGTTTTTCTCTTGTTTTTTTCGCCATCCAACAACGCAAAACTTTGAACAGATCAGTGAAACTATATTTCCTATAAAATACTAACCCCCGAATCCGCCCATTTCTGAAAATTGCAACAATGACCAATCATGTACACTACCTTTAAGGAGTTCCGTGACCCGTTTTCGTTCCACAAACACCAACCATTCCCTGCCTATAATATCATGTTTTTGGTGACAAAACAAGAATAAATGTGATTAAAATTGTTTTTGCGATATTGCGAAAATGTTGAGCCGTCATCTTCAGAAATGCACATGTATTTATTTTTCAATTGACTTGCTCAAAACATTGTGCAGCGCGTAAGACTAGCCCTGCATATTATGTTGGACCGCTATACGGGCTATATATGCGGAACTTGAAACAAAAGGCTGGGTTTCAAAACTAGGCATCGAAAAAGTTGTTAAAATGTAGGCTATTACCGGGTAGTTTGGCCTCGTGGAGAAATATCCCTCAAATTTAGTTGCAGTTCGCTATTTTGTTGAAGTCCTGCCGGAACCGTGAGTTAATGGGGGTGGGTTTAAGTCTTTGAAACCGTGAATATGTATTATTTTCCTTTTGTGTTATTAATTTCGTTTGAAAAGTTTAGCTATTTTGAATAGCTATTGTCGAAATTTTTAGATTTGTTTTCATGGTTTTACACACGGCATGAAAATACAAACTATAATTGACTATGGGTTATTTACAATTTTGTATAAGGTGTCCCACATTATATAAATTATGAAGATAAAGTTTTACAGTGAAGTAGTATTTTACTTCAACGTTTACACTTAAAAGCATGATAAAGCATCGATGGGGCTGACAGTACAGTTGCAGACAGTGTTCACACTTCATGTGATTCAATATATACATACAATAAGAAACGTGTTTGAAATTTAAGCTCAATCCGTCTGCAGTCGCAAGAAAACTTACTGAAAAACCGTTCTGTTGTAACAGTGATTGTTGTGCACGTACACACCTGATTGTTGAAACCGCGGCGGTTTTTCTGGAGGCATTCAGATACAATTTTCTCAAAGATGACTCCATTTCAGACGGAATTGGTGCTGGTACATCTTTCTATAAACAGTAAGATTTCAGATTCAAAGTAATCAATTTAATTGTTGATCATTGCCAAAGCTAATATACCTTTAACTTATCATGTCAGCATTTGACATATTCACTACATTGTGACATTTGAGTACAGTATCACTTTGAACTTAACTGGGTATTTTGTTTGTCATTGAGATGCGCGTTCCTTCGTTGTTTGACAATATCTGGCTGTGACCGTCTGCTATAAGTCAGATTGCAGTTTGATACGGCGTTAATGCTTGGGACTGCTGCATACGCTTATCTCTAGGTATCGGGCACTGTGAGATACGATAAACACGTTGGAGTTACAGTTCTCCTTTCGCAGTTCACGTAGGCTAGGCCTATACATTTTATGAGAGATTATGCCTCCGCAATACGTCGATCTGTGAATGGCATGCGTTTAAATCCCAGCTTAGCTTTAATACCTTTAACTGTCGTTTTTATCAGTCAATTTCACTCGAAAAACGAATGAAAATAATCGATATATTGGTAGGATTGGTGGACATGACTTGTGTCCAACCGATCTGATTTGTTGGATACTTGCCAATATTTTGTTTTTACCAATATTATATCTCGACTAATCCGCTGTTTAGAAAGTTCTACATGAAGTTACTCATGTCTTTTTGGGGGCGAAATTTGGAGCACAGGGTTCTCAAATGGCTAAGAAATGTCCTGCAATATCGCCGATATTGCAGGCAATCTATTTGTAGCCATGCAAGATTTTAAAAGTTTTTCATTGATCACCTTGTGCTCATGAGGCAAATAAAAAAATGAGAATGGACAGTTAAAAATAAACATCTTGTTAAAGGATTGAAAACAATTCGACAGGAATTAGCCATGCTTAGACATCTTCCTCAATTTTCTTGAGCAATGGTTTAGAAAGAATTGAATCATTAATGTTTCATCGGTTATATTGTAAACTCGCATGAGACATTCGAAGTCAGGAATTTATTGTGGAGTATTTGCTTTAAAAAAAAAAAGAAAATCGTTTGAGGAATGTTAATCCGAGTGCTGGCACTTCGTCATGTTATCGGTACTGCATGATAATGGAACCCTGAACGCATATAGTTTAGAAGCCCATGATGTGTGTTGTATTGCAAGCGAAAATTGCATGCCGCCAGGGACGAATTGCATGAAGCTGTCATGCTAAGCACAAAAACTTGATTAGCACAAAAAGTCTTGTTTAAAACAGGTTTCCAGTCAAAAAGTCCGTGTGATATTTATGCTATAAGCAAACAACCTTTGAATTACAAGCAATATACCATAGGCCTATATGAAAAATCGGTAATCCTGTTTTTACCAAAGAATTTTCATGCTAAGCATTTTTGTGTGTGCTTAGCAGCTCCGTAAAATTGGCCCCACGTTCTCATAAATCCAATTAACTGAAAGTACAATATCCCACGAGCACAGGACACCACATGGCGTCTAGAGATGAGAGCGGTATCAACGCCAGCTACCGATATATTTATAAATTATATATTTCTATTAGTACCGGTACTGTAACCGAATTAAATTAAGGTTAATTAAGTAATTGCGTAAAGTACTTAGTGTGATAGTCATCAAATAAAATGAGGAATGATTAAGGTTCCGGTCACTGACTAATCACCGTCTAGGGCTCTATATCCTAATCCTATTGATCTTAACTTTGGTAAATCCCACCGCCCGGTTTTGGTATATAATGTGGTTCATAATCCTTCGGAATTTTGAGACCAAGTAATTCGATTGTTAATTGTGAGCATTAGAGTCAATTTAATTTTTTTCTTCTAATATTCGTTTTGAACTACCCGTACTATCTAACATACGTCTCATAATGTCATGTTGGGTTTTTTTTCTAATTATTATTCAAATTATAATTTTATTATTATTATTATTATTATTATAATTGTCAATGGTCCCTTAAGGAGACATTTTAAAGTTATTTTTTGTACCTTAGGGAGACAAGTGACATTAGGGAGACATTTCGATGTCTCCCTAATGTCACAGCCCCCTTAAATATTGAGAATTTTACTGTCGCAACTGGGTTATATCGATAGAGAATGGTCCAAAACGTAACCAAATTTCGTGGGGGTAGGATAGGGGATATTTGGGTTAGGTTACATTAAAGTTGAAAACAAAAGTGCACAAGTCTATGGGAATGTCTCCCAAATGACCAATCAACGGTGGCGGTTCAACTTTGCTTGGTTGCGCCGTTAATAGCAGGTGGCAGGTGGATTGTCAAAGGAATTGCCTTAGGGGCTGAAAAGCGTTCAGCTTAAAATTGCTATGGTTGAAAAGATCATTAAAAGCATGACCATTCCTTGAAAATCTGCCGTCTGTCTGAAAATTATTGACGAAAACTACGCTTACTGTGGTTTCCAACGGTCAAACTTTTCGTCAAGGTTTCATTTTCAAGAGATAGTCGTGTACATTAAGCCAAGTAAACAAAACATGTTTAGCGTCCAGGTTTCTTACAAAAAAGGAAAGAGGAGGGACTTTTTAATTGTCTCTATTTTTTATTTTCAAGATGGCCGCCATTCCTTTTTACATTTCCGACAACCGTAGGTTTTTAAACCGTTCAAAGACACAAAAATGAAAGAGACTTGTTGGAAAAGAGAATTGAACATGTCTACAGTGGTTTTAATAGTTTTGATTGCAAGTATTCTATTTTCCGATGGATCGGTTGACATTAATTTTGGGGGTTTTTTTTCACCTCATTTTCCACTGGTAAGAAAAATATCCAGGCAGCCCCCCAGGGAAAGCGGGCGGGCACGCTAAACATGATTTTTTTTGTTTACTTCGCCTTATATAGGCCGTGTCCGAATTACTTGGCTACGGCTTAAAATTACACACGAGTCTATATAGGAAGAGGCTGCAGCCGCTATTATAGACATGTGTGTTGCATCAGCCGTAGTATAGCCAAGTAATTCAGACACGGCTTTCTATTTGACTTTTTAATGCAGTTTTAAGACGAACATTTTTTGCAATCTAATTGGCGCCTCAAAAGGCAAAAAGGTCGAATTCTCCAGTACTTTTGTCTATCGTAACCCGCAGTAAAATATTTAACTCATATTTACGGGAACCTTATATAGTGGGCTGGCGGCGTTAAAAGATAAGGATTTAAAAAGAATTAGATACAGAATTTAAAGGAGAGCGCAAAAATAAGGAGGATCTTAAAAGTTCAGAGAAACTACAGCGTGACAAGATATAGGCCTATGCAATGTTCGAGAAACCTCTCAAGAAATCGTAGATTTCGCCAACCAGTTCTAGCAAGCCGGACCTTGAATTAATGCGAATGGCCATGACACGACCGCCCGTCCGTACGCCCCTGTCGCCCCGAGGTGCCACTCCAGAATGCACGCTGGATATCTTTACCGATCGGTGCATCCGCAATGGCTTTGTTATCTCTGCCTCTCCCTCCCTGTCCTACTTCGCCTCGATCGCTGCCTACCCCCCTCATCTTACCCCCTCTTCTTCCCCGTTGTATTGATTCATCTCCTTGGTATCTCATCCCCAATCTTGTCGTGCCATCCTCGTCAATTAGTGTTCAGCACATCGCCTCCCCTCACAGTCACCCTGCCCGGCCGGCTACAATCCTATAACCCGGTTCTAACTGAATTATTCTCGGCTCTATTCGTCGAAATCGTCGATTCCGTGCAAACTGCATTATACGTCTCACGCTGAAGAGTATAATATATCACTGTAGCCTTGAAGAAGGAGGGGGAATGGTACGGTGACCTCTTCACAGGCTTCAAGTTCATTCAAATTCAAGTCGCAAAAATGTTAAACCTGCCGGAAACCAATTCCTTCTTCATCCCGATCCATTCTGATAAAGTTAAATGCACCTAGGGCCTAAATGTTGACTTATTCCGTTTCTCAAAAGCCTTCAAGTATAAACAACCAATTTCGACAAAATGTGCAGTTCAGCCAACTGCTTTCAATGTACGTTTATTACAATTTGGCATTCTTAATTCAATTAATAGGGAGTTTACACCAGCGGTGTGACTGACTGACTGACTGGGTTTTTGTCATGGGAACTTGTTTTTCTATATTTGGTTTATTTCTTTGCGGATGTTCATTTTGTTCGATTCCTACAGCAATACTTTCCTTGCGATTGTTTCAAACTTTTCGGCTGTGTTTTATGCTATACCACACAATAAATAAATATATAAATTGTAAAATGTATATCAATAATCAAGACGTTAAGACTAATGTGTTTTATTCATTGAAATGTTGAAATTCATGTAAGTTCAGAATTTAAGGCATCTGCACGCATAAAATATGTTGCATCAATGGGACTTTTGAATCTAATGCAACAAACAAGTATTTCATAAGTATTGGTATGACACTCTTAAAGAATGTCCGATTCTCTTGTATTTTAAGCACTTGATTCAAACGCGTACCGGTATTTCCTCATTTACCTCGAGAATAAATTTTTGGAATGTATCCTGCACATGTAATCAAAACAATCTAATCCAATCCTTCACTTGAGTGCAAAAATTCGCCTTCCCCTGCCCCCATTCCTTTTCCCTTGCATTTTCTTCTTCTTTGACCGAGCGCCTTTGACGACAAAAAAAACCCGACGACGACATGTCAGTATTGTTGTTTTAGCTTCACTGTCATGGTAGGACAAAAGGCCTCCATACGCTCCTTTTCGATCCCCAACTCTGTTTGCCCGTTCCCCGTTCCCTTATCTCCAGCGCATTGAATTAATGCAAGACATCCATCCCGTGGGGGTACCCCTCCGTGCCGTTAATGGACAAGAATACAAAGAATGAAACAAAAATGACAGCGCAGGGATAGATGGAAAAAACTACCTTCGCTTCATAAAGTCCCCCCAAAAAGGCAGAAACTGGCAAGGGGATGATATTTCGGTGTAGATAGACCGCGTTTGCTTCCTCGTGACGCTATAGCTTGCGGTGTCCCTGCAGCTAGAATCACTCGCGAGGCTGCGGTGTATACTCTTTCTCTGGGAGGTATAGCCTCGGGTCTCTAGTTTCATCCTTTCCAAGTTTGCTTTGTTGCTTTCTTTTTTTCGTCTTTCTTTCATATTTCATACGTGTTTGTGTTGATGCAAAGATTCTGATGTACAGCCGTAAGGCCACGATTGGTTTTTGTCGCGTGGGTTTCGATCGTCAACCTCCTTTGCATGTCAAGTGCTAACGTATAGTGATGATCTTAATTGCGATGATATCATTTTATCGTCTTACGAATGGTCATTTTATGTTCTTAATTAGTATGCATATGTACATGTGGATATACAAATGACAAAAATACGCTTTGCAACTTATCAGTGAACTGCAGGTTATTTTTATTTTTTTATTTTTTTTTATTTTTATTTTTTATATTTTTTTTAATTCTATTTATTTATTTATTGATTTATTTATTTATTTATTTATTTTTTATGCAAGTCCGCCCCGAACAAGGCTAAAAGCCACTCGAGATACGGAGCTACAAAAAGACAAAATCAAAGATACAAGAGGTAGAAATTAATATTCCTCTTGAAGCAGGAAAGATCGTAAGATCAAGGGAAATACCAGGCAAAGAATTCCATAGAGATACAGAACGAGGGAAAAAGCTATTGGCATATAGGGCCCATATAGCTTTTGTTCTTCATCTATTACAATGCATCTATTCCAGGCGTTTTGTGTCTGTGTGGCCTGTATATAGGCCTATATGATCTATACAAAATGATGCCTTTTTTTCACATGCCTTTTTTTCACATAGGCCTATGTTTTGAGGATAATTATGATATTTAAGTATAACACGTTTATATTTAACTGTCTAGCACGTTCCTTTATTTTTTAACTAACCTTTTTCATCTGTTATTTTCTGTTGGAAAGTTACTCAGGATTTCATGGTTTTTGCACAGCCAATTTGTGGGTAGGCCTAAATTGCAGGTACAGGTGTGTAGTCAGTTTTCATACAAGAATCTTGATAATTGCCAAATTGTGAAAAGGGCACAAATGAAAATTGGTAGTTAAGAATCAGCATGTTTCGATTGCATTAGTCAATTCTTCGTCGTTTTATGCTTGGTTTATGCATGTTCTTATAAAAAAATATTCGTCTTTAGTCAAAATAAAAACCATTGTGATGTGAGGTTTAGGTAAGAATGAACTCCAATACAGCCTTATATCAAGTTATGCACTGGGCTGACTTTTTTTCAGGGAAGAATAAACATTTTGTGAGCTGTTTCGAGAGGCTGGAAATCCGAGTCCGTCCACGTGAGCACCGTGACTCGCCCCTGACAGCGCGCCGTGAATCGAGCGAGTTTCCGGGCCGTGGTAGCGGGTGGAGCAGCAGATGGTATCGGGAGGGTCCACTGGGACCTATTCCACGCTCGTCCGTGCTTTACCGAGCACGTTACATTAGTGATTATAACAATGGAGACGGGGGGGGGGGGGAGAATCTTGATCGGTTCCTTAGGTTAGGGATCCAGAGTGACTATACATGTATATCAATTATATACGTTGTGCCTGGAAGGAGCCGCGCATATTATAGTTGCGACTTCTCAGAGCCTGCCTTTGCATCTTGTCTTGTTTTCGAAGACGTTTCCGAAGAATATCTTTAGTGTCATTCTTGTTTCTCTGCATTGAATGCTTATTCAATGAAATGTGCGTCCTTTTCGCATTTGTTATCGTTTAAATTAAAGGAAGCAAAAAACTCAGACATAACCTTGAAGGTTCCTTTGATTTTTTGTAACTCTTCGCGGATAAAAACGCGGATGTGCACGTTCATTTTAAACTCTGTTCCATCAGTCACTGTGATGTCGGAAGTCACCCGTGGTTTTGTATGCATGTCTTATTGCACGGAGAGCAAATTGAGAGCTGTGTTGCAGGTATCGAGAGATTGTTAAAGGTATAGTGTATAGGCGAGGCAGGCCTACATGATTGGTCATTGTTGCAATTTTCAGAAATGAGCGGATTTGGGGGTTAGTATTTTATACACTGTAAAAAAAACCACCGTTTTTACGGGAATTTCCTGGCAGTTTGGACGCCAGCGCAATCCCGTAAAAAAACGGGAGTCTAATGACTCATGAACACTGTTATTTTACGTTGCTGTCCCTTAAAATAACCCTTCTATTCCAGTAAAAATACAGGGTATAAATAAGTTCACCAAGTTACTGGAAACTTGGTGTAAGTAATCACAAATTTACAGAAATTGGAACCAGACTAAATAGACGTGATTTATTATACATTACTCTAAATATCAAATTTACAAATACTACGGTAATTAACTAAACACTACGCACTAATTAATGTCGCGCTTTAGCTTTATATTCAGCACATCCTGCCATCATGAAGTCACGGTTTGCGATGAAAAATTTCAATATTTGAATACAAAAGAAGATTTAATGCGATTCTTCACCTCTGTTTAAACAAAGTCTAAATTCCTATGTGGAATTGCATAAATAATTAAATATTATAGTCAAGAAATCGTGTTTTTGGACGAAACACTACAATTTAACATGACTTGTGTGAACACAAATTTCCTCAGATCTGATTGGTCGGTTGCTGCGTAATGAGATTCGTGTAGGAGAACGTGAGATTTTACGTTCAAAACCCATTCAAACTGAAATACAGTGATTGTCTGTCTTTTTTACAGGATGAAAAATCTGTGATTTTACGGGATTTTTTACAGTGTAGGAAATATCGTTTCACTGACCTGTTCAAAGTTTTGCGTTGTTGGATGGCGAAAAAAACGACAGAAAAACGGCGCTCGTTTTCAACCGTCGGGCGGATGATAGCCTTTAGTCAAGGCGCGCGTGGTTACCTAGACGCGTGACGCGCCCCGAATGCCAGCATGTCCGGCGCGCCACTCGTCCGGGTAGACGGCCACGGCGCCTTTACTAAAGGCTATACAGGGCAGCTGGAAATCGTTGGAAAACGATATAAATTTTGACGACAGCACACCTGGTGCCATCATTTTACAAGATGATTGAGACTACTATTAAATTACAGTCTAGTATTTTGTAATAATTCAGTAAAAAAATTGGAGGATCAGGGGCGGATCCAGGATTTTTTGCAGGGGAGGGGGGGGTTAAAATTTGCCGAGAAAGGTGACTCCCAAAATGTTCCGTCTGCGAATTTTTTTTTACAAGCGGGGGGGGGGGGGGGGGGGGGCTGACACACTTTCTTACCATTGGTGGCGCCATTTAACCTCTTTGTTTTTGTTCTTACCCATAGGCAAAATAAGACATGTAGGGTTTCTACAAGCAAAAAAATAAATAAATAAATAAATAAAAAAGGGCAACGAGCAGGGGGGTTTCGACCCCCCCCCCCCCCCCCCCCCCCCCCGGATCCGCGCCTGAGGATTACCAATCGTAGTCATATTACCTCTTATTATCTTTAAATTGGGCAAAAATGACAATTTACAGTTACATGAACGTGTTGACGATACATGTTCTGTTTTGTAGACGGGTTTCGTGGATTTGTGTTCAGTATGTTTTTTTTTTTTGGGGGGGGGGGTTATTGCAAGTGAAAGATTCACCACATTATCACTGTCTGGTGATTGTGGGAAGATTATGAGGTGGGGAAAGCCTTGAAAAATTTCAGTTGTTGTTAGTGTAAAAGTTTGGTATTATGATGTATATCCATAATTATCATATAAATCCTAAATTAATTGTGGTGAAATAATATTTGCATTATACAGGGTGGTCCACTACGTTTAGAGTCAAACCACCTGTACTGATAGATGGATAATCTTTTTGAAGAAAAATGATACCAAGACCTCTCGATTCGGTGCAGTAGTTTTTGCTCCAGAGCCTATTTTGTGAAGCAAAGTCGGGTCACTTGGCCATTTGTTCCATGCAGAAAAGAACATAATGATAGCCATACTTGTTATACCTCGAGACTTTGTTTCATAAAATAGGTTCTAGAACAAAAACTACTGAACCCAATCGGGAGATCTTGGTATCATTTTTCTTTTAACAAAATTACCCATGCATTGGTATAGGTTGTTTAAGTCACAGGGTAGCGGAAGTATGCAGTTCCGTTGTTTTATTTTTACCACCCTGTATTGTTACCTGTTCGACAAAAACAGACTTAAGATAGGTCAATAATATACCGGTATGACATTTTATAAAATATAACATAGGCCTAAATATATAAGTCTGTTTTTTCCAAATGTTATTCTTAATACATGCACTTCAGAACTTCACCACAGTTAATTTACGCTTACAGTGCAATTTAGGCTTTTTGATGTGTATCGTATTTCACATTTTAACCGTTTATTCGGTTAATTTTCCTAATTTACATCAAGAGAATGTCCCGTTTGTTCATTTTTATACGGTGACAATTGCACAGTCAACGCTACTCTGCGTGCTACTCATGGTCATGTCAGTATATGTCAATACAAATTAATTGCATTGAATTGATTTAAATCATTCAAACGATTGGTGGTTATTTCTTGGACTATATAGTCTCATACTTCCGCGGTTGTGTACACTCTAAGAACAGATTATTTAAAATAACAAATATAAACAACCAATTATTGATATATGTGTCCATGTATATGTCCGATTGGTTAGACCATTCCTACCAATATACTGGTTATTTTCAACCAATTTTTTTTTTAGAATGTAGATTGCGCAAGCTATATCCTACCCTTCCAGGCGGCTATACCCCCCCCCCCCCCCCCGTGGTATCTGTATGTGATACGGTAACGAACGTCCTCAGTTTATCCGCGCTTAGTAGGCCTATGCACCGCCTAAAGGAGATCGTTACACGTATTATAAATGCCACATATAGCAATCTGAAAACTCTGTTGGATCTATAAGAATAAGCCAGGATTTAAAAAACCTAATGTCATTATGATTCAGGAAAGTGTTTGTAAGTATTTACATCCAGCTATTTTTTTTCGCTCTCTCGATAGGGAAACCCCGTCTTGGCCAAGTTAATACCGGATTGTGGCTTTTTTTAGAATTCGCTAATCGCTCGGCAAGTCGTCCATGACATTGGAACGGAATCTTTTGTGGACACACCGGGCCCTAATTTGTCGGATTTACACGCCGGCTTGTGGAGAAGCATAAGCACATAATAGGACTTAGTGCAAAAATGTAAATCCATGTATTTTGTACATATATATTATACTAATCGTATCAAGTACGTACTTCTCTGGGGTCGATGGAAATGGCCTGTGTACATAGACGGTGTATTATGGTTCAGGCCAGGCACGGCGGCCGACGGCCGAAGAATCTAAGATTTGCATGTTTAGTCACGAGAAAGCCGCTTACACGAAATGCTCTGCAAGTTGTATTTCGATGTTGGCGCACATTCTCGGGGCCATGATTTATCTAAAGGCAGGAGCCCAGGTTTTTTCCTCCTTTTTTATCAAAAAGAGAGAAAGACAGGAGAGGGACTCTCGTGACTGTATTGTTGAAAATACTGCCGAGTGTGGATCTGACGAGTTAGCTTCACGACAGAACGACAGGCAAATGGAATGGAATCCCAAATGCAATCTTTATTGAACTGAAATTAATGATGATATAACCAGAGTTACTCAAGCAGCGAGCGTGTCACAGTTTGATCTACGACGGGGAATACAGTGCGGCAGGTCGGGCGATAATGGCCGGCTCGCCTTGCCAGCGAGACGCGGCGTCCGCGGTGCGCACGGGACACCCCGCCACGGGAGTACGGTCCGGCGCCGGGATTTGCCGCTTCTTCCGGTGGCGTGCTATCTGATGGGGCTCGCTAGGCGGGGAGGATGCACCGTGCGCACTTGTGTCCTCTCGCCTGAACGAGCCGGCCGATACAGGAAGCCGTCTCACGGTATCTGAGTGCCTCGTCTCGAACCTCTTCCTCCTCCTTCTGTCTCCTAGACTCCTTGCCATCTCAGTGAGTACCATCGCAGGTTTTTATGTTTCTGTAAGAGCGATGCTACGTGCAAACATGATGGGGCATGCGTGAAATCAGCAAGAGTAAGAGCACAGGAAACGCCTGGGTAAGATCCAGTGCACACTGTACTTGCCTTGGCTTCTTCGACATGCACTTATTCCATCACTGGGCGATATATTGCACTTTTCCAAATTAATACACGGGCAGAATGTTGAGACTTCAGCCTACCTTGGATTTCCCCCTGAAACCATCTTGCCCCCTGAACTATTATTTCCAGGTCTACCGTAAAAGGTTAAACCGTACTTATACGAGCACAAGTAACACAGGGTATGCGTATGAGCGAGGCTCGAAATCTAGAATAAGGATGTGCATCAGTATAGTGTAACCATGGAGGCAACACGTGCCCCTCCCCCTCCCCTATCCGAAACCTGTACCCCATGTGCACCCACATTGAGATTGTAGTAATGTTCAAAACTGTTAACGCGTAAAGCCAGGTTGTTATCTCCCTGAAGTGTCACTTACAAAATTTGGTGCACCCCGAGTATACCCCCTCCCAAATTTGACCCTTATAGTTATGCCCCTGACGCACTTCCTTTCGTCTACTGCCTTTGGCCTATAATGCCTCACGGAACGTACGAACCTCGACATGGGGCTCATTCCATAGATTTGCTTAGCACAAAGAAGTCTTGCTAATAGTAAAAACTAGATACCAGGCAAAACTCCCTGTGGTTTTCATGCTAAGCAACAGCCGCTTGGATACCAGACACACGCAATAAGGTATCGTGAAAATGTGTGTGAAGCAATCGTGTTTTTAGCACTTGAAGGAAGACTTTTCATGCAATGCGTGGTGTGCCAACTCCTTACGGTCACGCGGAACGGCTTTTGTTGTTACAGAGATCCAGATTAACGAATCCCGAATTGACAAAAATAGCACCGATCTGCGCACTTCCGGGTTTGAAAGCGAGGATCTTATAAATGCTAAGTAAACAACTTACTATGCTGGACGTGCGCTGCGCTGCCATGCCATTTATGATGTGAATGAATTTGTTGAATAGTACTGTGTTTAATTAACACTGGGAGCCTCGCTTTAAACCCGGAAGTGCGCAGACGGGCTCATGTGAAATGCGTCTATAAAAATTGTAAAAGCACTGCTGTAAAAAGCCTGTACCACATACAAAATTCGCACAGAAAGAAACTTTGCACATTCTATATAAATGTCAGGTAACATTCAACTGAATTCCAGTAAAACACGTAGGAGATTTAAAACATTAAATTAAAAGATCGTGTATAGGTGGTCCGCCCATGCTTTTAGCGTGCGAGTCATGTTAGAACAAAATTGCACACGCATTTTTTTTTCACTTTCTGAAACAAAATTTTAGATCTAAAAGAACTATTCCCATGTGTGGGCTATTCTTAAACCAAAAAGCTGACATGTTTTTACCATGAAGGCCTTGCACGCATTTTGAAAGACCAGTTGTTTGAGATGTGAACGAGGGGAGGGGGACTCCGAGGTATTACTGGAGAAGCAGCCGGTTATGAAAATACATCTACGGCAACGAACCAAATTATCAGGGGAACTGCGCGGAGAATGAAAGCAACTGCACTCACTCAGAGAGCAAAAATACAAAACCTCGACAGGAAGGTGTGGGTATGGCAGGCACGTTAGTGTATTCCTGATAGGGTTTGTATCCATTTGATTCAGTTGCCATGTTTGACTGCCTGGCCATGAAGGAAGTCTGATCTTTTGTGGGAAAACTTTTCCAGAAACGTCCTAATTGTCAAGATTGATGCCATTGTCGTGATGCTGGCGGCATTGCACCAGCGTCCATTATTCAAAAAAGACAACACGTCGATATCACGTATCTGCATAGCGCATTGGCCAGTACTGCCGCGGTGTGCAAACAACTAATGTCAGCAACCGCCATTTTACCACACCCATGTGGACGTGTATGTATCAACACGGTGATTGTCGTGTTCTTCATAATTAAGAATAACAGTTTTTGCTATTTGCTCACACGATGTCAATATCTTTACCTCGGTATTATAATTTCCACTTATTTATTCGTCGACACATCAATAAACAATAAACAAGATGAAAAGGAGATTTTTTTTTATGTGCACTGTGTGAATTAATTGTCTTCGGAGAGTGGGTGTAAGGTAATTATTCCCCATGAAATTTTAAGAAAATTGAAAGCTAACACATTTCCCGTTTACAGTCGCCTTAGATCAGCAATAATCAACCCAAATTCCTGAGAATTTCAAAATATTACTAGCTGCTCTCAACATTTGAGAATGAGGATGAAAGTACACCCTGGGGACAAGGTTGGTAAACCTATTGTATTGGGAGTGGTAATATGGCAGCCGGGCCTTTAACTTGCACAGCCAATCTTCTATCCAGAATTTGTACATCACTGTAAAAACTGTGGTGTTAATCCAACACCACGTGGTGTTTATATTGGGCGAGTGGCCCAATATAAACACCACATGGTGTTAATTTAACACCACAGTTTGTGCAGTGTGGAGATAGGTCCAAGAGGTTGGGGGGATTTACTCCCAACGAGAATGTTGTCTGTCACTATAAATATGTCTTTTGACTTTCAAACATGATTTGTTGTCGGAGTGCATTAACAGTAGTGTTGAATCAAAGTTTGTTTTCTGAAATCTCAACATATCGTTGGAGGTTAACATGTTCGAAACAAAAATTCCGATTTTCCTTAAAAATTGTATCATGCCAGGTGGAATAGCTTCACAGCATGGCTGGTATAATCACTATCTCTAAATCGAATGAGCTTGTGGATGTAAGACGTTCATTTCTAAAGTTGTCATTTTCACTTTTTTAAAGATGTGAGGGCATATTGTACTTTTTTTTAGTATAAAAGTCCAAATCCTGGCTGAAAATAACACATGCATGAAAAACCAACTTTCCAATTATAAAGTAAGTGAAGAAAAACGATAGCTGAAGCTATTTGGTTTCTTTTGAACAAGAAAAGTGTTGTCATTGTTCTTCATGTCGTTATAAACTAATACCCAATTGATTGATTTCACCCAATTATTGAATCGATATGAAGTCCCCAAAAATGCCTGGAGAGCAACACGTCCCACAGGGGGCAAGCCCGGTTAACCTACCCGATACACTCGCTAGAAGTATTGCTTTACGGTCTTTGCACTTTTCTCTGCACCCTGCCATTGGTGTAACCGCCCGGCGCGGGCGGCTCTCTTTGCTGTTCCTGTCACCTTTTGCCGAAAAAAAACGGAGGCCCCCCTTTTCAAAGGCAGAGTGCACAATAGAGAGGTCGGTTGCTGAATGTTTACTTCATCCACGATGGGGCACACACGTGCGTACCCTGGGGCAATGAGCAAGGCTCTCCCTGTTGGCTTTTTCCTCTCTTTTTTTGTGATTCCCATTTTTACTGTGCGATGTCGGCAAGCCTTGAACCCCGAACATAGCGCAGGCAAATTGAAAAGGAGCGAAACGAAATGCTCAAAATCAGAGAGGAGTTGTTGTTCTTTGATTCCAGCCGCGGAAACTGTATACAATAGTCCATTTTTTCCCTTTCTGTAGGGTGTAACAGTCGAGGTTGGACTGGTCCCGGGCGCAAAAACCAGGTGTTGTTTTTGCAGGGGAGAATTATTGACTGGATAGAGCGCTGGCAGTGGTGGAAGCCTACTGCCAAAAAACGCCCTACAAGGCTCCGCTTTCAACCTGTCGTATCGCGGTACAATCAGACTAAAGGGGGTGACAATATGCACCGTGCGGAAGGGGGAGGGTACCTCCACTGTACATTAGAGACCACATTGTTTGGTATAGCTGGTGGCCAACTATAATATGAAGGTGGACAACCTGGAGATCTTATTCGAACCAGCTTGTTTCCCTACCGTCTACATCTCCGTCAGGCCCCCAAGAGAGACACTCAATGATGCGGGCGACCTGTAAACAAGTCGACTCACCAACAAGAACCTGCCGTCTCTAACCCGAATATGACCGGTCACAATGAAAAAAGGCATTTGGACGGCTACAACTACTTATCCTTGCTTTGCCATATCGACTGATTTATCCGACCCCTCCTCCTCCCCCCACGAGCCAATACATCACATGCACAGGGCTCAGCTTGAAAATCTGGGACGGGTTTGGAGGGGTTTTTGTTAAGGCCGGATTCGCCTAATGAGCTCAGCTTTGATCGCTATTAAAAAGGGCGTGTTTGTTGATGCGGTGTTCAAGACATAAAGGAGACCAATCGGTGTAATAAGATTGGTCAAGGGCTGATCATTTTGAGTGGCCCGGAGGACACTTGCCAGCTTTATTTTGCAACGAATACGTCAGGGTATAACCTTGGGATGATCCTAGGAACATAGCAAAGTGCCTTTTAACAGGATGATAACGTATAAGACATGGACTCGGTACATGTCGTCACAGTTTTCACGAAGAGACAAATTTAGTGTGCTGAGGAAACGAAGAGACAAATTTAATGTACTGAGGAAATAGCGAATTTGTCTCTTCGTGAAAACCGTGACGATGTGTACATACTTGGGCTACATGAGTAATGTCGAAAATAAGCATTTGGTAATAATTCAAGAATTACTGACACATTAATGTTTAACTGTCGTTTTCTGCAATGATTTTTGAAAGGATTGTATAGCATTTGCAAAGGTTACATCATGGTTGCAAGCATAGTTTATACTTTGTGGGATTCAACATGTAGGGCCTACATAAAAATACAAACCTGCGAAAGTTTGAGCTCAGTCCGTCAACCGAGCACTGAGAAAATAGTGAAAAAAATCTTTGTGTTTTAACAGTGATTTCATGCACGCGCGTATGCTCTTATTTTTAGTGTTGAAATCGAAATGGCCTAAAGCTTTGATGTAGGTCTTTAGATAAAATTTACACTGGAAATTGACACTGGTACCATTTTTAAAAACGGTAACTTTCAGTCTGAAATTGATCAGTTTGGTTTCTGATCTTTACCAAAGCTGTATCATATACCTTTAGTTTCATAGCCACGTTGTGCTCCTATATACATAAACAGGCAGAAAAAGGTTGTGTTTAAGTCAAGGCTAAGATTCGGCATATTCATTACCAACGTGAATAACAACTTCAAGGTTTTCTTGTGACATGAATTTGGTAGAGTATAAGTTGGATGATTTGTAGTAATAATCCTTCAAAGGTTATTTCTTATTTATGTATATAAATTCTAGCAAGATAATTTACCATCAACAGTAATAAAATTCATTCAGAAACGCGTTCAGGCTTTCAATTTCCAGTTGTTTTTAACATAAAGCTAAAACTAAAGATTGGTTGCATGAGGTCATGAAACTTTTCAATCACCTCCCCCCCCCCCCCCCCCCCCACGCTGTTTGAAAAATCAAGAAATAAACAAAGTAGGCCTATTGTTTGTTTTCAACAAGAAGCAAGCCATTGAGTTCAGATTGTCAATGGGAGAATTTCCTGCGACAAATGGCAACCACTCTGATTGTTGCGTTTTAACATCGCCAGGTTATTTTTCCGAAGTTTAACACACACCCTGGCTTAATTAATTTCCTCAATCAATAAAAATAACACCCACCGGAACTCGGTTTGTGAAGGTGACATGTCAGTAGGCTGTTGTTGGAACTGATGCCCCAACAATAGAGCAGTCAACAAGTGAACGCGGAGACCAATGCCAGAAAGCAGAAATCAATTTGAAAGGAATGGGTGGTTTAACAAGAATCTCTGGCCATGACGTTATTTATTAACTCCATGCTCCGTTGGGCAGTTGTGAAAGGACGAGACGTAATTGGATTGAGATCTCTCACTTGGGTCTGCCCTAATAACCCCCAATGGCAGGGCCGGCTATTGACAGGCAGTTTGATAATCATTTCAGTGTATAGAACATCATTGTTAGTATCTTTTGTCCTGACTCGAACAGCAGAAAGCGCCCGGTTGGACTGGCGATTAAAAGAAACGCGGCGGTTCGATAACGTATACCTTGCATTTTTGTATTTATTGTTAAATGCCGAATCTGAGCTGTAATTTAATATAGCTGTAAGATTTTCACGCACCGTTACGCTGCAATTTGTCATATTGTCGATAGATTCAAACGATGATCAATCTTGTTATGCGCTTCACTGGCGACACTCCAGAAAGACGGATAACAGGAATCTATGTGAACCGTTTGTATAATTGTCACACCCTTTACCGAAGTTGTCCTTTCTTAAAGTGTCTGGTATTTGTAAGTGTTGGGTGGGGACACGAGGAGCTGCGTTGCTGAAGTTTATTCAGCTGACAATGTTAATGTCAAATGTGTACCTCTATTGTACTCTATTGTAACATAGCTATATATACTGATTCGTAGGGTCATTTTTTATAATTTCCTTTTAGGCCTATACTTTTACAGCCTACATTACGTAGTCGGACAGGCTGTAAATTCCCAACAATTATATTCTTTGGATTAGTTTTGAAGTAGATGTTATGGGATGATACTGGTACAATCTCGGAATTTATCAGTTTTATCATTAGGTTCAACAAAGGTGCATTCACTACTCTTTGTATACCCAGCACGATATGGGGCAGAGGGGTACCCCCCTCTTTGTCCCCAAACCCTATACACTCTCCAGACTATTGTTACCTAACACATCCCCCCTAGACTTCTAAAAAGAATTCCTGAGATTCCGGGAACACAATGACCAAACAAAAGAGGGGGGGGGGGGGGAGGGGTACCCCTCTGCCCCATATCGTGCATCATATGACTCTTTGAACTTCAAAATGACGTCGTCACAGCGCCCTCAGTCGATCCAAACTAAGGCATATTCTAGCATTGTATTTTGACATGGAACATGCCATACCGGTAGTTCCCGCTAGATGGCAATCTGCCATGAGCATCTCATTAAAACCAATTTCTTTATTAAGAAATGATAAATTCGCTATTTGTGGTCAACGTTCCATTTCGATATAACGTTTCCATGAATAGAATTCGGTATAGATCAGTCAAATTTGCATGGTCTTAAAATGCAAATTAAAAGGTATCGGTACCTCCCACAACCCCCCCCCCCCCCCCCCCCCCCCCGACAATAGATAGTGTAGTAGAACGCAAAATTCAGTTTTCAAGTATCCAGATGACATAAGAACTGCATTCTGTTCGGTACACGGCCTACCCGCAACGGTGCTCGCATATTTTACACTTTCGTAAAAAGTGACCCCGGCAAAACATCTTAAACAATTAAGGGAGATGAGGCTCCAGTGTTTGGCTTTTTTGGCAGCGCGTTAAGTACCGGTATACGCATATTATACAACAGATGACGGGCCGTCCTCCTTGACCGATTCTAAGAAAGAATCAAAGATAAGTGGACCATTGGGCGATTTTTTTTGGGGGGGGGGGGTGGGGTGCTTGCGGATTCACCCCTGCACCCGTCCCCCGGGTATGGACCTGAAGCTATTTACGTCATAATGTACCCCCTTATGTCGGTCAGCCCACCATATGCCATAGGAATGACTACTCTATATGTCCACTTCACAAAAGTACATGTACACCGGTCAGTTGACACATTTACCGCACTTGGCTGACCAGGGGCTACACCGTACTGAATAGCCAGCCCCTCGGAAGTACAGTGCTGGCCACGTGTACGCTGACAAACTTTCCACTTGTACCACACAATTCATTAAAAAGAAAAATCTTTTCCATTTGAGAGCAATTTCCTTGAAATGGAGAATATTAATAATGAAAGCATAATGTTGATAGTTGTTTTCATTCTTGAGAGTGTTGGTTGCGTTGCCTTCTGCGATAGAGGTGCAGAGGTTAAGAGTAAGGCCAGCCCAATCTGTTGTAATTCGGGTATCAGACCGCAAATTAAGCTGAGTCAAAATATTGGATTCCCCTATAGATCAGACATTAGTTGCTCGGAATTCACATGATATGCCAAATCCAGTCAGAGTTCTTTGCATTTAATAGGATCGAGAAATTGATGACATTACCAAAATGAAGGATTTTTTAAAGCTAAAATACAAAATATTTTTGTGTTAAATTAAAATACAAGTAGTCCTTGATGCAGTAATTTTGGCCATGTTACAATCCTGCTTCTCAAACCATTATCTCCTCGTCGCCAAAAACAACTACATTGTACATGTACAATATGATAGTGTAAATGTGACAAAATATGTGCACATATTCCACAATTGCACATTTTAAATACCATTTTGCCTTAAATATTCATTTTTCAGAAGCAAATCAAAATACCCAACTCAACCCCTGTAGACAAAATGACTTCCTAACGGCGAAACGCGTTTGCCGACACCAAACAATGGAAATAATGATACAAGGTGTCGATGGAATCGGCTGCTGAAAATAAGTCGATACTTGAGAAATTCGAGATCAGATAAGGTGAAGATTAGGAGGCGACGGGGATTAAGAGGAGTTGATTCGGCTTTAGCGTGATATCATAGGGGTCATCTCAACCAAGTGGCCGGCTTCTGCGCGCGCCGCATTCACGCGTCGCATGCACGCGTCGAGTATCGTAAATACAAACAACATGGTCACAACCTACCAAGTTCTAGTTTGACGAGGCCGAGATAGAAATAAAAAAAATGCTCCTGGAAATATTTATCGTCGTTTGCCCTTGTTTTGTGGAAGCTCTACTGGCATTTAACGAGAACGGAGTCTTTTTGTCATTCCCCCGAATAATCGGCTGTGTGTATACGTGGCTATTTTGGATGTATGTAATTTTTCATTTATTTCTGAAGGTTTTTCAAAGTGAACAAAGAAAACTGGCAGGAGCGGGATTCGAACCTGCGACCTCCGGAATACCGTACTGAAGGTGTTGGAAGTGTAGACACGTGAATCTGAGTGTTCCATTTTCCAAAGGAGGATTGCATTTGCACGGTGTGGAAATTCAATCTACTATCGTCAATCTTCTTGTAGTCTCTTGAAAAAAGTTTGCTGTTAAAGACACCACTTTTGATAGATTGTTCACTTCTTTTCCCTGTCAATTATGAAAAGGTCACGCTACTGTGCTGACTTCATTTTTGTTAACACGCAATTAATGTGTTCTATTTTTTCGGTAATACGAACTTCACAGAGAGGGTTGGTATAGATAAATTCACCATGCGTATGGTACAGTTCTATAGTGATACCGGTATTTATATAACGCCCGAGTAAATCCCCGCCATCTGATTGGTGGATCGTTGATCACGTGCATTTAATTATTCGCACCAACGCCCGGCGCGGCCGCACCGCAAAAATAGAAATTCTATTCAACGTTGAACAGAACTGACCAATCAGATGACGAGGTGTTGCATAAAACAAATAATGAATGTTTTACGTTCGTGCAATGGTAGGAATAATTTCATTCGGTGACAGATGGAACATTGCATCTGTCACCTCATGAAATTATTCTTACCATTGCACTCACAAACATTAATTTGTGTATTATTTGATGATACATTACTGAACTTTATAGTTTTATTATTTGCAAGTGTTCACAATGTGTTAGCATAAAAAGTGTAATACCACATTAAAATTTGCAACCCCACCCCGAAAGTTTGTCCCCGTTGAAAACGTGGTTCCGAATATCGCAATGTTTTATGTTTTTAAACGTTCTCAATGAAAGTTAGGTATAGGCCCTACCTATCATTTTTTGGCGTTCACCTTGTTGGACGTGGCTGAGAGAAAAAACTTGTTGATACTTCGAGCACGGACCTTACAATGCCGAGATTTATCCACAACTGCCGAAATAGTGTATTGTAGGCGTGTGTTTATGCTTAATTGTCGTAGATATACGCAACGGGAGGAAATAATATTGCAGTAGATAATTGAATCACGATTTCATCATTTATCGGCAAATTTGTATTTTGTTGTATCCTTCTGCACGAATCGCCGCCATTATCGCACACACCGTTCCAAGCGACATAGGCCTACATATACGTGAATACGCAAACTGATATTATGGTCTTTTCAGTTTTTGTGGGTTTTTATTTCATGGCATTCCCAACCAATTCCCCACTGAAGTTCTATTGTTGGAGCATCATTATTGACAGGCTGGCATCGCCATTGTTTCCCTCCCAATGGTCCCCTCTTACCAAGAAAGCACGTCAAAGCCTCCTCCATCCTATTGTTTTCACGTCCGCTGCCCATCCCCCTTAATTGAAAACCTCTCTCAATGTAGGCACTGCGCCAAACAATGAATACACTGGTGACCAGCCAAAAACTGAAAAGGACTTCTTTGGCATTATTCTGCTGTTACGTCATGGCTTCTCGAACAGTACACTTTATGCCCGTGTGTAAATTTGCTTTTCTCCCGAGAGTGTTATAAATGGGAGACACGCCCGCCATGAATTGGCGCGTCACGTTCCGTTTCTTCGTGAATGTGAACCAACCATTTTTTTTCCATTAAAGCTGAAGCATTACAGATACTCGAGTGTTTTCATGTCCCATTTCCTTCTATAAAATGCTGCAAAAGTTCTAAATTGCTGTACATGGCGATTTAGGGGCGGGGGGGGGGGGGGGGGGAGAATAAGATTCGCCTGAGAAAGTAATTATGGAATTCGGGTAGCACTATGTGAAATTAATCTAGTCTATGTTCTGAAAAGAACAGGGGCGAGAATGAACTCAACGACCCGGACAGTGTGCTCTGTCCGTTCTCTCCTTATACCCGAAATTCCATAATTACTTTCTCATCGTATCCACCATGCAAAGCTTCAAATCATATAATTCGCCTACCATAAAACCCGGAGTTTATACTCCCTGTGTGATTTCGATTTTGTAAAACCATGGTAAAAAATTCCGTGTGATAGAATTTTTCATTCGAATGCGACATTTGTGAGGTGTAAGCCCATGCGTGAATTCAAAATTTAAAAATAGTTCAGCTTGATTTCACACTAACTTCCGTATAAGTAAACCCTTCCATTTGTTTATTATTTGTTTTTGCCATGAAATCCCACCAATTTTAATTTCCTAGGTCCGAGTGTAAACATTCTACCATAATGTGTAATATTTATGGAAAAGTGAGGAAAACCACGAAGCATTCATCCGGACAATCAGACTGGCGTCGCACAGAGCAGAGTGCAGCATGTACGCACCAAGCACACTTTTAATTCCGACGGTCCAACTTTTCAGAAATGATTTTCGTCAATGATTTTCAGACAAACGACACATTTTCAAGGGATGGTCGTGTATACATTATTCTATTCTACTTTTGAATGATCTTTCCAATGCATAGCAATTTTAGGACGAACGCTTTTTGTAGTCCAATTGGGCGGCCTCCGAGGCAATGTCCCTTCAATGTTCTTTCTTAATTTAATCACGCCACATCCAACCGTGCGACTTCCAATTATAAGGTGGGTGTAAACTACCTAATAAATCACATTGAAAACAGTTATAAAACACGGAAATATTAGACCCACATTTGTGGATATAAACTTTTAGGATGGGTTAAATACTTGTAATTGGGTATTGCACTTTTTCTACTAATATATTTTTTATCAGCTGCATATAGTACACGATGAAGGCTCGTTGTTTGTCATGAAATACATATCACTACAATTTTACCATACATCATGACACAGCGGATCTAAAGTGTGCTGAAGTGAACTTTTCAAAGCAAATAAATACAACAAGCATCGGGTTTAATTACTCCGATGATAAGTTGTAATCCTCCCAAGACGAGGGGGGGGAGAGGGAAAGAAAAACAGATTGTAATTCTCTTCCTTGTATACTTGTGGTGATTCATCTCTTCCAATTTGTGGGAGAGTACAGGAACCATAGGGTCCGGGGGCTGGAGTAATCCCTGCGGCGAGCCAGTGGGCCTGATCGTCCCCGGTCCACGGTCGGTGCAACCCCGCTGCCGAGACCGAGCCCCTCGGACTATGGAATTCATAATGTAATTAATGTAATTAAAGTACATCATTGTCGCAATTCACTCCTATAATCTGTTCCAAAAGCAAGAGGGGTAATCGAAGCAGAGAGGGTGCTTGTGCTATGGTTTAATTTCCAAGCAATCACGTTAATAACCTTATTATTTTGCGAGCGGCGATCTCTCCTGTTATTTTCTTTCCTGGCCTCATGAGCTTGAATGCAGCCATTGACGCGTGTGCGATACGCGGTCTGTACGAGAAAAACACCACAGCCTATGTGCTTTTTAATTCTATGCCGATACATCATGCCAATGTTGTATGCATATACCTTTCTATTTGACCTAACATCTGGTCTAGGAATGGTTTGTGCGACCGCAAATATCTGGCACACACAAAAACCTGGACGTGAAAAATCTGCTAAACACCTATCTATTGTTTCTCATGTTAAAACATGTGTCAAGCAGCGGTGGCGACAAAACAACAAAAGTTGCATTGTCCGTCAATTGTGATATTGCTTTACTATTCCTCTCATTTTTTTGAAAACAACAGTGTTGTATTGATTATCGATTCAGAAACCTATATGGAGTTTATGCCGAGTGAATTCTGCGGTAGTATTATATACATCGTACAACGGGGATTATTCCTTCAGGAAGTCCGTACCACCAGCACACCACCACGACGGGTCGCCACGGGCTGAAGTTCCCTTCGGGCCTTTCAGTATTTTTCGGTAGGTTTACTGCTAAATCCCACCGTTAAGCTGAGTTCCTTAATCACTATTATTACACACTGATAGGTGTCTAATAATAAGGTGAGAACATTCACGGGAACCCTCTACAAATCCAAACAGATTATCCCCTAGTGTATTATTACGTTTGCGACCGCTACTGTTAAAGCCCGACTTGTGCCAGACATTACCCGGTATCTTTGCAGATTATCAAAAACTGGTACCGTACGTCCTTGACAATTAACAATACTCCACTAACGGTCAACGTTCCTCGTTTTTGACTTAACTCAAGAGTGGCATTAACTCTATGTGTGGCCATTCCACTTCCCAGCTATAAAAATGTAGGAGCGTGTAGGCTCGCGTCAGAAAATTGTTGGTTTGTTTTTTCTGAAGCAAAATGTATTAACTCACGGGTCAAAAATGAGGTTGAATGGGCCATGGAGGAAGGAATGAATGGGCCCAGTCAAAACGCCCGTTTTCCCGGCGAGTAACTTCAACAGTTGGGTCTCCCGGCGCGGCAGAGCGGCCCTGACTCGGGAGGATTTGAATGGTTGAAAGAAATGAATTACTCCTTGGATATCACTGGGGTGGAACTAATTATTATTGTGACCTATTTGCGGTCATTTGTCAGACATTCTGTGAATAGAGGAGGGAAAGTGCAGGTCTGGCATAGGTTCAATTGTGAACGTTCGCCTGTATGCTAAGAATAAAGTTATTTGGGGTTTTGGTATGGTAATCGTGCATGTCACGCCAGGGCATTCCCCTATAACAATTGACAGAGGTATAAAGGTGTAAGAAAAGTACCGATTAACATAATTACATTGGAAATGAATAAAACTGCTGCAAACTGCTGACTGACTGAATGGACCTGAAATATACAAATCAAAAAATTAGCTGGCCTACGTCAGGCCAGCTAATTTTTTGATAATTACATTGGATTAAGTATGAAGTATGGTATGACATATATCATGTGATTTCTGCTTGTGTCCTATATATTAAAATCAATGTTCGATGTAACAAAAGAGATCGACGAAAAACCAACACCTTTTCGCGAACACTTGTGTGGACAGGAATATCACCTGCAAATTACGTGCAATACAACGTGTACGTGTTTATGTGAATCACTGCTGCGTTACATGCCCATGAATTAGAGTATTAAAGTCATCATTTTCGAGGAATGCCAATTACAAATGATGTGGTGGTGCATAGGTCATGAATATTGCATTGTTATGGCGATGTGCCTACTCCTGAAGTAGAATTTTGTACAATAACTTGCGTTTCACTAAAATTGGTAAGTTAGAATGCGCATTGTGGGATAACGCGTCTGTCCTGCCTTAGTAGTGTATGTGTACGCAGTGGGCGTGGCGATCGATGGAACTTGTGGGGAGTGTCACACACACACACACACACACACACACAGATACCGAGGGCTAACTAAGCAAGCCTCTGATTGGCCGGATCGACCGCTTCTACAGTGAACGAATGGCTGAGTGCATGCAACACTGGACATTGCTGAAAGGCTCTCTCAGTGATACAATGCCATTATAAAACCAAACCATTGTCCCATGTGCAAGTACCTCCGACCCACAGCCCACAACGACGTGAGAGCAAGGCAATAGGCGATCGGTTACAAGTCTGATTTTTTTTTTTATCACTGAGTCTGCGAGCCCATCACACTGCCGCGTTACCTTGTTGTACATGATACCACATAATTTCGGGACTGTTTCAATCTTGGTTCGAGTCGTGCCTAACCATTGTCAGTCCTCGCTTCTTGAATGACAATAGCTTCTTTCCGCAGAAAGCCCTTGCTGAATAATACCCGTGGAGCTCAATGCCTTTTCTCACTGTGTCAATTTGCTCACGCTAACGTCACTCACTGTTCCTCATTACCTCCCTTTTATTGTATTGGTATAGTCGGACAACCAGAGAGCTCGGTGACGAACACGGTGCGTGGTACGCAAGCACTCTCATTTTTTGAACGCTACTGTTAAACGTTCCAACACCGATAATTCGACAGAGACAACTAACTAAACTCCGGTGAGTTTTTTTCCTAAAAGCTTGGAACGGGAGAGTCAGTCGGCTCAAGTAAATTTACAGTCTGCAGGAGTCACACGGGAAATTGCGACCGAGCCCTCAAGTGTTCTTCAGCCTTGTAAGTACACACACCAGTCCATCTGATTTTACAACCGGTAGGCTACGATCTGTTGGCCAATAACTTTTATGGGATATGCACACTTAATTACCTTCCCCTATGTACATGTATGTACGCGTACGTGCATGTGGGTTCTTAAAACACGTTCGGCATAGATGTGCACGTCTGAAGAATACACCTTGATTGGAGCAGTTTGGGGGATTTGGTATAGAACTGTCATTTTTTCTTCTCTAGATATTAAAAACAGAATTCACCAACTCTACTTTGTGAAATGAGAAACATAGATGAAGAGACAAACGCTATTTATGAAGCATGAAAGCCCTTCCTGCGTAAATATAAATTCAAAACGATGAGATGTCAGTCACTTTCGATGTCCGTTAAAATTACTATAACCTGTGTGATATGGCCGTACGCTACTTTTATCTTTGAAATACCGAAGTCGCTAAAATACAAATAACTTTGTCTACTTTTCTGTGGTTAAATCACGCTTATAACGATAAAGGTTGAACTGTCTTCTCTGAATGGTACATGTAACTTCACACGATTAACTATTACTACTCGGAATTTTGTAATTATCATGTTTTGACCGCTTTAAATGAAAGCTTGGTAAGTTAATTTCCGAAGCCATGAAATCTTAAGTTAACTGTTCTTGCAAAGTCGTAAAAAGAAAGTAGTTTTTTTAAGAAGCGCTGGGAGAAGAACATTGAAGACCCGGTGTCACCACATCATTTTTGGTATCTCCATCCGGTGCATTGTATATCTTAATACCTATCTTTTTATATTCATTTCATTTATAAAATCTAAGAATTTGTGGCAGTAAAAATACATTTAATTTTTCAGGACTTAAAGTATACTAGAACCATAACGTAAAAACGTGTTTATCATCAACAGTTCGAGTAACTTATACATATCATACACATCGCACCGTTCGCCCGGTATTTTCTTGTTTGCCAATCTTTTGCGTGCATGCATGTCGCGAAATCTTCCAATATTTCGTCAGATAAAGAATGCAGTATACAGCCACCATTTTTCCATCTATCCACCGTTGATTTCAAGGGGTAGACTGTGTAAGCTGATGGCTGACTTTTTAAGTCCCATGTCATATCTTTTGTTTTATGCTTTATATTAAGTTTTTCAAGCTTGCCCACATTGACATTTTTAATCTTAATTTTTACCAGGTTTGTTTTTATGATATGGAGTCATTTTTTTAAATTGGTATATTATTGATTTGTACAACTTTGTGTTTTAAATTTAATACCTGTTTTTTTTGTTATAGTAAGACCATTAAAATAACAATCGAGTATTCAGCCAGCGGCTGCAGGAGTTGTATTTGAATTGCAATAAACCGTTAATAATTATCGCCAAGCACAAAAAATATGACGAAAAAGACTTGAATTAATTTGGGGTCGGGAAAATTCCATCGTGTACATGAGTGAAATCAACCATTGCACAGACTTCGTAAACAACTCGCATGTAAACCGCATTGAACACGTTCACATTTAACTGTTGATTTTCATGTTTGCCTTTTTAAAGATATCGGAGCAAAATGTGGCTACTTTTCCGTAAAAATGAAAAGTCTTGGCTAAAAATCGATATCAGGCAATGTAGCCTCAAATTTGGCCCAAAATAAGACATGCATGCAAAACCACGAGTAAACTAACAATAGAAAAGTATTTATGAAAAACGACAGTTAAATATAAACGTGTTATTGCTCTTGTGCACAATATTGGACAATGATTTTTTTTAATATTAAAACTTAATAGATTTTTCAAGAAATATATTTTTTCTTGTAGTAACGAATAAGCAGAAACGAAATAGTCAAATATAACACGGTAGTAGATAACTTAATGCAATCTGCTATTTGTTTTAATAGATAGTACATACCGCTACATCAAATTGTAAAACTCAACGTGATAAAGGCGTATTACCAATAAAAAGATTGAAGTCCATGTGATTTTTGGATTTGCATGGCGGAGGGTAAAATTATAGAGAGAAACTTTGCGGCCATACCATGTGAAGTACACGGTAATTAGGCCCTAACTCAAGAAAAGGGCGGTTCTTATAAACATTTATTAATACTTTTGATTCATTCTAAAAACCACACTTTCTTTTCTGAGTTGGTTATACCTCAAATGTTGTTTCAGAAAAGTTTCTCTGTAAAAATTAAAACTTTGATTTCTTGTTTGAAATTTAGGAAAATAGTACTCAGTGTACGGTATAGATTCGGCTTGCATTTTCTCTACACATATTAATTGTCTTGTTGTATTACCTTCTCATTATATTTTTGTTCAGTTTGTATGATAATCAATTAAGTAATCGAAATATAACTTGTATCTTACGGCCATGATAATATCGTTTGTCTTGCATGTGGGTTGCTATGCTTTCAGAGAACTGGAATCTCAAGTTTTATATAGAATGTCAACATCGTTCTCTCGTTGGTAAAAGCCGCGCCGGCCAAACATGCAAACGGCGAATATCACTTAACAGGACTGGTACAACAACTTGAGTCAACACCAGGCTGTTAAAACCAAAACCGCAACAAAAAACTCGCCTGCTCCGTTGACAAACCAATTTACCCTTGATTTAGCAAGACCTGTGCAATTAAGTCACATGAGTCACTCATAACTACCATAACTACCGGTACATTTGTAATACGGGGAACCAGCAGCATTATTTGTGTAAAAGTATACATGTATAGGCCTACATTTCTGTAATGGCTACCCATTCAAACCACTGTGACGCTGGTTCGTTACTGTTCACTATCATGGACCGTCCGTTTCCCGTGTTTTACCATGGTTTTACCAACACCACATGCAAATCCGTTGCTTTCTGCTCAACAACTTTGGGTGGTCGTATTATGGAAATAACTACAGGCCTACTTCAGTACATATGTTAATTAACAGCGTCGAACACGTTCGTTTTACCTTTTTTTTTTTTTTAATCAATCACTTTTTTAAAATAACTCAGTTTATCGATCTTGAGCCATGTTTCATTTTCAATGAGAAGTACAGCCGCACTGTATGTTTTTTATAAAAGGCAAAAATACAAAATGAGTCAAAAGTTAACATGTTATAAGTATCCGTGGGTCTAATCCTTAGGTTTTATCATTCCAAATCCCCTTTAAATTTTCCTTTTTAGTCTACGGTGAAGTTATAAAAAAAGTTTGAATGACAGTTGTTAAATAAAACATGAAAAGCCGAACATTAGAACAGTTATCCGCAGAATATGTTGGCTTCCTCCTTTTTAGCATTTCTTTTGGTATATATTTCACAATTTGCTAACTCCTGAAGACTCTTTTTCATCGCCAAGAAGAAAACAATTGGTGCGTGTATCATCTTTTTTTTTAAATGAGAACATAAATTTAAGAATTTTTTTATAGGACTTGTCCCCTTAATCTGTTGCCCGCGGTCCTCCTGGGCGTAACGAATAGTCCTTTACTCGATCATCATTATACTAGTGGATGTCATTAAAGGGCAATTTGTCACCAATTGCTTGTAGGGCCTGTAGCCAGAAGCGCACGAATGATGTCACATGTCGTTCCCCTATACGAATTATGTGATATTAGACATCATGGCGCCTGCCGACGCAGCAGCGCACACCCCGCTAATCATTTTGCTCATGTACGCGGTCCTGTGCAAATTGTTTACGTAATTCGAAAAAATGATCAAACGTGGCAAGTATAAGTTTGAGTAGATCCACTTAATTAATGAGCTTTTTAGGGACGTACATGGTTGGGTATTGGGATCGTCCGTAGTATCGAGATCGTAAGCTGTATATATAGGCCCCTATAAAGAAATGGCGGTGGAAGAAACATTTGATTCATGAAGAAACGTAATTGGAAAATTTATCAGTGACTAATAATGGTCGGCTACAAATTGATGATCATTGAAAATTGCTATTCCGAAAGCAAAGCGAGGCATTTTGCAATTATTACTTGAAAAAAATACTATGATTGTTGATCCTCGAAAAAGCATCGAGTTTATTTATATAATTTGTTTTACCCACGCCAAGCAGTAAAAAACGACTCTCGTTACAAAATATTAAACAACAAAACCGACACTAGAAAAAGCACCATAGATTACACATACAAATTGTCTTCTTGATCAAGATGGCCGCCCCCACAAACTCGACTTCGCCAGTAAGTGAAAATGAAGCCCCAATGCCACTTAACAAAATGTCGTGGGATGGCACTAATCGTCCGAAGCGAGCACTGCGCTTTTACAAAAGGCGGCATCGCAGATGATTAATCTTGACTGTTTGCCCGATCGATAAAAATTGATTCTCAACCACAAAGAGAGAATGAATCAAGCACGCAGATTCATTAGCATGTCTTTTGTTGTCATTTGATTTTTGTTCGTCACTAGACTAACCATCTTTGTTTTTGTTGTCTTGGGTTCCAGTCCGGATTGGCTCTAGTGGCTATTTAGTTCATTTTAATTTTCAAAGTGAACAAAGAAACTGGCAGGAGCGGGATTCGAACCTGCGACCTCCGGGTTACCTTACCGGCGCTCTACCAACTGAGCTATCTTGCCCTATGTTGGCGGTCTCCCAAATTGTCAGTATCTTTGTCTAACATTCAAAATGGCAAATTGACACACGAGAGAAGATGATTTTAATGCCTACCAATTTTGTCTGTAAAACTACCAAAGCGGCAAGTTGGAGATTTATTCTTGTTTTAATGAGTAACACTGCTGAATCCAGTGGTTGTAATCCTTTTCTTCTATATGAATTGGTATTCAACTTTAGTTTTGACACAATTTCGAACGTTATTTTGATCTTTAGCAAAGAACACGGCGGTCTCTTTGGGCATGCGTTTATTCGCATTGATGCGCACGTACCGCAACCGTCGTCCCAGACATAAGCCATCTTTCACGCGCGTTCATGCGGGACGTACACCCGGAAAACATTTCCAGTGGCCCCACGGTCTGTTGACGTAAGGCCCGCTGGACTCCATTTAATCCCCGGACTCTTGAGTGGATTGTGGCTCGTGGTGTTCACTGAATCTGAGAGGGTACGCTGCAACTTGCAAGCAATATTTGTTTGTCCGTCCTTGTCTTTGCTTGCTTGTCTGTACTTGTTTTCATAATTGTATTGTCCACCTTCATGAGCTGTTTGTGAATGATTATGCAAAGGCATACTTTTACAAGTTTCGGCTTCTTTCACCATGCCTCTATAGGCCTACTATTCTCAACATGTTGTGTTTTGTATTTATTTCAAAAGGTGGAAATCAATGGTTTGGAAATCAAATATTCTACTCTTGATCAGTCCAATTCTCGCCAAATTGACTAACTGATGGCCCACTATGTGGTCAAGGCTAATGCGTCAGAAACCTCTGCACGTCTACTCTTCCACCCCTATAGCTTCTTGCGTGATATAGAGTTCTGGGCAAAAATACACCATTCAGTTGTCATCTGCGGCCTATAAATTGTCCACGCCTACTGTTCCATTGAAAGCCACCCGGTTCACTCTGGCACTTTTTGTAAATTCATTGTGAAATAGAGCCCCGTGTTCATCCTTAATTACTGTGGATTGATGGTTAATTAATTAGGTTAGACCAGACACTTCCCACAGCGACCGACCGCAGCCAGCCATCCACTCTGCCCTCTCGCCGGCCCGGGAAGCAGCGAGACTTTAAACACCAGGTCGCCCGGGCCGCGTAACTCGCGTAATTGGCGGCGAGGAAACCCAAGAAATTTGGACCGAAATCTCGCCGCTTTGACTGTGCAACCCGAAGTATCGAATCAATTGAAGCCAACACGGTCGACATGCCACTCGGAAAATGCCTTTCTGTCCCCCCCTCAGATCCCACGCCCCGCCACATAGCAAACACTTTCAGGGGATCGCGGGGCGTTTCAGCCGTTTCAGACAATCAGGCCAAATTGAAACCCCGGTTAAATTCAATTGCTTGAGGTGCCTTCGCCGCCAAGCGAAAGAATTAACTAAAGTGGCCCGTCCATTTAAGATTTGATCGTATAAATTATATTTATTCCGGGCCCTGCACGAAGGAGTTGGACAACGAAACCCGCGAGGGTTTTTACCTAAAACTATTGTCTCAACGTACATATGTCGATATGTTTCTTGCTGTATATAGCTATATAGCTGTTTATTTATTTTTCGTTCCCGACATTTCACAAAGAGACGGGCATGTCGAAAATGAAAATACCTTTTTAATGTGCAAATATCTTGTCGCCTCTTCGAGAAAAAGATGAAGAATGCGTACCGTACCTATACTAAATTTGAATAGAATAAAACATCGTTTACACCATGAAATATAAAATGTTTTCCTCTTTAGTTAAGTTATAATAATTATTACAACCCCCCCCCCCCCCCCCAAAAAAAAGTCCAAAACAAATCTTGATTCAAAATGTTCTTACATTTTTTCCCAAGTGTCGTAATTTGATACTGTCGCTATGCAAAGTTTCTACTGTTTTACTTAGGCCTACCAGTACATGTAGGCCTATACATGTATAATAATACTGACTTTATTATAGACACGATATAGGATTCGCGCTATTCCTCCGGCTCGCTCGACCTATACGATCATTATCGCTATAGTCCAGGCTCATCCGTACATAATGTGCATTCGTAAACAGTTTCCCCGATGATAATATGGAGATTTTGCGCGCTTTAATTTCTACTTATTGCGCACTACAAAATACAAACAAGAAAATCTGTGTAAACTAGCTTAAGTCGCCTGATCCGGTAAAGACGCGGCCGGCACGAGACCCGATGAGTATATAGCGAAGTGAAGGAGATATATAGCCGGGAGGAACGTGCCTAAGTCATGAATGATATTATTACATAAAGCGATTCATTCCTGAATGCCGGCATATATAGTCTTCTCTAATATTATAAGCCGCGGCCATGCTTAACCAATGGCTACTTATAGTATTCGTTTACATCAGCGTGTCTTCGAGGGAGAGAGAGGGAGAGCTTTAGTAATGGGGTCTGCTTATTTTGTCAGCACAAAGATGCTGTTTTAACTTACATCACAGATGCCCATTTTAGTTATCGCATAATGTCGAATTATTTGCGGCCCGAAAATATTTCAGTTCCGGCAAGGCAAACCTTTAGTGCTTTGGAGGCGAAAAGCAACCGGGAGTAAAAGCCTTGTGTTGAAGATTTTAAAGACGACCAAATCAGAAGGAAAAAATTGTTGAAATCAAACACACAATTTGAAAATTCGTTTGAAGAAAAATCTAATTTGTTGAAGAACACGTGACGTAGGCCTAGAGTAGGCCTATAGCTTTAAAAAAAAATCATTCAATTACAACAAGCATGCAGCCTATAATTTTAAACGTTTTATGATTTCTGCTGAAATGTCGCTTGTCGCAGAGCTACACTGAATATACCAAAACGGTGTAATGCAGAAATATAGAGCTGGACGATTATTTCAGAATGAAGTCAGATTACCCCAAGCAATACAACCGCACTTTCTCACCTCCGTCTCTCAGGTCGGCCCTCTACCGTCAACAGCCAGCTTCCTCACCGGCTAAGTGAATGCTTAACGCCCGCTACCTCTGCTCGTTCCCTGTTGGTGCCGACTGCTGCATGGGGAAATCTGACGTCATGGAGAAGGGATGGGTTGCGTCATCAGTAAGCCCCGAACACATTAAGACAGAGCCAGGGTAAGCAAGTTCAGTCGTTTGTTTTTATCATCAACCTATAACATGACATCCACTTTCAACAAGTCGAAACTTCCTGACATTGTGTTATCGACAATTTTCTGTATACATGTACACTTTATCGACCATGTGCCCATGTTTATATCTAAACCACCTTGTATTTAAATATGCCAGTGGTATGCGCTCGAATCGTGGTTTGCATAAATTTAGTTAAGGAGTGACATAATTCACATAATTCAATGGCGATCTGACCTGCGATATCACTCCTAGACCAAATTGTATGCAAAACACGACATTATATAGTTCAAGAAGAGTTGTTGAACATTCTATAGATAATTGAAATACCGTACCGGTAGTTTTCTGCACGTACCTTGTCTGGTCTCTTACCGCATGATTTTGAGGTAATTCTCTTAATTCGTAATAGTGGAATCGACTTGCTCAGAACTTGAGGGACAAGGTTCAGCGGTTTGACTTATTATCAGTTTGGTCTGAGTGATTTTTCACTTCTTATGATTTTTAGAGACTATAGCTTGCATTACCGTCGAGTGTTTTCGAATTCAATTTCAAGATCCCGCCCAAAAAAAGTTACCGCCAAAAAGACGCGCGCGAAGCGAAGTACGCCACATCAGCACAGTGTTATTAATTTGTCCCAAGTCGAGTTTTGCAGTCGGCGTGCTTGCATGTCTCTCTCACGCCTCGACCAATACCGCGCATGAAGCCAGCGCTCCGTGCCGATCTTACGGCACGCAATGCCCAGTGGTGAGCAATAATTACAATTACACCCCGTAGCCAAAAAGAGGGGGAAGCAATCCTTGTTAGTGGGGGGAGATCTTTGGCGGTGATATTTTCTCTTCTCGTGTACCCAGACTGACTGATTCGTACCGATGTGGCCCCGCGGGCAACGGCGTGCCCCCCAGAGGATACGGTTCATTAATGCTTAGGCTCGGTTGAGACCGTAATGAACTCGTGAGATGTTACAGCGGATAAAAAAAAACACCGCGCCGCGGCCGGCCCTGTGCTTACTACTAGTCAGCCGGGGCCTGGCTGAGAAAATCCTTTTAAAGACTCGGCGAAAACACACACGTCAAGCAAGCCACATCTCTCTTGAAGTAAAAGGGCAGGGAAACTCTGGGTAAAGTGATTTTGAGGAAGTTATTATTTATAGAAAAAAACCTACAGTTCCCTAGTGCCCTTCGTGAAAGTCCTGCTCCCAAATTAAAGACGTAGTAAGCCGGATATAAGATTAATCAAAATTACTAAATTTGTCAATAAGAAGATACTTCCATTTTGGTATACAGTTAACGTTTGATGTATGGCTTTTCATGACAATTATAAAACCATACCGCAGACTTCGGTATTCAACTTTCAAGAACCGCCAAGCGACAAGGAAACCAAAATAATCAACTTCACAGCTCAGTAACGATATGATCGATAATTCCAATAACAATTCTATGCCTTTTGTTGGCAGTCTTTCCGTCATCTTGCATTGTTTGGCCGGCATGCCAGCATCGCAGCCGCCCCTTTGTAAGCCCGGCAAGTTCGTGCCCGGCGGGCATGTACACCTGGAGTCGTTTTGATGAGGGTAGGAACAAAAATATGAGACTGTCCCCGCGAAAGGTGACGCGCCGACAAAAAACAGCGCTGCGGGGAGCCGGTGACTGGAGCGCCAACTCTTCGCTAACTTTAACCTCCGCGCGGCAAAAAGAAGTGGGCTTTGGAACACCGTGCCACCTTGGTTTTTTGTTCATAGGCATTGTTGGCGTGTTCCTAGGTGAGATGGATGGGTCAATTGGGGCGAGGAGACGGGCCCCCGGTTCACAACTGGTCCGTATTTTCTGAGGCTTGCATTTCGGGTCAGGAGGTCACTTTTACTGTGAGCTGACTCGGACACATTCCCTCTTGCTTTCAAGTTCTGCACACGCGACATTGTTACAGTGCAAACAAAGAAAGCGGTGATTTGCGGCATTGGTATGAAATTAGAAAGACAACACAGATGTAGTTCAGAAAAATTTGAACATACAAACTTTCATCGATTCGACCGGCATGACAGGCCTTGCTCGACGCATGGATGTTTTCGGCAAGCAGTCTGACTTTTTCACAGCCATGGATGGTGAGGGAAATCAATACCAAAGGAATTTGAATCAAGGACTAAAAAAGGAGGGGAATCTACCAAGGCACTCGGACAAGACTAGAAAGGACATGATCCCTAAATATGCTCAGGGATTGCCCAGGTCATATAGTATAATTATAGACGTGCTCGTTCAAACAAGTTGGTTTGACGTCAATTACTTATGACATTTAGCTTATATGCGGTTTTTTTTTTACTCAATATTTTTTAACCGTGACCAAAATCATGTTTTAATGAATTAGTCGGTGGAAAGAACGTAATGAATATATTTCTACGCTTGGGTAGGCCCTAAATATAGGTTTTTGCATGAAAACCATGTGCTGTAGCCTGCGTCGAGACACACAAATAAGGTTACATTATTTTGAGTTCTACAATGAAAAAATTCTCTTTTTCCCAGCGTTGATTTTGATCTTTAATTTCAATCTGCCTGAAGACATGATATAATGCCGGGCACTGCCATGTGGCATATGGATGGATAGGGGGGGGGGGGGGGGGGGGGTGGGGGGACCTCTAGACTTGAGTCAGTCTGTGCTTGTACAGTGCGTATGGTGGCTTTATTCAGAGCGCTGTCATTCCCATAATCACGGTAATGATTATAAACTGCCTCCACAGCGTTTGATCTCTGCCGTCTATTTTCCTCTTTTTTTAAAAGGAGATTATAGAGAGAAAGGCAAACATCAATATTCAACTACACTGTGCAACTCTTTCTTGCGGATGAACCAGAGGCGATTCTACGGACCGACAAAATTAGGGGCAAAAATAAGCGTTTGGACAGTAATCAGTTTTGTTGAGAACGAGATTTTGAAAAACTTGGAAGCACTTTGAATTTGCTGGATTTATTTTTGACATTTTCGAAACTTAAAACCCCGAGAATTTTATTTGCTCAAAAAGAGGTAGGCAATTTGCGGGACGGGGCATATCCCTAACCCATCCTCGTACGGACCGCCACTGTGTTGAGATGAAGAAGTAGGTATTAAAATGGACGAAGGGACTCTTAATCTGGATACAAACAATATAATTCGGTCTATTCGCAACTCGGTGCGCCGCCAGCGGTAAGCCGAGGAGAGGCCAAATTACGCAGTGCCTCGTGGGAAAAAGTCGACTCAAATCATACTTCTTACACCCCTTCTTCGCTAAATCTATCAACTCCTCTCTCTTCTTTCCCGCACAAGGTATTCCCCAATTAGTCAAAAAATGCTTACTCATCCACTCGCATTCGCGCGAAATCCATAATGCTGTACTGTCCACCATCTTTATTACAACGCAGCAGACGTGTGTCGACCCCGGAAGTGGGAAATTGGCCTTTCCCGGCTTGCCGCTGGCGGCGCACTGAGTTGTGAATCGACCGAATTGCAACAATAATTCTTCAACAGTTCCACCCATCTTAAGTTAAATTGGTCTATTCAGTCGGCATAAAAACATCCTTATACATATCGATTCAGTCGGCATAAAAAACATCATTATACATAATTATAAGCATAGCTATAAATTTTCAGCCTTAAGAAAATTTGAAATAGTCATGGTTGGCTTCTTGTCAAAAGTTTAAAATTTATCCTTTATCTTCGAGAATTCTTTCCTTCACGTTTGTGCCCATTTCTCAGCAACCCCGGATTCACGGCCAAATCAGAAATGTTAGATTGGTAGGCCTAAGTCATATATTATTGTGGTACAACTCGCAAATGTATCATCAATTTAAAAACAAAAACATTTATAGCAGAAAATAAGCCCCCGAAGTTCACAGCTTATGGAAGATGACTTCGGTGCAAAAAAAAGCCGAGATAAATTACAGTTAATGTGAAACTTCGTTAAGGAATGCCTGTCGGGGGATAAAAATATAATGTGCTATCTGCCGCACCGAGAGCGCGCCGTATCGGTGTGAAAATGACAACTTAGAACACATTAGCCAGGCGGGTAACTCGACAAGCAAGCACCGTCGATTGACGAAGTCTAATTATATTTTCCAATTAATTGAGCATACATTTTAATACATTAGATCCACCAATTTACAGAAGGGATAAATTTACAAAGTGACGTGTAGCGAGTGAGGTGGGGGGGGGGGGGGGGGGGACCCAGACTAAACTAATACAGGAATGATTCAGGGTCAGTTGTCAGCAACGCCACGGGGCTGAGAGCGTT
Organism: Hippasteria phrygiana; assembly: GCA_037893225.1. Taxonomy (NCBI): domain Eukaryota; kingdom Metazoa; phylum Echinodermata; class Asteroidea; order Valvatida; family Goniasteridae; genus Hippasteria; species Hippasteria phrygiana. Next base: position 79,683 of record JAZGUH010000674.1, on the reverse strand, counting down.
ATGACACGGTATACTCCCGTTCAGTTATATCTTACTGCGTCGCGGCCAAAGTACTTTTAAGCCAAATTGTCCTCCCGAGTGCACAAAAAAGTATCATAAAATGAATTTTATAACATTCTTTTTAGCGGAGCACTTTGGTTGGTTTCTGCCCTGCACTTAACTATGGTATAATTTATGACATGCCAGTGACTGACATGAAACGAACTACCGGTATAAACTTATTTCAGATTCACAATTTGCAAGAAGATCATTGGTCCGTTCACGCCGAGTTCGTTGTACTTTTTTATAATGCGAAATAGGCCTGCCTTGATTATGTCACTGCCTTAAGTTTAAGGATTCTAATCGGAAAGGGGACTAGAAAAGTTGATTTCGGACAGGTCTATTTTGCCTAATTTCATTCACTTTTATTTGATGTGTATACAAATTTTGAAATAGAAACACGTTCATTTTTTATATATTTTGCTCTTTTGTATTTTGCTCTTTTGTTTAAGAAAATAGGGCTGAAAATCAGTGACCAGCTATGGCCGACAACTTGGCCCCCAAATGAGACTTGCAAGACAATCAGTCACTTTTCAATAAATGAAAGACAATACATGTAGTTCAAAAATGAACGCGATCAGAATTTCCGCGTATTGCTTTCAAAAAGTGAACGACATTTTAAAATATTTTCTGGAAAAGCTCCGGAGTTCAAACTGAGTGTTCTAAGAGAGGGGGGCGAAAATGTTGGATGGGGGACGAGAGGGGTTGCAACAAACATCAACCATATTGTAATTCGTTTAATTAAAAAAAGAAAATCCAGAGCAATGCTACGTGACTCGCGCCCCTATCTGCTATAAACGCGGAGGCCGGCTCGGCGGGCACTCACGGCAGAGGATTGAACTGGCTGTAACGCAAGAAGGCCGCGCCCCCGGCAGCCAGGAAACAATGTAATAAAGTCTAATGGCCAAGACAAATCATATCGACCAAAGACCCATTGAAATGTACAAGAGCTCCCCCCCCCCCTCCCCCTCCCACGCCCGGTCCAAATGGATATTAATTATGTCAAGTATACAATTTGGGCATACAGTTCTGTATAGTGGTTTCAGATTTCGTTTGGCAGCCAAAGAGGGGAGAAAAAAATGGAATGAAAAGAGTACCAAACAGAGGGAAATGCATTAATTATCTCCCCCTCACGCAAAGCTTTGGATACACGGCCTTGTCGAACAGCAAAAGAACGCCTTTTCTTGAGGGAAGAGAAATCTGCTCCTTTTTTAGAAAGTGTGATCAATCATCGGTTTACTGTAATGATTGCCTGATGTGTACGCTGGCTTCCAATGGGTGTTTGATGGGTGTTTCTTTTTCGTTGAGCGAGAGAGTAAAATTTGACACTTTTACGGTCGTGCGTCGTTTCAGGTTTGTAGACACTCCTTTACGATTAAACAAGGTTTTAAAAAAATGTTTTTCATGCAGGCTATAGTTTGTGTATGTGTTGTTGCTATTTCGGACTGTATAAAAACGAGTTCACGCATGGACGATGATTGGCATACCTTAGTTTGATTACAAACGAAATACCATTTTAATAAGAATCCGTTCATTTTTAACTGGTTGTTCATCGGGTTTTTTTTCGATTTTTTATATTTTTTCTTTTTTATTTATTTTTTGATTTCTTTTTTTTTTGGGGGGGGGGGTTTACTAGAAATTATGGCCACATTGTGCTCTTATACCGGTATCTTAAAACGGGAATGAAAATCAAGTTAGCCTAAAATGAACGTGTAAGATAGTCATTGGAAATTTAATGTTTTGGACAGTCGTAGGCCTAGGTTTTTGGGTGGAATCGAAAAATGTTCTGAAAGAGTGGCTTCAAAAGATTTTCGTCCTGAAAAATGTTTTGAAAAGCGGAGGGGGAGGACAGTGTACCATCAGTTGTGAAGTTGTGGTGCTTGTGAAGTGTATTCTTTAAACAATCGGCAAAATGTCGCCGAGGGAAGGCAAGTTGATCCCCAGCCCCCACCCCACCCCGCTGGGTACGTCATTGTTTTTGGAGGAGGTGAAGAAAACTCCTGAGCTTAAAACCATCCTTGGTTAATTATTGGCAGAATGGATTTTCACAGTGGTGTAATACTGGTCGGGGCAAGGCTGAACGTGGATGGCAGTTCGACATCTGGGGATGTCCATCCCTTTCTTGCGATGGGGGTAAAGATGGCACCCCAATGCCTTTGTTGGCCGCTGAAACGGAGGGGTTCTTGTGGGCTAAATGGGGTGGAAGGGAAAAGCCGAAATTGACATATGTTACTGGACGTTCGGTCTATTCAGATCAAGTTAAACTGCGGGTCACTTGCAGATGAACTGTACTGATAACAAATTATTGGGGAATTGTTGAGGAATTGAGTCAGTTAATAATTGTACATCCTTTCTTCTAAAAGGAAATAGACTGTAAACTTCAGAATAAATACATTATGTAATCAACATCTTGTCAAAAACTGCATTCCTCTCCGAGAAAATGCATTTATGCCACAACATCAATGCAGTGTTCTTTGCAAAATACAACTTAAGCCATTGCGCTTTTACATAATAGAAGATAGGCTTTGAATATTTACTGTTAGCGTAGTCGTCATATTTAGAAGTCTGACCTATCTATTGGTGGCAAATGTTAGAGTCCCATCGTCCTGGCCGCTGCAGGGCTTTTCAATCAGGCGAAAAAACAGCGGACTTTTGGCGGACGACTCCTCCAATAAGCCTTCTCGCTCCTGCCAAGCGAGTTATAAGGCCCGTCACGTAAATCGAATTACCGGGGAAAAGTACACGGAATGTCTGGAGAAGAGGATCGCCTGGCTGATTGTCATGGGGCTGCGGCCCCGAGACATCCGACAGTTTTACCGCTGATGTTTTGTTATTGCTGGCGTATTGTAGGTGCACTGCCAAGAAAATATTCGTTGAGATATAAACTGAAACCGCTCTTATCCTCACAGAATCGATTCATTTTCCATTCAATCGATATTTCAACTGCCACATATCTGCATAGTTATATCACAGTTTATCGGCTTGCAGTTTTTCTCAAAAAATAATGAAGTGATTACAAAATTCACTACATTAGGCCTACTGCAAGTTTATTCAGTTCTGTTCGGAGTTTGGTAAAGATTTCAAGTTCCTGCAATGGGGACTGTAGGCCTACTTTGTCATAAAAAGACTTGAGCAAACTACAATTACTTCTAAAATAGGACAGAGGAATAACCCCGTCTGTGCACTTCCGGGATGAAGGCGAGCCTCTCAGTACTACACAAACGCAAAGCTATTCAACATTCATTCATGCACGCATGAATCACGCCATAAATGGCAGCGCAGCACAGGATCAATAGTCAGTTGTTTACGTAGCACTGAGAGCCTCGCTTTCAAACCCAGAAGTGCGCAGATCGGGGCTATTTTCGCCAACATGGGATTAGTCTACACAGCACAATTATCACCTTTTCAATGCGATAATAGATTATAGGTAAGCCAGCACTAGCCATACATGAGATTTGTGCTGGATCGAAGTATATACATGTATGTTTATTTTTTTTAGTCAAGTTGTCTTCATCGATTAAGAACTTTTAAGTTCTGAAATATGTCCGAGTTCCTACAAAATAGCCATTGCCTTTTCAGTAATGGACGCGTCAGCCAAATCAACTGACTGTCCAGCGCATTTGTTAATCGTCTCAATTGCAGAAACATGCAGAACACTGAAGGCATGAATATTCAGGATTCCAGGTTCATATAATGAGCGACAAACATGTGGCATCACCCGTCCGGTGATAATGTAATAATCCTATGTAATAGTGCCGGTGCAGTTTGACGCTACCTACGGACTAGTTTGACCAATCATAAGAATTTGATCTCAAGTCTAAGTTTGGTATGGGAAGTCGAGCGGATTACAAGACCGATCTCTTACAAGACAGTTTAAGTGTCTGAAACACGTACCGGTACGTTAATTCTCTGTCAACAGACGATAGCCATTCCTGACCACTCAAGATGCATCCTTTGTATTGTTCACCTTTATGAGAAATACTTCTCGCCAGCCTTGACCAGACTGAAATAAGAAAGAGGAAAATGAGCCACGAGACAATAAAGATGCAAACCTATATAGGTTTGCAGTCGACTGGTTGTCTCACGCAGAGATGTGCCTTTTGTCGCAATGATGTCGATGGTTTCTTTCTCTCTAAGATGTGTAGGTCCTAAGCATCATCTTGTTCTGCTCGGTGGGGGGGGGGGGGGGGGCTCTTTATGGATTCTTTATGCTGGTCGTCATCCGGTCTTGGACGGGTATATAGTCGTTCTTTGGTGGAGACCAAAAAGAAAATTCTCGCCGAGGGGAATTACGGCGAGTTAACTTGAAATGTGGGTGGGTGAGCTTTCTCTTTTTTGTTCTCTGATCGTGTCGTAATTTGTCATTCGTCACGCAGAGGTCTTGACTCATCACCGTGTTGGGTTCAAACAATGGAAGATAAAATGTAAAGTTACGGAGGTGAGTCGATTTGTACCACCTCTAATCTTTCAAGATGAACATATGGCTCGACATCCAGGGGCGGATCTAGAGGGGGGTTGTGGGGGTTGCAACCTCCCCCTCCCCCTCCCCCACCCCCTTGGGCTGCTGAGCAAAGTTGTTTTTCAGCCCAATATGAGAATTTTTTTTAAATAACCACAACATTATGTAGCTTCAAACGGTGCCCGAGATGCCTTAGATTGCAGGAGAAAGCCCCTGGATTTCAAAATTTTCTGGGAGCATACCCCCGGACCCCCCTAGGGAACGTGCCTTCGGCACGTTCCACGTTTGGTGGGTGAATGGTACAACCCCTCCCTAAATGAAAGGCTAGATCCGCCCCTGACATCTGTGGTTTCAATATGTTTCCAACTGAATCGACTTCAATGGAAATTGTAGTCAAGCGTCACATGGGTATTAAAGAAATGATCCAAGAAAGTGTGACGTCATCACTTGGTCTGAAGTCAAATATTTTAGCAAGTCGAGTTAAACTTGGATCTAAGTTTAGTACGTCAAATTTGATTTGTTTTTCGGTTTTAAAAACCATTCATAAGTTTTAAGCGGTTTACGAAAGCATATTGGGATTCTTCAGTCTAAGTGATAATTCTTGTCAGTCGGACGAAGATTATATTCAGCTTGAAGTTACAGTGATATTAGCAATTATTATCATTGGTGGCAATGCTGGGGTTTGCACACCAGAACGTCCGTATATTTATATGAAAAATATGTGTATTCAAAACGTACGGTACGTTGTTGAAGTGTATATCATCAGTACATAGGAAAGGCCGACAAACCACTTTTCCATCCCGAGGCATTTCGTTATTTCATTGTTAAATAACGGGAAAAGGTATGGAATTTCTTTTTAAAGGTAGTCACAGTAAACGAAACGGTCTTGCAAATTTCTGCCTTTTGGTCTGATGGATTATGTCTGTTTTTCGTTTGTAGTAAAATCTATAAGTGAAATTTAAGTTTGGCTGATGTACGCTTCCAGTTTCAATTTTGGGAAAAAAACTCTCTTAATAATGGGTACCGGTAGACTATTGCATTAAAAGATTAGGACCGTTTTTTTTATAATATGAATTTGGTCGCCTTATAGATCCCCAATCGGCCGTGCTATATTTAGATTTTTATTGTGATGGTACCGATTCATGGTCGTCAGGCCCGTTACATAACGTGTTATCATCGGAACCTATCGGCAAATGTTAGTATCGCCAGGTCTAGCCCCCCCCCCCCCCCCCCCCCCCCCCCCCGATCCACGTTTGCTTTGGCCTGCCTAGTGTTGATTCTGAGCCAGGTACTCGTACTCCCCAAATTCCATTTGACTTTTCAATACTCGAGAGACTGATACCACAAAGTCATAAATGGTCCAGTTGGGGAAGTGATGAGGAGGTACATGTATACATCGAGATCAGTATTTTTCACCATGTTCCTCGGCTAATTTTATTATTAACGCGTAATTACACGTGTAAAATGTTTCGCAACTTCGTCTTCGGCCCACTACGCGGTATCTTCCAAGAGCTGAAGTCGAGAGTTTAAATTTGGCCAGATTCCGTCCGGCAGTAGGCCCTAATAGCCCTACGTACAAATTGCGTCACACTGACGTGCGGAAAGGTTACCACGTCATGGCTTCTCCCACGAAATGTATATGCGTAGAGGCCTATAAGGGAAACCATTGTCTTTTTCGTAAATGAGTTTGAAAAAACCGTATAGTCTTGGTGTTTGTCGCAAAATGTGCATAATTAAGTTGACATAATCACAATATGTATTCACTGAAATGAATGCCCTGATAGTACCCCGGTGCGTTGTTCCGTTCCCCCATCTGGCTTCAATTCACGAATGTAACGAGGCCAAGAGTGTGACGTCATTTGTACTGATGGCTATTCTGCGTGACCGTTTCTCCAGCATAAAGTTTTCCTGTATACACCCAATTTGGCTTTGGCTTTAGCAATAGCTGACTGTATTCAAGTACCGTAACTTTTCAAAATCGAGTATAATATTACGGCAAGGCTAGAGATCGTGATCTGTTCTTTTTCGTTGCGCGCGTTTTCCCACAATAGCTACAGTACGATGGATTGTACTTGGTGCTTGCAAATCTATTCGAGAGAAAGTCTGACAAAAATGTTTGAAAACAGTGAAGGAATTACCTCATCATGCAGTAGAATTTGAGATGTTCAAACAAATTAAAACCATTGTAAACAGTAAATTTAAACTTTGAGTGAAAAGGCTTACATAATACTGGACTATTTTGGATTAAAGTAGAAGCACAATTCATTCACTGCCAATGTATACCATTATCGTCATTGGTTTTGCATGACTTAATCATGGCTATATCTGGTAAGTTTGTACCATGGGTGGTTGCCGGCCCTGTTATAATTTGCGTTGTTATGATTTCAACTCAATGTTTTACGGCTTTTAGCAATTGCTGTGACGCTTGAGGGCGCCTGACTGAACTTGAATATTATCAAAATTTAGTATTTGGCGGAATTTATCGCGACATTTTACTCACCGATTGGGCTGAAGTTGCCAACAAACTGCAAAAGGAAAGCCACGATCGGCGGTGCACGGGACACTTGCTTAAGCGCGGCAGCGCAGAAAGACTCGTTGGACGGGGAGGTGAGGTTTTCGGGGGTAGAGAGCTTACCCGTCTACTTTAAAACTAATGAACATGGCTATTCTAACGACGGCCCCCGTCGAGCTTGTTAAACAGTCACTCTCCTCAGTCTTAAAAACCCGCCATTATTCTGCGTTGAATGTGGTGTCTTTTGTCCGAGTTTCAGAGGGGTGAAGAATGTAATGAGGAAGCCTTGTTGAGACCACGATCATAGGTTAACGGATGTTGAGCGGTACCGGTATAGTAAAAATAGAAATGAGGGAACAGTAAAAAGATGAGGAGGAACAAGAAACGATCTACATTTGTACTGACCAAAGTTGAACAAGTGACAAGCACGGGGGCGTGTAACAATAGGAAGATGAACTTAAGCCGATTGGGCGCTTGCGGCCCCACGTGACTCTGCGCGGCAGCAAGTATAGTCCAGTCAGCGCACGCCTCACCCAGCTCTCATCATTTGCGCCCGCACGCAGAGACCGTGTCACGGGCGAATGAGAACAAAATGTTGGGGGTACTTTAGTTGATCACTTCAACCCGGAACATACAGAGAGCTTACGGACCCCCTTTGGGCTTGTATAGAACCGGAGTATGTGCGTATACGTGGTCTTACAGTCGGATGCGCAACGTCATTTTACTATCGCAAGAAATACTAACCGTAATTGATTGAATCGGCGGTGACTAGAGACGAAATTCACGGAGTCCACTTCTGTCTCTTGCAGTTCCCTAACCGCGGTGGATCGGCACAGCATCGAGACGGCTTTCCCTATCCGGAGCATGAGCGGTATGGCCTACACTATCCCCCCAGTCCACGGCCCACCGAGCATGAAAGGACCCCCTTTCTCCGTCAACGGGATCAGTCTAGCGGCCCACAACGTCGATTCGCTCCACCCAGCGATGAACTACCACAGTAAGTTGAATTTTTCGTTAACCGCTGCATCGGGATTTTAGATTCCCGTTGTCATTGTTAAGCTTATAATCTGTATGGCTAAGCTATACGGTAATCTTTATGGGGTGTCAGTATTGTGTATTATTGCTGCAGATAATACGTTCATGTGGCAACCGGTTTATCCGTTTAGCACTGTGATTACAGCTGTCAAACTGTTCTTTCCCTACTCATGGAAAGTATAAAAGCCGAGTAAAGTTGATTTTTATTTATGCTTTTGCGGTCTCATATTAAAATAGAAGATTCCAATAATCGTAAAGCTTCGTTAAAATTGATTTTTGCAGTAATTTTGAATTAACAAAATATTATATGATGATTATCACAAATACATGTAACAATGTTTTGTATTCACTGTTCGTTAAGTATAGCACTGATTTTGTTATCAACTTTTAAGTATTCTTCGGAATTAAAATAATGCGTTTATTGTTTTTATTCCAAAATTATGTGACTTGGTTTTTCATCGAAGCTGTAAAAGGTTTTTCCAGTTGGATCAAAAATGACGACTTGGATAGATCAACCTAACTCCCTAGGGCGTGTGGAAAATCATATTAAAATTGGAGGATTGAGGACTAGGGTTAATAGATTTGTGCTGACTTTTTCTGAATTTGTTTCTGTGCCACTGTTTTCTTTCGTCGGGGCCACTTTATGCACCATTTGCAAAATATCTCCTCCATTCACTGTGGCAGACATTCATGACAAATTAATGAGTCTCCCTCCTGGACTGTGAGTTGTTAGAGATAATTTGCGATTTAGGCCGGGTGCTGTTTCGGTATTGAGGATAGGAAGAGACTATGAAAGGGCGACTATAGGCTATCGATCGCGGAACTGGCCGGACGAATGACCGAATTCTCTCTCCGTGAGTGACAGAGCGTACGTTCATTAGGTGACCGGTCCCCCACGAATGTTACCATTCAGCCGGGGTGAAAAATGGCCAGGGGATAGTTTCCCGCTTATTGATTCCCCTGTTTTTTCCTCGGGGCTTTGGAAATCCGTAAAAGAGTAAAGTAATAATCCCCACTTTGGTTTGGCCCAACTATTGAAGTCCAGTTGGCCAATACTCGGATGTAACATGTTGAATTTTTCACCCCGGTCGATGATCTGGTAGTTGAGACCCTTCTGCTGCTCTTACAAAACACGCTTAAAACAAGGAACTTCCGTCTTCGGGCAGCAAAGGGTATGAAGCTGGAAGTCAAATAAAGCTTCATTGTTATGCCAATCAAAACCAAGCAAAATACAGAAAGATTTAACGAATTGTGTGTTGCATTTAAAGCCGCCTCGTCTTTGAATTATGCCTTCCATCGCAACCTGGTGTGCACGGGATTATTTGATCTCAAACGGGAGTGTCTAAGCCGGGGATAAACTTGCTTTAAGTCGGATTAAACTGAGATTTGGGAAATACCTCGACCGGGCATGAATTCATAATCTTATTTTCTTCGCCCGGTGTCTTATACACTTTGATACAGTTAGGTTAAGTCTTGACTCGGAATCGCAGCATAATCTTCGAAAGATACTGATCAATTCAAAATCTAACGATAAATTCTTTGCCAAATAGTTTGTTCATCAAATTTTCTTTAGTTCCACGTGCTCACCTTGTGAATGTTTGACTACAAGCTATTAATTAACAAGATATTTCGTTTGTGGCCCCATCATCCTTTCTGAGGTCTATTGTGTTCATCTTTGGCTGACGGAACAATGTTGCGGTAAATTGATATCCACATAAATCCCTTCGCTGTAGTTTCCACGTTATCGGTCGTAATACCTTGGATCAATATCAGTAGAACCAGCCCCGGACCTTGGATTTCGGTTACTCATTAATTTGTTGGACTTGCTTGTTGTGTACACGCCACCTGTATGCGAGAGAGTAAAGATGTTGTAATAAGGAACTCGTTGTAAGGAGACGGGAATCATGACTTGATGTATCAAAAGTAACTGGGTTTAATTAATGGTTTCACATCATCCACGAATGTAGGATATTTTGTTCACAACCCGATACTACGTCCATTGAACCATGGATATAGTCCTACCCCCATGATTGTACCAGTTGACATGAAACCTATAACTCAGTGTATCATTCCCATTTACACACACACATTACAGCAACATAACCCGATATACTTGGTGATACATGTATATACGTCCATTACTTATACTTAATCAATATTCACCTTTTCTATATTTTCAAAACAAATCGGGCCAAGTCTTTTGAGAAGAATATACCTCCTTCAAAAAGTGATCGATACAAAATGAAAGGTGAAGAAACTGGACGGACATCTCCTTTAACATTCTAAGATAGAGGTTTACGATTAACAAAAAGCTCCAAATACCATCAAAGTAATAGCGATATTTCGTCAGTCCATTGAATTAATAGCTTGAACGAAAAAGCATCCCAAAACAACGACCTTAGTATTATATGTATAGATTAATATAGTTGCGTGTAGCCATGTTAGTCAGGCAATGAAAAGTTATAGAGCACTTTGATGACCAACTATAGGGGAAAACTTTGCATAAGCTTTCGTAGCAACAACGACCGGTAATTCATCAGATACAATGAAGGACATCATTTTTTTTTTTGCCTTTGCTTGTAGGGGCCTATACGCCTTGCAAATACAGGTCTTATTTTGCCTATGGGTGAGAACAAAACAAAGAGGTTAAATGGCGCCACCAACGGTGAGAAAGTGTATCAGCCCCCCCCCCCCCCCCCCCCCCCCCCCCCCCCCCTTGTACATTTTTTTCGCAGGTGGAACACTTTGGGAGTCACTCTTCTGGGCAAATTTCAGAACCCCCCCCCTCCCCCCCTGCAAATATTCCTGGATCCGCCCCTGTCATATGGGACATTGGCCTCTGTCTGAGTTGTTGCGTGACTATTTCACAGCTCCATCGTCCTCTGTCTTAACATTTTGTTATAATTTGCGGTGTATATATAGCCAGTTGTTTACAGACGAGAGTTGGTAAACAATTTTGACACCATGTAGTTGTGGTCAGTGCCGCCTTTTCCTGGAAGCCGCCGTCACAAAGCTTTCTGTCGAATTCACGAACGCCGCCCTGGTTCCAACTCTCCCGAACTTGACAGACTTCTGCCACACACACACACACCAGCCGCCCGTATGTAGGTGCAAACACCCTACACACCCATGGCCCTCTCTGTATTGACCAACTCGACACCAAACTGACGGCTTCTTTCATGGTCCCCGCGAAACAAGAGTAGGCGGAGTGTCGGCGAGTGCTAACTGCTGAGATGACAGTACCATCAAATTGTAGAGAAAAAAAAAAAAAAAAAAAAAACCACAGTGACCAGACGTATAACAATTATTAATCCTCCTTTTTAGAAGTCGCCGATTAAACGTTGATGCATTCATTAACACCCTCCGCATTGTGTGTTTGTATGTGTTCTATGGGAAATGTATTACAGGTTGTAATCTGTACCTGGCTAGTGAAAGGAATCGATGAGCGGGGTTTATAAGACAGTAGACGGCTTAGGAAGAGTTTCAAACTCTGCAAATTGTCTGAGTAGTGAAGACGTAAGAGCTACAAGCAGTCAACTTCTAGCCACAGTCAGACTTGAGTAAGCTGCGTTGTGTTCTGAGTTGTCTTGAAGATATACGGATAAGGAACGGCTTTAGGATGCTCCAGCAGTACAGTCAGTACTCTACAGAGGTCAATATGTACCCCATGCCGAGACTTATGTTCGTAAACCCCATCCGGAAAGGTGAGTTTTCTACTGTGCCGATATGGGAAGAGTTCTGTAGTTTGTAGAGTTTACATGTATTAGACTTGGTTTGAGCTTTCATGACATACTTTTTCCAATGATTATCATCATTGTCTGTAAGATGGATAACTCTGAAACATTGAGTGGTGCTGGTTGTTTGTAACAGGCTTGGTCATTGGTTTACAGAGAACCATCACACCATTTGTGTGGTCATTTCGTCTTGCCGTGTATGCATCATTCACCTACCATGACCCTCTAACAGTGAAAACAATATTACACCAGGTTTGTATCAGGTGTGGTTAAATAAAACAGCGGTAAATCATGTTGAATGCAGGCTGACATTTCTCCAGCTAGTTCTCAATCTTTCAACTTAACAGCTCTTCATGTTTTTTATTAGTGGAAAAGGTGTAAATCACTTCGATTATTAAATGCCCAATTTCATTGATGTTCACTACCTTGGTTTGTTTTACTGTGAGCAAGATGTAACCAGAGATTGCATAAATACCCATATTCACCCAAGCCATTATGTGAATTAGTCCGTGGATTAATATTGATCGTTCCACTCGGACCGTGTTGTCAGAGCTACCGGCCAGTTGCAAAGGTCCTCCCCGGGCTGGTTGGTGAAACCGGGGGCCGCAGTGCCGCCAAAGCGGCCAAGCCCTTTGTTCAAGGGGGACCTCTTGCAAGACAGTGGAGTTTGGTTATAAGGTGTGTTTATCATATTTATTGGCGCACGTACTGTAAGCTGACACCCCTACATTTCCTGTCCTAGTGTACCGTCAAAACACGAGTAGGATCGGCCTGGAAGGCAGGCCGAGATATGGACCCAATTTCCAAACCCGACTGCCAAGTTTTTCTTATGGTAATAATGCCGCTCGCGGTTCAGTTTTGTTGTTTGAAATAACCCCCTTTCCTATTTCCATTTCCTGGTCTAAATTGTTGTTTTTCCGTTGTCGTACTCCTTCCATCGGCAAATTACAATGCTCCGTCAAAACTAAACTGACGACTTTTCTTCACTTTCTCCAGTGCTTTTTGTTTAACAATCCTCCCCCACCCCTCTTTATTTCTAAGCAACGTATTGTGTCGTCATTAATTATTAATGCCATCAGCATCGGCAAAATCGAGTGCAAATCCAAAAAATTCGTTAACTTTGAATAGCTGATCGGAAATATGAGAAAGATGAATGTTTGATTTTTTTAAGCTGGAGTTATTCGTGAAACTGTACCATTTCTTTTTCTTTCGGAAAGTTGAAAACTGTAATTTGAGGAGATTTGTTTTTGGGGTGGGAGCAAAACAAAATTCAAAATTATTCTCTCTCGAAAAATTTCAGCTGCTTAAAACACCTGCGTCGGTGAGGTGATTTTGGCCCGTTATCGGCCGCAGCAGGATAAATTGAAATTACCCGTCGCGACGTAGACATTCCTGGATTTATGTTGTATGTTTTTCTGACCTATAAACACATGGATTATAAGTTGGCTACTATGGTATATGAGCGACCATAATTATTTCCGAAAACTGCTCCGCGGTCCGATGACAAAGAAACCTTATTATTGCAATCGTCACATTACTCCGTTTTCCGTTTTCCTGCCTGCATGTCTGTAAAATAAAGATGCGTTAACACTTTATCTTTTCGTTTTCTACTTTCCTGGTTGTTTCTCAGATCCGCCAAGGAAGACCAGGCGGGAGAGAACCACGTTCACCCGGGCCCAACTCGATGTCCTTGAGACGCTCTTCGGTAAGACGCGCTACCCGGACATCTTCATGAGGGAGGAGGTTGCATTGAAAATCAACTTGCCCGAGTCGAGAGTACAGGTAAGCAAACGGTTATGAACGACCGTCTCTGTCCACATTATACCAGGGGCCAATATCGTGGGGCTTCTGAACACGAACACTTGCTTAGCACAAAAATGTCTTGCTTAAGCAGTTTATTAGCCAAAAGTCCACCTGATTTTCATGCTAAGCAGTCACAAGTAATACAGTGATATCACATGACAATTTGTTTCAGGCCTAGCAGTTATTTGTGGCACCAGACCATTTCACTCCAAGTGCACTTCCTGGAGGCCTGCCCACCCTCTCGTGACTCATATTTACAACTCTCCAATGTCTCTAAATTTAACACCAAATTGAAGCATTTAGTGGCCATCTTTCACTTTTCAATTTACGGGGGAGGGGAGGTGACCAATGACTTTCTGGGGATATTAAGCACTAATAGGTGCTTAAATGCAGCACACGGAGATTCCACTCAATGGGTAAATAGGACCTATTCGTCCAAAATGGTCAGAATTATAAGCTTACAATTCCAGTTGGGAGCTATACGTCTTCAACTGCATAGATGCTTTTCAAAACTCTGTGAAGAAAACTATTTTCAGAGCGTGCAAAATGTGATCAGATCGGCGCAATTTTGAGCCTATTTGCGACCCTGCGTCCCAAAATTCCATGTGTGGTTCCTGTACCGCCCTCTATAATATGACACACTAATTATAAGTTGGCTGCGTAAAGTATCCGTGACAAACGGTAACGATTTTGCAATTTTCTGTGGCCGGACTCTGGAAATCAACGAAATCACACGCTAGGCGAGAGCTCCTTGCTCGAGCAATCGGGGGACATTTCCATGCCTAATTGCTGCCGAGCCGCCTCAAAGCCGCGGTAATTAATTTTTTTTTAAAGGTCGGCAAGTCGGGGAAATTGTCCAACGAGTCGAAGGGGGCTGCGGCGGTGATGCTGTCTTGGCGCGGCCGGGAGAAATGTTATCTTTTCCCCATGACTGGTTCGCGGTGCGGTCGGTGGCGGGGAAAAAACCAAAATCAATTGCTCGCCACTTGGGCACGAATTTACCAAATTGTCACACGCCTGCTGAAATTGACAGTTTTGGTCAAGATTGCTTCGATTTGATGTTAGAAAGCAGCTCTGCCCTTTAAAATCAGGCATGGCAACCCCCAAATTAAACTGTTACTTTAAAAATGCACTGCTTTTAATTAAAGGCACCGTATGATATAGATTTGGTAATGGTCCAGCAAATAAACCGATTGGTTTAAATCTGAAAGTTTATTGTTTGGTGTACGTGTCGGTACCAAATCCTCCTGAGAAATATTCCCAAATGAAATGCCGTCATCTTCGACACAATTGTATTTGAAGACCTCCATACGCCATGGCTTATTTCGGTTTCAACAATGGAAATATAAGCACACGAATGTGCTCAAAATGACATGTAGTTAAAACTGACCGTCTAAACAATTTCCCCTTGACTCGGATGACATTGAGTTAAAACTTTCACAGGTTCACGTGGAACACTTGTCGGTTATACCAATGCTATATCTTACCTTTTTAATAGTGTGCTTTAGCACCTTTTCAAGGTAGTTTACATCATTTGCAAACATAAAAAAAGACTACTGAATTATTACGAAATACCATACTAGACTGTAAGTAAATAGCAGTCTCAAGCATCCTGTGAAATCATAGCACCTGGTGTGCTGTCGTTTTCAAGAAGTGTCAATTTATATCGTTTTCCAACGATTGTCGGCCGACAATCGTTGGAAATAGTCTAGTTCCCCGACCTGATAATTCCCCGATAATTGTCTAAAGTATGGTCAGGGAACCAGACTACACTCTTAAAAAAAGTTGGTCAAAATGGGTTGATATTTTGCCCAGTGTTGGGCAACATATCAACAACCGAAAATCTTGGGCAAATTCTTCCCAATAATTCGTCAATTTTTACCTGAATTGCCCAACAATGTGGTAAATTAATACCAATGTTGGGTTAATAACAGTTGCCCAATTATGTTTTACCCAACGTTTTTACAGTGTGTTATTTGTTTTCCCAGCATCTATGCACACATAACTTGAAACGGGTCAGTGTTACAGTATTTGCTATATAGGGCCTACGCGATAAAATACTAAACCCCGAATCAATTTATTTCTGAAAATTACCACAAAAGCAAATAGTGTGTACGACCTTTAATGCAAAAAAAGCAAAGTGGGTTCACAAATCGTGCGTCTGTAGAAGGAAAGTTTGCAATGAAACCGCTTAAGTCAAAAGGTTCCGCCCCTCGCAAAAAAAAACTGTTATAGCCAAATTTTGATAATTTCCGATTATTGAGGGGATACAGTAATTGCATGTACACGTTGTATAGAAACGTCCGCGTATGTCTGAGGGCTATTCTTTCAGCTGTCCTATGACCCACTCTTCCGGATTAGTCCGCTCGGGACCATAACCCCAGGGTGAAGCTAGTAAGGGGTTTGCCTGGGTGTCTGTATTAATCTCCAACTTTGTACAATTAAAATAGTGAAAGGTGTATTCCGCCCATTGTGTACCATCAACATCACGAAAGACCAGGGTAAGAAGGCTTCAGACAAACGGAGAAAATTGTTGGAATTCAGTGTAGGCCTATAGCTGTCGACACTTGGTGTATGTAACATTAGTCTTGGTTCCAAGACGTCCTTATCGCGCCTTGCGATGCAGCGCGCACAGGTTAAGGCCCTCAACACACGTACTCTGTACGTGTGCAGCTGTTATGGGGCAGTGTACATTAACATGTTCGCGCTGCTTCGCACGGCGCGATAAGGACGTCTTGGAACCAAGACTAATGTAACACGCGAGAATATTAAATGTGTAAAAAGGGTTGGATCTGAAGCCCTGGGTTATGTATAGTTTAGTCGTAGTTCAATACCCCCACAATCAGGCTAGTGAATGGTGGAGGTGAAACGCTGGCCCTGGGGCTTGCTAGCTGTTGAATGGTCAGAACAGACCTAATTAGCTCTACCCTGTGACAAAAAGTGGGGGATTTTTGTATAACCTGCCCCATCGCTAGTTGTGTGGTTGGGCTATGATAATAGAAAACCATTGCCTTTTTTTGCGGGCTTGTACTTATTGACCCAACCCCTTCTCGAGAGGTCTTGTCATCTCGCTACACGATCAGCGAAAGTCAATGTATGTCTTGGAACTACCTTTAAAGAACAAAGTTTCCCCCGGACTTGAACAAAGAGCGGTCCCACACGTGTACCCATGTCATTTATTTATCAGCAAACAAGCCGAAGCACCTGGTCGGTGAAGATGTAATGTGTAAACGTTTGAACTTAACGAAACTTGTCGGTTGTCTTAAGACGGCGGACGCGTATAACTTTAACACGGATTAAAAATTCCTAGCTGCAAGATGGACTTTGCTGGAAACGGACGCAGGTAGTCATGTTATAAACATCTAATAGAATGATCCATTTAATGATTTGCATGTTCTTATTCATTTCCCGCCGTAATATTTGCAATGAATACAATTTGACTGAACGCTTCTAGAAACTTTAAGTCGTTAGCTTCTTCGGTTAGAGCGCCTGTCATCCTCCGTCTAGAAGTCATTCTCTTTCCGTATACGCACCCAGCGTCCTCAACTCCCATAGCGTGATTTACTATTCTCGTATACATGTAGTTTGAAGACGACATAGATAACGGAATTGGACACGTTTTTATGCCTGGGGGACACAGTACAATTCTCCCATGACTTATGGTTCTTTGTTTTTTATTGCTCCAATCGCCTACAGTGTATTTTTTATGTTCGCTCGGTAGACCTACAATACAACATACCGCCCGGTTGAAGCAAGAATACCGGTGTCATTATGAAAATCAGACTCCTATGAAAACCGGACCCCTTTTCCCTATTATTGGGTTTAAACCCTCTTACGTGACCGGCCACTCTCCTAATTATCTTCACTTAGGCATGTGCAATACTACCAATGAGCCCACATTTCATAGTGACTGAAATGCACGCTCCACCTGACTTGTAATAAATAGTGTTTAGTTTCATACAATGCAACGAATTTCCTTTTTCTTGTCTTTGACGTGGATTCTTTTTGCTCCGCACAAGATTCGATGATAACAAGTATAAAACTGCTACCTTATCTAGGCTATACATTGTAGTTGAAAATTGGATGTGATTGTGTATCTGAAAACTTGTCCAAAATGTCACGTTAGAATCAAACATCGTGGCACCAGTGCAGTAGGCGCACCGAGTTATCATTTCTTTGAAACTCAACGACGTTCTGTGAATATGAAAAATGAGAATAAGCCACTTTCATTAGGGGAATTACCGTGTCCTAAGTCGAGAGTAAAATGACGGTTCTGAGATGAAATATGATGGCGGGATTTGGTTATAGCGGTGAAAAGTAATCTTGGTAACATTGGTGAAAAAGTGATGACGTTTAAGGCGCAAAACGTCATCACAGTGCTTGAATGAAAGGGTAACGAAACTCACGGGAAAACCACAAAAATATTTGCACTATACATGTATTTAGTTTTATCACTGGTAATAAAACTGATATTTGATTCAATGCAAAATAAAAATGTTGAAGCCATTATTTCGATAAGTTGAAGGCACACATTGCCCTGAAATCCTCCCAAATTTAACCTCCTTGGTTCGTATACCTTACATATTTACAAGGTATGGGTGTAAAAACCTTACCACGATGTGTAATATTTACGAAGAAATGTGGGGAAAAACCCGAAGCATTGACACCCGGATATTCATATTGACCTGCAACCTGTATACCGGTACGCAACCATAACTTGCTCTATAACGCAACCAAAACGCTATAGAGTACCGAAGTCTGTCGGCATGACAACTGGTTCCAAACAAATGTAAATTTCGACTGTTCCTTTGTTAACAGCCAGTCATGCAAACACATAACAAAAGTATTCTGGTTCCAAACATTGCATTGACGTCATCACTTCGGTGCTCTATAGACCAACGAGCGGACTTTTACGTATGGGGCAGAGGTGTACCCCCCCCCCCCCTTTTTTTGTTTGTCCCTATACCCTATACACTTTTCAGACTATTGTTACCTAACACATTCCCCTAGACATCTGAAAAGAATTCCTGAGATTCCAGGAACACAATGACCAACACAAAAGAGGGGGGTCCCTCTGCCCCATATCGTGCATCATATGCTTTTCTGAACTAAAGTGGCGTCCCCAACTTTCTTATTTTCCTCAATGATTTTCAGACAAACGGCGCATTTCCAAGGGTTGTCGTGTGCATTATTATATTATACTTTTGAATGATCTTTCCAACTGTAACAATTTTAGGACGAACGCTTTTTGTAGCCTAATTGGGCGCCTCCATGGCAATGTATCATTTACTGTGTAATTTATTGCAGATTTACCTGGTTTATACTTCAGTCTTGTGATATGAATGTTATACAGTAAGATACATTTTAACCAAACAATAAGTCTATTTCCTTGTATTGATCGAAGCAATTCAAAGAAATCAGGTAGAACATTCATTACGTGGTCATCGCGGATGGCTGGGATGGACAAACAATCTAATTGGTCATCGACCGACGTGTAAAGCTACGCGTGAGCGGTGTGACAAGAGAGCCCCACCGTCCGATCACTGCCCCGTATATACCGTACCACCATCGGGCGTCCCGGGCGTTTCGCCCTGCCGCTTGTTAGCTCTTTTGATCCCGTGGTTGACCCAACCGTCACGGTGTCGCCGCTGCAATGTTTGCCCTGTACACATTAAGCGTCGACGGCTCTGTTTGGGGAAGGGGATGGGTGTCTCTTTAGTTCAGGTGTTCAAATTCTAGTTGTAAGTGCTCAAACAAAGTGCCAGCAACTCTTTCTCAAGTGGTTGAAGAGTTTTGGTTGCATAATGACGTGAGGTTTCTTTAAAGGTGATAAAAGGGATGGGGAAGCTTGAATAGGAATTGAATCAACAGAACAATTATTGATCGTTGCATGATGGCAGTATTTACACTCCATTGAGTACAGTCTCATGGCTATCATCTTCTTTAAAAGTTAAGTTGGTTGAGAATGTTTTATAAAATTGGTTGACTTGGAAGGCAAGTCTGGTTTCAATTCTAACGTGTTTAAGTGCCCTTTGGTCTGAGAATGGAGGATTAACAAATACATTTTTTTTATAACTCCATGGGGGTGTTCCTCCAGGGCCAGCTCCATGTTTAATGTTCCCCTTTTGTGTCAACATGGCAGCCATTAGGTATGTGGTTACGCAACGGTCGTCGAAATTGTTAGACATTAGACAAATTTACTAAGTCGAGTGCCAATGTCAAAATGTGTCGGTCATTCCTGAACAGCTGTCGATGCCTTCGTTGCAATATTTGTTTGGTTTCTATAGTCGTGCTCGCGCGTTCAAAACTTTCGGCCTTTAATTCTTCAGACGCGAGAATTCTAACTGCAAATCAAGTTTGCAAAATGGCAGTTCATTAAATGGTCACATTGCCTTAGAGGCGCCCAATTGGGCTACAAAAACGTTCATGTTAAAATTGCTATGGCTGGAAAGATCATTAGAAAGTATAATATAATCATGTACATGACTGAAAATGCACCGTTTGTCAGAATATCGGACAAGTTGAACTGTTGGAAACCGCATAGGCCTAGTGCCATAGTTTTTCGTCAACGATTTTCAGACACACGGCGCATTTACAAGGGATGGTCGTGTGCATTATTATATCCTACTTTTTAGTAATCTTTCCAACTGTACGGTATTACATATGCAATGTAGGACGCACAATGGGGACAATGGTGCCCAACGAGAAAGTCTTTATAAATCTATGTGCCCCACGAGGAAAACGCTATGGAGTTTGAGATTTCAGTAGGGACAATGGAGAATAATGAAGGAAAGTAGGTTGAACAATAGTGGTTCCCCATAAGAGGATGTGAGGATGTGTGTGTGTGCGCGCGCACGCGTGGGCTTGTATGGCATGGGCATACTGACTGAGGCATTTTTCGTAGGTCCTCCAATTTTTCGTAGCCCCTAATTTTTCGTAGCCCCTAATTTTTCGTAGCCCCTAATTTTTCGTAGGCCCTAATTTTTCGTAGGCCCTAGGCACAGTGTCTACTGTACCGGTACCTATTGGATAATCCGACCCTGGTGGTTGCATACGGGGTGGCAAGTAATTAACGAAAAGTTTCTATGATGACAATGTGAGTGTCCATCCACAAGTATGCTGTACATGTAATGCGGCACTCAAAGGACATTAAACCTTTGAAACAAATAATTTGATCTGCGCTAAGGTTTGCTGTGTTAACTGTTTATTTGATAATGCAAAAACCACCCAGCGACGCCCTATTCCAGCCGAAAAGCATCGTTGACGTTTCTCTTTTTCACGCAATTTCTTTCATTTCGTCTTCACCTTCGGGCCTTGAGTGAATAATCGATATTTTGAATGATACGGTGATAATTTGCACGTGGTTTTCTTGATTTCTGTTGCGAGGAATGCAGATGTGTAAACGTCGCTACACCTTGTTATTGTTCAGGGGACCGAGAAAAAGCAGATCGTGTAATTAGTATGGGGTTTTGATGCATGGTGTGAACTATGTAGTTCGCGTACATTTACTATGTGGGCCTTCCTATATTTCATTGGTGCTACAAATTAGTTTGCATTGATTTTTCCAAACCCTGCATTCTGTCGTTATTGCAATGTCTTTTTGTTTAAGGTTGCAAGAATTATCATTTCAATTGACTTTAATAAATTCCCTCTCTCCACCATAAATCATGCCAACACACCATTCGTAATCATAATTGATTTTCTCCAGTGCGTGGCATTACCCACGATGCTCATTATACATTGTGACTTCAGGTATTATAATTTGTTTCCTACAATCTTCTTAATGACTTTCTTTTTCGTTCTCTTCAGGTGTGGTTCAAGAACAGGAGGGCAAAGTGTCGCCAACAGGCCCAGCAGCAACAGAACGGTACGCCGTCCAAGCCCCGCCCAGTCAAGAAGAAATCCCCCTCAAGAGACACGCCCCCAAGCAGCGGCGGCGACTCCTCTTACAACAAGCCGATGCCCATAACCTCGATGCCCAACAACAACAGTATCTGGAGCCCCGCCTCCATTCCGCCGCCACCGCCCATGGGCGAGTCCATCTCGTCGAATAACAGCTGTATGCAGCACCAATACTCCATGGGCAACCCCCACCAAGGGGCCTATGCCCAGGGCTATCAGTCCGCGCCCTATTTCGGCAATCCTATGGACTACCTCCCGGGGGTACCGCAGTTTCCTGGGGGTACACTTAGCCAGATGTCGTCATCGATGAACAGCCCCCACATGAGTACGGCGCCGTCACAGCTCACCCCGACGCACCCCAGCATGGGCGGGTCCATGCCCAGCGCCAGTGCGGACTGTTTAGAAACAAAGGACCCTTCCTGGAAGTTCCAAGTCCTGTAGCAAACGACTGTTTAAAAACAAATCATGGACTCGAATGTTGTGAACCCGTACCCCCACGACATGATAGCTGCACGTCGTTTGCTGCGACGAGTTTCGTGCATGTAACATCATCGCGATTTGACTTTGGACAGGACTGGCATTTCGACCGTTTCTAAGTTTGAAGGCGCCCTCTTTTGATAGAAAGAGACAAACTCTGTAATGTTGCGTCTTCGTATGAGGCTGCTTGATCACTGGTGTTTATCGTGCAGTCACGTGTCCGATGCAGTACAATGTACCAAAGATCAAACAACAGATAAACAGGAAGAACTCGTTGAAATTCAACTCGCCTCTACGTTTGAGAACGCCACCAGCGTGCTGAGGATATACATGTAGTCGTATTTTGCATTTTCTTGTTCGTGGAATTTGCATTAGTTTTCGTATTTATTCTTTTAAAAAGCAACTATACAGGAAAACGGTCGTTATAGATAAGAAGTAAAACGAGCATTGTGCATATCAAAGCGTTGAGATTGGAGATGTTTAATGAAGAAAAAACTTGTACGGTTTGAGCATAAAATCTTGTTGACAATCGCCGCAATGACAGGCCTGCTTAGAAATAAGTTTGATTATTCCTGCTTCGTCCTGAATTTCTGTCCCGAATTTCTGTCCCTCCCCTTTAAATTCCCATTAACAACTATCTGTTTTGAAAAATTGACAATGTAACTATAGTATACCAAATGTGGCTGAAAGAGCAGATTAATGTATTCTTTTGTTTTACTTTAATAAGAAAACTTTCGTTCAAATTTGCTGAAACCAAAAAATTGGCTGAACATTTTTAACAATCTGTCGTCTTGACATTTGTGAATGTTCCGAGTGCAATCACTCATAAAAGACTAACTTAATACTTGGCTTGTTATGTGCACAGCAAATGAAGCAGATGCGGGCAAAATACAGGGTAATCTATATTGTAAGATAGGCAACTTGATATAAAAGGTTAATGTTTTATAAATGCAATTATTTGTAAAATTCAGTATAAAATTCAGATGCGTCACAGTCACCAAGTACCAATGCAGGGTATTATATTTTGTAAATGTAAAATGTTACAGGCTGACCGCGTATACAGACATTTCGATCGGCGCAGCCAGCGTTCAAAAACAAACACACCCTATGTTCGCTCACCACGAACATGTATATCCAGAGCTAGTTTCCCAGAATTCCTTAGTAGAAATAGTAAGTAATCGAGCGCAGAGACTTGTCAAACTTTCTAATAATGGTTGATAAGGTATTAACACTTACTTGGGTTTCTGCTGAGCAATTTTGTGGAAAATGGCCGCTGATCCTGATTTCAACTGTAGATTTTAGCTTCTTTCTAACGTGTGTGTTGTGCTCAAACATATAGCTGTCTGAATATCAATGACTAACAACTTTTGAAATAGGGACCGCGAAGACTATAGCGATTCTTTCTTTTGATTATTTATGATTTTGTTTCTTTCCTTTTTTTGTAAATACTGAGAATTGTTGGTAAACTTGTGGATAGCTTAAATTACAGATGAACTCGGACTGGTTTAATCTGAACTCTTAAATGTAAACATAAATTAGGTTGTAAAAAGAGGCTCCTGGAGAAATGCTCGGGTGCATTTCTTTTGTAAATTATTTGAAGAGATTTAGGAAATAACAGGGTTTAATGCCGGAATTACAGTGTAAAAACTTAAGGTTTATTTCGTACGATATTATGTCAAGTGAATTTAAAGAAATAGTTCAATTTGTTGTTCCCCCCTCCTGCAAATTTTACATTTTTGCAGCCTTTTTTTTTTTCTTCAAAATGTCAGATTGAACCATGTTAAATGTTGTAACCTTCATGCACACTGTATCATTAAAAATGTATTTTTATTTATGAAGATTTCTCTCATATTTGTTTTTATTACCGCTGTAAGTAAATAAGATGGTGGTTATTGCTGGCCCGAATAAAGTGTCGGACGATGTTTGGGTCATTAATACAATAAATCGTGGGGAAGTTATTTAAAATAAGCACACACGGGGTCACCCAATTTAGCACTATAGACGTATGGGTCATACCATATCGTTTACGTAATATACTGCTCAACAAAATTAAAGGATCAAACTTATTTATTAATACATGTATATTTTTGACCCTCCAGTCAACTGAACTTTATAACACGTGACTAAGCAATTGCATCATCTCACATTCTATGGTGCATAACTAAGCACAAAGCAATCGCAGCAGTGTATAATAAGTAAAATCAATGAGGTACACACCTGGCTGAAAATTTTCAAAGGCAAATATCTGATCCTTTAATTTTTTTGAGTAGTATATAATGGTTTGGTGGGAATTTTTTACGTTTGGGTAATTTCCCCAGTATTTGTGATTTACCATGAGCTAACTTGCCAAACAAAATGGAATTTGAGCCTTTTTTCAAAGTTTGTGTTATTTACTAGGAGGGTTAATTAAAGACAGACTTTAGAAACCCAATGTGTCTATTTTTAAGATATGAGTTGTCTTTGGTTTACTGAAGGCAAAACTATGGGCTGTAGTGATGAGACAGAGGAGCATTTTCAAACTATCATTCGTTGAATCAAAGTGACTATTAGCGTGATTATGCAGGCATGTTCTGTGCTCCATGATATCAGATACAGTGAGAAGAATAAAACGATAATTTGAATTTAATATTGTGGTGTTGTGAAGTTCATTTGGCGTAAAGTGTCGCTGTTTGCTATTGTTGCTGCTTTGCCGCAATCTGATGAGGTTTTGACAGAGGCTCGGTATTATATTAAAGGGACACATTGCTTTGGATTTTGCGATTTGGGCTATACAACTGAAATGGATATGGTTGGGAAGCTTTTTTAAAAGTAGAATATAAAGATTCACATAACTATATCCCTTCAAATTGCGTGGTTTTTGTTTAATTTCGTGACAAATAGCGGTCCGCCATTTTGTAGAACCAAATTTTTGACTCCACAAAATGGCGGACCGTGTTCACCAGTCGTATTTCCAGTCGCAGCTGGTTGAAGTAAGTTCTGTTCATCCATTTTGATGTACTGTGGCACAGCGCGCAGCACTGGCGATATGTGTCGCGAGGTAGAGAATGGTACCTGGCGATCATCTGATAAGTTTACGAGGCCACTGGCTGCGGCGCCAGCCTAAAGACTCTAACAGCGCATTATTTAGACGATGGTATTTACTACTGGAAATAAGTCTATGTTTCGCGGGTCAGATGTCCGGGGTCAGAGGCCAATTTTTTGTTTTGTAATCGCTACTCACTAATTACAACACATTATACTTGTTTTTTTTGCATGAACAACTCTTATAAAAGTAAGGAACATTTCCAAACAGTCATATTTCATGACATTTGAAGGCAATGTGTCCCTTTAAAGGTTCGCAGAAAGCAAACTAGAACAAATGCTATGGTACTGAAACAATAAGCCAGTTCGGTATCTCAAAGGTCAAATGTTATTCGGGACAAAATTGCTGAAGTAATGTCACGCCGTGTTACGCCCATTCTGACTGAATTTAACACGTGCCCGTTGTATGTGCGAGGCTTTTGCGTTCACACGCGCGCGTTAGGTCACGCGGGTCATTCGGGATAAAATGTGCACATGCGCAGTTGAAATACTGAACTGCCCCATTATGAATACATATTAGAATTGAAGACTAAGATGCATTTTGTGCTTGTTATTTACCGGGCCTTTTAGGACAAAGCAATATAATTGGTCATAAATCGGGTAGATCCACCCACAAAAACTACCCCTCGTTTAAGAAAATGGTTTGAAAAAACAAACGAGTGGTTAAGTTGGGTGGGGGTGCGGTGAAAATTGTATGTACAGCGCCGTTTCACTCGCATCAGCCGAAGTGCAACACAACAATAACAAAGTGAATAGGGTCTACACTGTATAGGCCCTATACGGCCAATGGGGAGGAGTGTCCTACTCCAAGATGCACCCCCCCCCCCCCCCCCTTCGAGTTTCGAGTTTTTGGGTTAATTTTTATAATCGGTATATCGGATTTCTTTCACAAAACGGTATGTGTTGGTGGCCAAATCGAAGGGGGGGGGGGGGGGGGGGGCTGTCTACACAAAAATTGCCGACGGGATGTGGAAAAGAACAGCAGGAGTCTGCTGTCGATGAGGGCGCCATTTAAAGGTAGTATACATCATTTGCTTTTGCTGTAATTTTCAGAAATAAATGGATTTGGGGGTTAGTATTTGATAGCGTGCTAGCAAATACTGAAACACTGACCTGTTTAAAGTGTTGTGAGCATAGATCCTGGAAAAACAGAGTGAAACAAAACACATGTGTTTCAGTAGTCAGGTTCCCTGACCATACTTTAGACAAAACGTAACAATTTATAGAGTCAGGGACTTATCAGGTCGGGGAACTAGACTATTTCCAACGATTGTTCGCCGATAATCGTTGGAAAATTATATAAATTTCCACTTTTCTTGCAAACGGCAGCACATCAGGTGCCATGATTTCACAGGATGCTTGAGACTGCTATTTACTTAATACAGTCTATAGTACGGTATTTCGTAATAATTCAGTCGTTTTGTTTGTTGATGTTTACAAATGTTGTATGCTACCATAGCAACGACCATGTGGTCAGAGCTTTGTGACAGTTTTTTACAATAAACATTTTCAACAGGCAATTTCAGTTTACCGTGCATTCAAGTCGCATACCGTGTCCACAAATGACAAGGAAATCCCTTATTGCTCAAACGGAGCATGGCGTATGGACATGTCATTGCTAGCAATTTATCGCCATGGTGACGGTGCTCTTTTTAACGAAAACTACTTTCACTTTTTGCGGCAACATCAACAAAAGAAAATCACTAAAACAGTTGGGTCAGTTCGGTGTCATATGAAAATCAGACTCCTGTGAAAATTGGACTCCTTTCCCCCATTATTGGTTAAACCTTCTCACGTGACTGGCCACTCTCCTAATTATCTTTACTTGAGCCCGTATTTCACAGAGTCTGAAATTCACGCTCCACCGACCGAGCCTTCTGGAGTTAAACTTTCCATTCGATCGATTGTCGAGATACACGTTACAAAGCTTTTGAGCGTGATGATTGATGGAAAAATATGTTTTTCAACCTGATTGGAAGAGGTTTGGGCCTTGTCTCATTTATGACGGTTTTTTTTCCAGCGTGGCTGAGCAAGGAGCACTGACACCACTTGAAAACATCGGAGCTAGGCCTAGGCCCTATATAGTTTCACTGGTATTAAGAAACAAACACAACTAGATTCCGCCATGTTTGATTTTTATTCACTTTATTGCAACTTGCGAAAAGAGTATGGGTATGAAAAGCAGGCCCAAAAGTAGGCCTACCTTATGACATTCCTCTGCCCTTGTGTTTATATACAGAGCATTTTGGGAGGAGCCATACAAAGGGAATGCAAAAACACAAACCCACATTCCTGACGTAGTTTCTTCAAACTGTGACATTACATTTTGCGCGTCAGAGGAAAGGACCTTCCTCCGTGATATGAAACACCATGATAAGAACCCGATATAGCGATGGAGTGGGGCGAATTTTGTTACAACGGTCGCCTTCCAGTTTGCCATGACAACCCTTGGGAAAACTTCACTCTGGGCCGGCCTCCGTAGTAAAACCAGCCCGCTCTCATCAAAACCTCCTGGTTACATTTCCCTCCTGGAAGTTTTCTGGAACAGAACAACCAATCACAGAGTAAGTAAATGTACCAAAATACATTTTATAGGGATGCGTTCTTTGGTTGAGAACGTCAACAAATCATCACATTACACGACATTAAAATCACATAGTACCGGCAGGGGTTGTCGAGAGCTGTCTCAAAATACACGAGACCTCTCAGGACATGACGAGGGCGTTCTTCTTTTCTTAATTCGTAATTATTATTTTTTTTAATTCATACAAATTTCGCCGGGCCGGGGGCAACTTTCCCATGCTGGTTCTCCCACACTAGTGGAATATAAACTTACTTCTTAGACGTCAATTAAAAGATTAAATTACAAAAGAACAGTCCACCGAAAATATAAACCTAAAAACAAGCAAAAACAGTAAATCTGCTGGTTGAATTTTTAGATAAAATGAATATAAAATGAAACTCCTGCAAACTGCTCAATGAATGGAATGATATTTCTTCCGGAAGTCCTTATTTGGGTAGAAATCTTTTTCCTTGCCGTATACCCCATGTAAAATTGTACATTGGGCCTACCCATAAGCATGCTAAGCGGGTTACAGTGGTGTTCAAATTAGAAGCATTTACTGCGGTGGCACCATGCGCTCGATGCAGCTTCGACCAACCATGGAGGAAGGATATATCCTTCCTCCATGGACCAACAGGGTGTTTACAACTTGCCAAAATGCGCATGCGACTGAAAGAACGCGGGCAACCTGCACGCGAGCGTGGCACCAAAGCAAACAAATGGCTTCTAATTTTGTTCAGCGAATTCCCGTAGAAGGTTCTTTGGCCGGATTGATTCTTGACCAAACTAGGGCTACGTCCGAATCTCTTGTCTAGGGCTATTGTCTAGGTGTTCGTCCATTACAACTACGCGTGGCGTAGACGTAGCTGTGCGCTCCTCGATGTCCATTTCGGACACGGCCCTCTAGTTCTGCACACAGCATTTACACCCTGCATTTTTGTACACAGCGCCCGCTAGTGTTCACAGAAAATTGAATCGGGGAGTGACCTTCGTGACCTTCGTGCGAAGCGTGCTAAAAATTGCAAAGCTAGGAGTCCAAAAATTAGCAAATGAGGTTTTTATTGACCGCGACGAGTACAGCACAAGTTCTTGCGATCTCGATCTAGCATTGTAGAATTTCGAATATGGCACCCGCTCGAACTTCGCAATAAACTTGTCGATTTTATACATAGGCCTATTTGAAATAATAAATCTAAAATATTTGAAATTAATGTGCACTTCAAGATCTATATAAAACATCTGATCGTATTTTCCTTGGAAAATTTAAAAATAATTGTTGAATTATTCTGCGTCGTACATGTATTTCCACGATTTTGCCTGCCCATGTACACATTTCTTGTATAGCCTATTTAGGCCTACTACACACGCAAAATTTACCGCCGGATCAGAATAATTGAATGACTCGTCTTACGAATGACGCAAAATTGCGACGAATAATTACGCTAAATAGATCAGCTATGTACTAAATAATCCTGAATAAATAAGCTTCCTAGACAGCTATTTCATTAATTACCAATTTGAGTGAAAATGGTAAAAAAAACAAGCAATATTTCCTTCCCTTTCAAAACCCGCCTTTCAACTCGCCACCGAGGGAAAAACACGATACAACCCACGCAATTTATTTCAGTTGTCTGGGCGGCCCCGTATTTTTGCTGTCTCCTGAACTCTTCAGATCAAGCCTGCCGATAGGTAAAACCGTAATACGCTGACATTGCGAAAGAGGTTTTTTTCACGATTTTTAGCATGCCTTTCAACGGCGATCGGTAGCTAGGGAGTCAGCTGGATTTGAAACGACGTCACCGTGTAGATTTTTATTGCGATCCAATCAGCGATGCGTATTAGCTTTGTGGTGGCGCTGTGGGCCACTCTGCAGGGTGAATGAGCAGTGTAAACCCTGTGTGCACGTGACGCTGTGTGCACGGGCATGCGTATAGTTGCAGGTTTGCAAGTTCTCAGTAAATACTGTAATTTCACGTCTACTCATCCCTTCATTCTGTCCAATTTTGTTGTTGAGTCATTTAGTAGCCTCGTTTACAAATTTGAAACTGTGGATGCCTGTCAATGGATAAGTGATGAGTTCAGTGCATGCCAATTTGTGTCTTCATTATGTATACACGTTGATAGAAATTCCCACAAATCCTAAATCTTAGCCTAGCCATATGGGGGATTACGAAATTGGCTTAGGCTCGGGCGTCGCCTCCCCCTATTCTCCGAATCCATGAATAATTTAACAAAATGTAACACGGCTGTAGTTCTAGCGTCAAGTTTGAAATTTTGTATGCCTAAAGGTAAGCTACATAGGACCCAAAAACTTACTGGAGGCCCAAAACAGTTTTGTAAAGGTCCTACGAAACAAATATCGCCTGTCCCTGACTAAACGTGCTTCTACCTTCACGTGTCTTCTGCGGATCATGTAGGGCATAGTGCAGAATGCGGATATATTATTGCTACCGTTGAGGGCGACATGCACATCATACGGTCTTCAGCTGGCGGTACGGTCTGTGAGTGCATTTCCATATCGGTGTTTGTCGATTGTGCATGCAGTCCATCACTTTTACAGCTCATTTTGGGTGGGTGTTTCTCCCTTTTATTCTTTTACCAGAAATATACCCGGGGGTGCGACCCCGCCCCCACCCACACCCACCACCACCACTTTGTTCATTTATTTATTTTTGCATTATATTATTATTATTATTTGTTAATACATGTAGAATCGATGAAGGTGAAAGGCCCACTCTCTTGAACGTTGATATGCGTCCTGTCGGGAAGTACACAGAAAGGCAATTGAAAACAAATGAACCCTAGGCCTACCCCCACTTAAAAAAGAAAAGAAAAAGGGCTAAACATTTCAGTGTACATTTTTAATGGAATTTTCTAAATTTGGTTCGGAAAATGTTGATACGCATCCCCCACCCTAAACAAAAAAGGCCGTACTTGGGTAACCGTTCCCAACCCACCGTCACCCTCCTCCCCCCCCCCCCCCCAAAAAAATGAATAAATAAATAAATGTTAAATATATATCCCAAAAAGTCCACCTTTCCATCGATTTTTTGAATTGATAGAGAAGAACATACCCTGCATATTTGTGCGGATTTATGTGTTAAATGCTATGGAAAGTGCTGCCACTAATTTCTACCCCTCCCTCCACAGCTTTTCAGGGCATTTGCCCAAAATGCACTTTTAACAAAAATGTTACAATTTGTTATTGAAAATAATGGACTTGCATCACCCCCGGCCCCGCCCATACCAGATTAAGCCTAAAGACTAGGCAAAATTCGAAGTCAGTAGGCCTACAGAGAGCTGTAATCTTTTTCTTTAAAATTAGCAGCTTGTAAGCGGACTATTTAAAGTGGATTTTCACAGGATGTGATTGTGAGATATACGCATTATTTTTGCCTAACCAGAGCCGCACTCAACCCTCCCCCTAATTCTTTGGAAGATTCAGCTGTCCGGACGACCCAGTCATTATCGATGTCGTGACGACGATGACAATCAACACGAGGACGAACATTCCTGCGACAACTGCCTGGCTAAGATTCGAAGCGAGGCAACATGACTTCGCGGCCTCCGCCGTTGAAGTGCCGTACCTGGCCGCAGCCCTAGTCACAGCGAACTCGGCCGGGGCCGGACGGCTTATTGCATCGCGAGCCGTGCGAGCGGCGTGTGGTAAAGAACTAGGCCTAGTCGTTCTCGGTGCTTGCACGGAGTATCTTTCAGTCACGGCCTGACCAATACACGCTGGAACAGCGGCTTTATATTGGATTTGCTGGCCCGGACCGGGGATGATCGAGCATGCAACGAAGCGGCCGTTGATATGATCTATGACCCTCACGTCGTCTGCTTCGAGGCCCTGTTCCCGGACCATCTCACCCCGTCTGGTCGGCGGGCCACCACTGGCAAGTCTCGTCCGTCGACCTGCGTCGCTGGACCGTGGAGAGTTGCCGTCTCGGCTGGTCTGTTTCGGGGTGAAGTCTTGGTCTTCTTCTAGTAGATTATAGAAACGAGACCTGGTAACAACAAACAAAATGTGAGTGGGAAATAAATCGATAAGCATTGAAAGAGAAACTTATTAGTGAAGTTTTCATACATTGTATCCAAGCTCATCGTAATTAGGATTTAAAAGCCCGTGCAATGTAATTCCTATATAAACTAGATGTTTTCTATATAAACTTGTTAACTGAGAATAGTTCATGATTTTATTTTTAATCATGTAAAGCTACGCTTTCGTGGACTTTTCCCCCTTCCATTTGTTCCCTTCTTTAAAGATGTTATTTTGTTAGACCTAAACAGAAAAGGGAATCGGATAGTTCTTTAACCAACCCTTTTTCATTAAAGGTAGGCCTAGTGTACACGATTGGTAATCCTCCAATTTTTGTTTTACTGAAATATTACGAAATGCCTTACTAGACTGTAAGTTAAGAGCAATCCCAATCATCCTGTAAAATGATGCCACCCGGTGTGCTGTCGTTTTCAAGAAAAAATGAAATTTATATCGTTTTCCAACGATTGTTCTGCGTAACAATCGTTCGAAAAAATAATGGATTTTGAAAATACTGCCCTTTATTGACCGAATGTAGTTAGTCCGCGTTGCGTCTAAAATGGGTTAACAATCCGAAAACGGGTGCAAGGTTGCAAGTGTGTGTCGCGTAGTGTACCGAAGCGACGGGTTGTAACCAGGTAAGCACTTCAAAAGACCAACCAAAATGACATCGTCACGCCTTGTGCCTATTCAATAAAGCCTTGTGCCTATTCAGTAAGGCCCAGTGCGCTTTCAGTAATACATGACGATGTCGTTTTGGTGGTTCTGAAACAGTGCCTTCCTTGTAACCAGTCTGCTCGCGTAGTTATGTGACCAATTGACCTATCGCGGTCGAATCGCGTCAACGCAGCTTGTGAATTATTGTCCAATCACATCAATTATAATTCCACGTGAAACGCGCAAAATCTGAGACAAAAAAAAATTACCACACAAAATTCCCATAGGGTTGTCTAAGGGGCGTGGTTAACTCGTAAACGGCGATAGGTCAATTGAAAACGATCCCGTTTACACAAATTGGGCTTATTTTACAAGAGGGCGCTATAACAAATCGAGTTAACTGCTGCCCGACGGTTGAAAACGAACGCCGTTTTTCTCTCGTTTTTTCGCCATCCGAGAACGAAAAACTTTGAACAGGTCAGTGAAACGATATTTCCTTTAAAATACTAATCCCAAATTCCGCCCATTTCTGAAAATTGAAGCAATGACCATTCATGTACACTACCTTTGCTTCTCAATGTTTTTACTTCTTTTTTCAACCTCCGGTTTTAAGTTAAAAGAATCTGAAGATTTTATTTGAAAACAAAAATTTGAGTAATAAATTTTAACGATAGCAAATGTAATGCCGTACTGTACCGAAATTCGACACATACTCTTAAGACCTCCTTTGAGAGAAATAAATTATTCATTTTTCTCTGTCATTAAAAAGGTTCAAGTAAAAGGAACACATTGTTTTGAAAGCGCCCAATTGAGCAACAAAAAGCGTTCGTCCTAAAATGTCTATGATTGGAAAGATCACTAAAGGTAGAATTTAATAATAAAGTACACGACCACACCTTGAAAATGCGTCGTTTGTCTGAAAATCCATGACGAAAAGACTTTTATTGCACGCGTAATTTTTCGTCAATGTTTTAGACATATTCAATAAACGGTTGTGTACATAATTATATGTACTTGTTAATAACCCTCCCAACTATTAAACGCATGTTCCGCCTCCAAAGCAATGTGTTCCTTTAATTAATCTCAGTAACCTTGATTTGCGATTCAAGTGATCGTCGTTTTCTCGCCTGTATGCTTGAATGAACTGCGCCCTCTTGTGTTGCCTTTTTCTCTCAGCTTCGTCGGTAAACTGTGAGGGCGCTCTATAAGTTACCGTCCCACGTCCCTGCATTGGGCGAGCTGTCTCCCCGGCGTTCACATTGGTGTACTCGCATCTCTGGTGGCAACGAGGACAGATAACGACGGATATGTGCTGAGGCAAGATTGAGATTGGGTTGTTTCTTAAGCTGGGAAGAAGAGCCAGTATGCACTCCTTGCAAAACTGGTGACCACACGGAAGACTATGTGCTTCAAACAGTTCTTTCGACCCACATACCCTACATCCGGGCATTTAGCAACGCCGGAGTCTTGAGTTCACGCCTGAATTCATATCCAAATGCAGATATAATCCGTTTTTCGGAATCTTATCTGGCAAGCGATGTATTGATTTTTAGCTGAGTGGATCACAACATTTACTTTATTCGATTAAAAGCATCTTCAACAACTCTCCCGGTCCCCTACCAGGAGCGTCGTGTGGAACGTAAACGCCAGCGTTTCTTTTTTAAACAACGCGCAAGGTTTGGAACGCAGAGAAAAAATTAGGAATCATCAACGTTTTGAGTCAAGGCTAGTTCTTCAGGAAACTATGGATCGACCCCGCGCGGCCTGCTTGTGGGCATTTTACATTACATTGCGCTTTCACCTGCTTTTAGTTTTTGGCAGAATGATTTAGTAACTTTAACCACCCCAAGAAATACATTGCACTACTACGTAATGCAATGAAATAAGGACGTCCAACCTGGGCTACTCCAAGACGTTCTTGGCGGTGCGACGTATAGCGCGCGCACGGCCGGCCGACAGCGCCCTCTCGCTACACACACACACGCCAAGGCCAAATCGCTACCCCTCTTACGTTTTGCAGTCTGTGGTTCTTATCCGCATACACTTTTTAGCTCAGTCTGTGGTTTATGCATGTGCTGTATTAGACTGGATTCGAATTTAGTGCTGTATTCCGATTTAGGACAGTGTACCAGTCTAGAGCCGATCGAGTTGCACAATATACATGTACATGTACGTGCACGTGTAAACCCACTTTTAATAAAACTTTAAAGCGTTTTTAATTAAATTACAGCCTGGCTGAAGAAAAAGTGAGTTGTTGAAAGGTATTTGTTGTTGTATTTGATTTTTGTCTGGACCTACTTAAACGTTACAATGCAATGATCTAGGCCTAGGCCTTGGTGGAGTCGTCTGTGCAGCTGACGTGGCGCACTTTTAGTTTTACCATACACCACCAACCATGTCGACGTTTTTCCCAACTTTTGTCTGGTTTTGACAAACGTCTACTGTAAGTTGATGAACTTCAAATTCATTCAGTTGATTATTGGTACTCTTACCTTAATAATACTTGCTTTACGAATCATGTGAGGTTTTTTAGACTCTTGAAATTAGTCCGAAAGTCAAAAATGTGGTGTCCGGAAATTGGGCACAGTATTGGGCAGAGGGTAACTTGGCACACTTGAAAAGATTTCAATAAATCCTAAAATTTTAACACGACTGTTTTACAAGTTTAAAATTTATGATCAGTCATCATTATCTCCATTCACAAACCCAACTTCATGTTTGTCAGAAAATTATTTCCTGACGTTTTGGCACATTTCAGAAGGGTTCACTGCATGCTTAAAAATTAAATCGGGAAATCGTGTTGAAATGACATTTTTCTCTTAACTTTGAAACTGGTCAGTATGCTAAAGATTTATAGACATAGATATTTTAAACTCGCCAGAGTTTAAATTTCTGTGTAATTTGGGGCAAAACTATTACTCAGGCATGATGCAAAGGGAAACATTCAAAGTGTGCCAAATATACCTCCATGGTTAGACGATGTGCCACGTTACCTGGTTATTTTTTTAACTTCTGACTTTTTACTGTCAGCATTACAGCCCTACTCCAACGGCACCCCTACACGCCAAGTTTTTCAACCTGTCGACTTTGATTTCAAATATCTCCCTAAATTCTTATCGCTGAACACTTATATTAAGTCATTTTTTCTCGTCATTAAGTTACATGTCTAAAAAATTACGACTCGTATGAGTCGAGTCCAGGTCACTGGCTTGAGTCAACAACACTGGCAATGGCATGCATGGATAATGATGATTTTCAGAACGTTCCAATCATTCGTGGCATGCTCTACAGCAGACAAACAACTTCAAACTGAAATTTTTGGAGACTTTCATATCTCACCTCCACCTTAGACCTTCTGTACAAAGTAAATGGGCATGATAGAAAAGGTCAAAGTGGCGTAGCCAGAGGGGGTAACTCCCCCCCCCCCCCTCCGATGGAGCTTTTTAAAAATATAAGGGACTGATGCCATGTCATCTGCAATGTGTGAACTTGATGTGTTCAGTTTGATCATATTTGTAAAGGCTCTTGAAAGCACCGCCAATTCAAAACTGGAAACCAACACCCCCCCTCCCAAAAACCCCCAAAACAATTGGCACATTTCTTATGATTTTTTGAATAGTTGGTCCTAACAATTCTCACTTAACACCTTGAAGATGGCCATGACCCACTTTGCCCCCTCCCAACACGTGTAAAAACATTTATCTCTTTTCATAAATTTGTCCACAGATTTACAATCGTGAAATGGATGAGGTGTCTGAACAATCATGATTGGATCAAGACATCAACACAGTCGACATGGTGCCAGACGAAAAGCTCCTCCCATGTCAGTGATGTAAGGCTGTTGAGGTCTCGACTGCCACGATGGGTGAAAGTCTTCTTGCTACTGAAAACATCAGGATCTTTGTAGTTGGCAGTCATCGACACTATCAAGAAACAGTTTCAGCTGTCAAGGTATTGCACTTGGCAAATATTTATTTTAAATTCTGGACATGGTGCTAGCCACTTAAAATGGTAAAGATAACCGATAAATGTGTAACATTGTTCTTTCCAAATGGCATTGCTATACAAACGTGGTCAACACTATTAATCAATGCTGTCAAGAAAGAAAGTTAGGAATGTTCCAAGTCTGGTGGCTTGGAAGAGGGGTGTATCCCCCCCCCATATCCGCTTAACTGCAAAGATTGTTTTGTTTTTATCCTGATCAATATTAGTTCCTCCAGCGTACCATTTAAGAAAACTGACCTAAATCCCCCCCCCCCCCTCCCCTGAAAAAGCCTCCAGGGAGCCATGTTGCAGAATTGGCACACTTGACTTGATGGTGATTTTCAAACCTTCCCATTGTTGCCACCCAAATTGCCTATGAAAGTCTCCACGGCTGTTAATATGTATAATAGGTATGTTACGAATCAGAATAAGGTAAACATAGTTTTACATTTTTTTATGTTTAAGGCCCTATTGAGGTAAATTGTTTGATTTGCAAGGTCTGCAGTCATGACCGACAGCTTGACAGGCAATGTGGGTGGAAAGGAGTAGAAGGTTTTTTTTCACTAGGGGTTAACAAAATAATCAAAATCTTAAAAGTACTGTATTCCTTATCAGGGTTTTAATCCAGGGTTTAAAAACAGGGTGTCCACATGGCACATTAGCTGTGTATGAAAATAGCGTTTCAAATTTGTAATACTTTTGCATGTAAATGACAAATAAAACAGCCTGCCCGAATGATAAAAAAAAACTAAAAATAAAGTGCCCACCCTGTGGACCACCCTCCCACCCAGCTAAGGAAAAATGGTTGCTCAGTAACCAGATGTTATTCAAAAATCGTGTTTTGTCTTACAGGAATTCAGCCAGTGTCGTGTGTCGGGATGAAGAACAGGGCCCATGTGCATAAAAGGCTACTAGGCCTAGTTGGCAACTAAAATGGACTTAAGTTGCTTACTAAGCCTAGTTGATTACTAATTGTGATGCATAAAACCCAACTAGATATAGTAACATTCTAAAATTCTGGCAAAAGTTAGAGTTGATCTGGGGTACCTCTAAGTCACTAGATGACAACTAGCCAAAAATAGGTTTTCGTCTTGGGTAAAATTAATTTTTCTTTCACGCTTGAGACTCATGGTTGTAGTTGTAACTTTATGTACTAGCTGTAGCAACCTTGTATAGAGAATTTATGTAGTTCTACAAAATGTAAGTACTGGGCAGTAATGCAATGTTACAAAGACCTTTAGAAAGGAGTTATGCTAATTTGGAATGTGATTCGAAGCTCAAACACAATAAACTTGTCTACAAGCCTATTGTATCTGACATAATCACCTCCTCTCCAAGGCCATAGCACCCAAATCAGTTACAAACCAAATTGTCCTAGTATGCAACTAGTAAGCAATGTGCCTAGTGAGGTTTTATGCAACACAAATTAGTTGCCAACTCCGTAGGTATAAACTAGGGAATTTATAATCTTACTAAGCACTAGTTGGCAGCTAAACTAGTAGCCTTTTATGCACATGGGCCCTGGTAGACATAAATGACTCTATGCTACTACTGACACGGGAATCTCCAAGCATTGGGCCACCTAGCTAGAACAAGTTCGATCAAGGTGTCTACCGTTGGTCTATTTTGCCAGGTGCCCAGGATATATTTTGTGCATAGGTTACCAAGGAACACCGACTAGTGGTTGACAAATAGTTGCTGATCGAACTTGTCCTTTGAAAGCTATGCATCTTTACCACCTACATGACGTTTTCAGTAGACACCGCATCCTCCACAAATGTCATGTGCACTTTATTTGGCCACGAGACATGCTTCCTTGAGGATGGACCCTGTTCACAGCATCCGCTTTTACAAAAATTGGGCCACTTAGGGGGCAAGAGAGTTGCATCATGGTTTCTGCGATATCGGAGTAAGTTGCGATATCGGATTAAGTTTTCTCTGGAGCACATGGCCCCCTCACTTGACTTGACTCATGAAACATTGTTGGATTTGATTTCAAGATGGTAGTTGGTCTGGCCATGGAGAAACCATGGTCAGGCTGTGTATGTACGGGCAGATCGATGTATATGGGGGTTTGGTCATCGCCATTCGAGGTCCCCTGAACTGATTGTGCAGCGCAGTGGATGAGAATGCTTCCCCGTACCAGAACACACTGTCCTTGACTCCCAATTACTGACTTAAGTAATCTCTATTTATACACAACCTATGGACATTGTGATATTTCCTGTGATATTATTTTTCCAATCATTTATAAATGACTCAGCAAGTTTCACTCTCCCAATTGGTCAAGAGCATGTCACGTTGGTGTGTTTAAAGTGAATATGCATCATTTGCATTTGCTGTAATTAAACAAAATGGATGGATTTGGGGGGTGAGTATTAAACAGCGAATATTGTTACACTGACTTGTTTGACGTTTCGGCATATGATGCACGATATGGGGCAGAGGAAACCCCCCCCCCCCCCCCTCTTTTGTGTTGGTCATTGTGTTCCGGGAATCTCAGGAATTCTTTTCAGATGTCTAGGGGGATGTGTTAGGTTAAGGTAACAATAGTCTGGAGAGTGTATAGGGTATAGGGACAAAAGGGGGGGGGGGGAGGGGTGGTACCCCTCTGCCCCATATCATGCTGGAAAAACTAAGAAAAACAATCATGTTCTTGTAGTCTGTTCCCTGTCCCACTTAAGATCATAAACGAAGCAATTTATCGATGTTTGGTAATTTTGAGGTCAGGTAATCTGTCTAGCTGGCTTGTACCCGTTTACTAGACCCAGCACGATATGGGGCAGAGGGTCCTTATACCCCATACACTCTCCAGACTATTGTTACCTAACACATCCCCCCCCCCCCCCCCCCCCCCCCTAGAGATTTGAAAAGAATTCCTGAGATTCCGGGAACACAATGACCAACACAAAACAGGGGCGTTCCCTTTGCCCCATATCGTGCATCATATGCCGTTTACAGTTGTGTAATCGATGGCAACGAGAAAATGCGGACTAACTCAATATGATAAATTGGGAGTATTTCAAAAAGCCAGTTTTTTTTTCGAATACTGGTCGGCCGACCACCGTTGGGAAATCAATGCAAAATACAACTTTTCTTGAAAATGTCAGCACACCAGGTGCCATGATTTATAGGATGCTTTAGACTGTTATTCACTAACAGTCCAGTACGGTATTTCGTTATAATTTGGTAATTTTGTTTTCATGTATTCAAGTTATAAAGAACCTATTGCATGAGTAACACAATTTGTCTCCATTTTTAGAAGTCCTAAATATGTTGCTAACAAAAAGTTACAGAGTGATGTTCAAGTTTACAAACAATGAAAAGGTTTATCAAAGTATTTTTGTATACGTCTGTTTTGGACACAGGTGTTTTATAATAAAAAAGCACAAACTATGAAAACAAATCATTTTACATGAATGTTGCTTATTGTGCGTTACTTTTTCTATATTGTAAGCATTATTGGAAAAATAAAAGCAATACACCAAAAAATGAATGACGAGTACTTAGTCTGCTTACTTCTCAATCAAAGTCATTGCTCTTAAATCTTCGTGTAGCCATGGTCATTAGCGTTTAGGGGATATGTTGGACACAACAGCAGGTCGCTATTTGACTTGGGTAAACCTTTTGCATTATTTAAAGTTTTACCCAAATCAGCGGCCTCCTATTGTGTACGCATTGTAATTGACAAACAAATATTGCCACACCACCAGACACCCTTTACTAAATTTATTTAGTCACTGCAAAATTGAATAGTAATGAGCTGGTCAGTTTGTGGTGACTTGGGCGGTTTTATGGAGTCCTCTAAAGTGGCGCACTTCGGCGTTTCCCCTAATTTCGTCAGATAGTTTCAACAAACTTCTTGTTTGGTCAAACTCATCCAGTTGAATATTGGTACTATTACCTTAATAAAACTTGCTTCGTGAATCATTTAACTTTTTTAATTTCTTGATATTTTGTTCATAAGTCAATAATATGGTGCCGGCGGTTGTCTGACGTGGCGGCCTTGAATAAACTTCAATCAATTTCAAATTTTAGAGTTGACCAACTATGATTAATCATTACCTCCGTTCATATACCCAACTTCGTGTCCTATTTGAAATGGTTCACCGCGCATTTAAAATTATAAATCGGATAATCGAGCCGATGTAACATTTTCCTCGTGATTTTGAAACGGGTCAGTTTCTGTGCAATTTTGGGTAAACTATTACTCAGGCAAGGCGCAAGAGGAAAACTCAAAAATCCACCACGTTTATAGACCATATAGAGCAAACAACAAGGGCCAGGCCCGTAGCCAGACTTGGAAGTGGGGGGGGGGGGGGGGTCTTTTCAAGTGAAAGTGGATGTGTTTCAGATTTTTTTTCAAAATGTTTTGGGCCCCGCAAGATAATTTAGAAAAGCGGTGGTGGGGTGTGTGGCTAGAAATCTCTGTTGGCTCCCCTTACGCCTGTATTGTACTAATAGGCCACATTATATCGCCGCTGTCAATTTATGCGACGATAAAAAAAATGTCAAGCGGACCATACAGCAAAAAGAGAGGGGGTGGGGTGGTCGTCCGATCCCTCCGCCCCCCCCCCCCCCCCACCCCCCTTAGCATGGAAATTCATCCTTGATAAAAACATGATTACCAACCAAATTTGTATTACTTGTGACTGGTAGTCAGATGTTTGCTTATCATGAAAATCACATTGAATTTTTGCTAGTATTGTAGTAACCTGTTTTTAATAAGGCAGACGTTTTTGTGCAAAGCAAACTTTTGTGCTTAGCAGCTCCATGAAATCTGCCCCTGTTCTTTGCTCTATGGTTAGACGACGCGCCACTAAATCATACGGGCCCACCATCATTACTATCCCCCATAGGCCTATTTTTGGGGCAGAGAGGGGATGAAAAATCCTGCCTCGAACTCAGTGATATAAGTGTTTATAGTATAAGAAAAATCTTCCCTCTCCTACTTTTAAACTATTTTGAATAATATTTTTTTTCTCAGCTGTTTTTGGAGATGCTATATACACAGTGTACAAACCACAGACTGCACTGGGAGTAACTTCGTAACGTCTTGCTCAGTCTGTGGTTTGCATTGAAAAAATGCATTTTTCGTCATCAAATTTCGGTAGAAATGTCAAAGAGAGGGGAGAATGATATATTCCAATATATTCCAGTGTCAAAATTCATAATTTTCGTCAAAAACTGTTTTTAAAAGTGTGTCAAAAATTGAAGTGTAACCCCTTAGTACCACTACCTAATATGTTGAGCGTTGACGCGCGTGCATTTGCTCTACGCCTGTAGTAAAAACTGGAAGATTCAAAATTTTTAAATGACGGGCCCAGTCCACACAAAAATGACTCAAAACCGTGGAATACCTATTTGGGTATTAGAATTACTTTAAAAAACCCAAATTTACTGTGAAGTTATTAAAATAAATCGATTTTCTGTGAGGCATGCAAAATTTCAATTTATGGGTTATTCTGTGACAGGCCAGACATGTTTCTGAAGCTGGCAGAAAAGTTTTTAAAAATCTGACTTTACTTTTTGTTAAAGCATGATATTACGACACTGCTCTCAATATTCCAGCAAATTTTGAGACTATACAGGAATTTGTTATTTTTTTATTAACCTAAAGAAATCAGTAAGGGTCATTCTGTGACATTCTACTATTTGTAATTTCTCGTTGAAATTGAGGTCTTCCGGCAACATTAACTTATGTGTGGTAGGTTGATCTAATTGAATTGTTCAAGTCCACTTTTACCATGTTGCAATATAAAGAAGGTACAAATAAACACAAAGGGAGTAATTTCAAAAAACGGGTCTGGCCCTACGGAGCTGGACAGTCTTTGCATAAAGAGGGCGCCACGTTTTCTCAGTCTGTGGTTTCTGAGCGACCAGAGAATACGATCCTCGTTCAGGAATTTCTAAAAGCCGAAATTAATTAAATATAGCTAATTATACATGTTGAAAAGTTAATCATTATTAGAATTTTCTTAAATTTAATTAGGAAACTGAATTAATTTGATCAATTAAACAACATTTAGACCCTTATTTTACGTTTACAAGATTTTTCATCAGCCACCTCGCAAACCGCATAAATACAGACCTAATGCGATCAATTCTAGCAAAATTGGCCGATGACCGAAATCGCCATGTATCACACATGGCAATTTTAAAGTTCCACCTCAATGCTCGCTTATGCACTTGGTATATTGTCAAGGCCAGGGCGTAAGGTGGAGGGGGATTTAGGGGGCCGTCCATAAAGTACGTACACACAAGGGGGGGGGGGGGGGTTGTTGTTGACATTGCGCACACCATGCAATGCGTATCGTACGCAACCGACAATTTGCTTTTAATGAACTGTCTTGAAATCAATGTACTATCTCATATAAATAACTACCAGGACCACCCCCCCCCCCCCCCCCAATAATAATAATAAAAAACCTGTTGCCTCTTCATCTGTTGTTTTTTGGACATATACACATAATGCTATTTCAAGCACCGCGCCCATGCATACAAAACTGGAATCTACCCCTCCCCACCTGCTTTGCATACAGAGTCTTTTGTTAAACAAAAACAAGGCACCTTTAAACCATTTTTGGTGTCACTTAGTCCTAAAATATTGCTGAAATAAGGATTCACTTGTCACATTGAAGATAGCTATAACCCCCCCCCCCCCCCCCCCAACCCCACACAATCTGGCCACCCCACTGCAGTCTACTGTTGTATGTTGATCTGATCTTAGTATTTTGTATGTAAAGGCAATAGAGTACCGAACTGATGACGTCAATCAATGCAATGTTAAAAACCAAAATAGATTCTAAACTGCATTTGTTTGGAACCAGTTGTCGCGCCAACTGACGTCAGACTTCGCTACTCTATAGAGCACCGAAGTGATGACGTCAATGCAATGTTTGGAACCAGAATACTTTTGTTATGTGTTTGCATGACTGGCTGTTAACAAAGGAACAGTCGAAATTTACATTTGTTTGGAACCAGTTGTCATGTCAACTGACGTCAGACTTCGGTACTCTATAGACCCCTGCAGCCTGAACTGATGACGTAACGCTTTGTTTACATGTGCACTTTGCTATGGAGCCTGGAATTTGTTGTTGCACCCCCCCCCCCCCCCTCCCCCTCCTCGATCAATTGTCCCCACCATAAGAAAGCGCATATGTAAACAAAGTGTTACATCATCAGTGGAGGGGTCTATTAAATCGCCGCCACTGAAGTTATGCAACCTCCCCCCCCCCCCTTTTTTTTGCCAGGGGGACTTTTTTGATACGCAACCCACATTGTAGTTTGTAGG
This sequence comes from Hippasteria phrygiana, assembly GCA_037893225.1. Lineage (NCBI taxonomy): Eukaryota > Metazoa > Echinodermata > Asteroidea > Valvatida > Goniasteridae > Hippasteria > Hippasteria phrygiana. The sequence goes on along the minus strand of JAZGUH010000674.1, from coordinate 36,104 downwards.
GGAGTTTTCTTTGTGTTCTGAGTTTTTTTTCAATGAGAGTGGAATCATAATTTACTGGTGTTGCAATGTATGTCGTAACTGGCGTTTGGAGGGGGGGGGGGGACCCGCCCGCTTTCTGATTGTTTGTTTGGGGGGGGGGGGGGGGGGGATATTCTGCTTCTTTGAAAAAAATTGATCCAGCGTTGGCGTTTAAAAAATACAAACAAAACCGGAGTTAGTATGTCCGCGCCTTTGTCACCTGGAAAAACTTATTTTCCGAACCGGATTGCTACTTTGATCTAGGCCGCTATTATTATCCACAGACGATAAGTAACAGATGAACAATTTGCAAAAGGTGGATTACAAACGGGACGCTCCTAATCCATATAAACAGTGTTAATCAATCTTTGCGAATTTATTTTTAAAAACATGAAAAAGACAAGATAGTTGTGTAACCCCCCCCCCCCCCCCCCCCGGCGAAAATTAAACCCTTTTTAACTGAAAGTGTTATTTAAAAACTTCAAAGACCTCAGGACTTATTTTGCAAACATTTCAAACACACTTACATGTATTTACATACAAATAAGTCACTCGGCAGCCAGCTATAGGCCTACTCAATGTATTATCTTAGAAAAAATGAACATAATAAGAACGAAAATGTTACTATATTTGCCTGTTGTGATTACAAAATTACTATACGTTCTGAGATCACTTTTAAAGAAGTACATACAAAATGGCATTCCGAATATAATGTCAGACCGATCTTTCAAAACCACAGACTGAGAAAAAAGCCGAAAATTTCATTTCAAGGTAAACAAATGCATAATGTATTTCAAAATAACCCTAAAAATATATCTATTCATAATAGCAGTTTTGAGAAAAATTTATCCAGTATATATAACACTACAAATAATATAAATATTTAAGTAAATTTATAGTTATTTCCGAGCCTACCACCTTAATATACTGATCCACAGAATAACCCGTGTCACAAAATGACCCAAACCACAGACTGCGCTGCCCGACGCTACGCAATCCACAGAATAACCCAAAATTGGGTTATTCTGTGGTTCACCGACAACATTGCTGAACCACAAACTGCAGCGGCTTGTGCACATGTCTATGGGAGCTGTAAGGGCTGAGACCGTCTGGGGAATTTCGCGAAATCGCGAGCAGAACTGTGTGGCATTTGCATGCGCGTGTGACGTGCTGCATTATCGCATGTAAATAGCCAACCCTCACTAGTCTAGTTTCTGTACTCACGTCGGGTTTACGTGTACGTACGTATACGTGCAGCGCAGTACCAAGCCATTCGTTGTTTGTTGGGAAAAATGTCTGACCGCGTGGACCAAGCGATCGATTTTACAGCAAACAAACTGGGCTTTGGAAAGCTGAAAAGTCATCAGATCAGTGCCATTCATCAATTTGTACGTGGCCATGATTTATTTGTTAATTTACCAACGGGATTTGGCAAGAGTGTAATTTCAAGCTGCTCCATTGGTCTTAGATTTCTTGAACGAAGCATGGAGGTGTTTCCTACCTCCATGAACGAAGTAACCGAATGCAAACAGGAGAAAGCGCTGATTATTGTCGTCGTGCCATTGAAAGCTCTGGACGTTGATCAGTTACATCGTGCTGAACATCTTGGACTGAAATTGGCATAGATAACGTCTGATATTCCAGATCACATTTTGGGAACAATCCGAAAATTTCTCAATCCTGAATCACTCTGCTCAGAACGTTAACTGACTAGTAAGTTATTACTTAAACATGAGTTTCCTCCAGTGCGCAAGCGCGATTATTCGTTTGACCCGCCTGTTAAATTATGCATAAGCAGGTCGCGCGCGCTCCCTTGCGAAATTCCCAAGACGTTCTTAGCGATTTGGCCTTGGCGTGTGTTTGTGTGTAGCTAGTAGAGGGCGCTGCCGTGCGCGCTGTACGTCGCACCGCGCTAAGGACGTCAAGACTACTTGTCATCCCCGAAGTTGAACCCGAAAAAAGAAATGAATTTTTCGTGCAACTCGGTGCACGCACAAACCAGCTGTGTACAAAGTAATGGAGCGGATTTTTGAACATGAACGATGTTTTCCGATCGATTATCGGCCAGCGGCACTGCGCGCGCCTCTGGCTCGATATACAACGGCTGTTTGCTGTTCACTGTCAGCATTTCAGCAAACGGCCGTTGGACATCGAGCCCCGAGGCGCGCGTTGTACCGCTGGCCGATAATCGATCGAAGAACATCGTTCATGTTCAAAAATCCGCTCCATTACTTTGTACACAGCTGGTTTGTGCATGCACCGAGTTGCACGATTTTTAAAAAAAAGTCGGGTTTAACTTGAGCATATTCCAATTTTGAGGGGATGACAAGCTGCATGAATGACTACTTTGCCGGCAAGGTGAGTATTTGGTTGATATATTCAGGGAAACGGAAGATATCGGCAAGATCTAAACCGACCCTAACGAACCCTATAGAATTCCTTCCAGCTCTAAATGGCGAATCTCACATGTCATGAGCCTAGAGCTGGAATTTTCAAGCTAAGTCCCACTGCGGGTTTTTCGCCCATCCCGTAAATCAGCAATAGGCTTCTGGAGAGTTGAAAAGTTAACCGAAAATATATTTATTTGTGTAAACATTACTGTATTTGTTTAAATATTTTGTATGAATTTGTAAATATTCAGTTTTAACTAATAATATGCAGGGCCCCAATGGAAACCAGTTTTAAACTGTTTGGGCACACCCTGGGTAAAGAAATGTAATAAATAAATAAATAAATCTGAAGCCTTGAATACGTAAATAAATAAACAGGCTCTGGCTCTTGGTTAAAACAAAATACTTGGATGTACATGTAGCAAAAACAGCGTCCCAGATCTTGCCAAATCTGGGGACAAAATTACGCGAAGCCGAAGTCCGAGCCCAAGCCAGGGTTTGGAAAAGGGCCATGATGGAACAATGTACTGCAAGCAATATCAAGTATTTAGTCAGTCTTAGATAGGCTACACGTAGGAGCTATATGGACATTTAATTTTCAACCAGTAAACATGCTTGCAAATTTCAGAATGCGGTGTATACTGTCGACTAGCTCACGACTGTACATGTACATGTTTTGTATGTGGCAAATGTGCAGTCGGTTTACGTACGTCGGGAATCGCGCGAACATTATTACAGTGCATGTGTTCTAGAGATTTCCGGAAGTGAGAGGTCATTTTTTGAACGATGTGAACTTCATTAACACTCGATGAATAAAATAAAAAATACTATGCATTTTACATGTTAAATTTTCCTATTCGAGGTCTCCGGAAGCGCGCTACCAGGGATGAACATTCAGGCTCTATTGACGGCGGCGACCTGTACGCCTATATGTGGCATATTTCCGAGCACTGTGGTACCCCCCCCCCCCCCCCCCCACCCTCCTTCAAAATTAATTTCCGGGGCAAAACAACTCGAGGCAACCTTTGAGAGAAAGGTTATTTGGAAAAAAATGACGAACCCCCTTCCTACAAGTCAGATGCTAGGTTCGCCAGTGCGTTGTATAAGGAGTTCGTCCTCTTCGTGAAAATTGAAAAACGAGAAAAGAACTTTTCAATTGTCTTTTCGTGAAAACGCCAGACCCAGAACGTTCTGCCCTTCACAGCCAGACCGTATGGACATTTTATACAAGGATTCCAATTGTCTTGTGAAAAATGCGGTTTTGGGGGTGATTTTTCCTCTTCCATAACATTCTGTGGGCTAATTAAACAATTGCAATATATTCCGTCAACAAATCTTTACCAACAAATTATAAAATTAATCCGTGTTCATACAAAAAAATCGAAAAGTGACGATTTTGGCCTAATTCTTCTCTTCGTGACAACTCGGACTTATATTTTACGATTTTTACACTATCGCATCCTCCTCCTCTAAGGCTTTTCTGGTCCTCCACAATAATGGATCCTCCTCCGTCACGCAGAATGATCCCAAGATGCATTGCCCTTTTTTTTAGTATGGACGTCAGTGTTTTGTTGTTATTGTATAGTTCCTCGGTTATTGTTACACAATTTCCCAAAACTTGTAACTGTTATAGAAGAACCTTGATGGCAGCTGAGTCTCATTATTTAGTTTTCTTCTTAGTGTGTGTGTGTGTGTGTGTGGGGGGATCTCTTTTGTTGAGCTTGATTAAGTTGGAGCATGATCAATCCAATTTAGTTTGGAATCCTTTTGTTGTTGTGTGATTGACTCGAGCGTTCAGGTAATCCAGTGTGGCAGAGCTTTGTTCCCAAACTAACTCAATTGTCCTTGTGGTTAAGATGGTTCACCACAGAAGGAGCTTGTGGTGGGGCGAGGGTGTCTAGTAGGCCTATCTCCATCTGTCTTGGGACAAAGGATCCCTTGGATGAATACAAAAGGTGAATAGAAGTTATGGCTAACATTAGGGCAGATTTAATTGTGGAATCCAATTAAGAAGCTTTGTCTTGTCTATTCCATGCTGAAGACGAAGTGTCGAATTCGGAATTCCCAAATAAGTGACGAACATCTGTGGGAACAGCTGTGAAAGATATTTAGGCCTAGGCTCCATGCCTGCAAAATTGTTCTGATTTCTTTTTTATCTGGATCCCCAGCCCCCCGATTACATTGTATTGTCTTCAAAGGAAAATCAAACTTCACTTTTTAAATCCTAACACTTCTTTGCAAATGAGGAATTGGGCATGGTTTGTTTGCCCTTTTCTGTATAAAATCATCAGTATCTTGTAGAATTTCTTTTTATTTTACGTTTCTCGGAGTGTTGCGGAGGACCCCTAACCCGCGGTCTGACTGAACATTTGATGGATTTTCCCCTATATACTAACGATTTATGGAAAAAAAACTATAAGAAGAAATGTCTCCGCACCCTGATTGGTCTCCTTTTTATAGCTCCATTGTCTTCCTTTGTGCTCGGCGTGATTTGCTCACTGACTTTTCACTGAACAGTGTTTTAACGGGAAATTTCGCTACATTTGAGCACTCTCAGCAAACGTTACGATGTATAGGAAGCTTTGTCAAACGTATTACATTGCATCAGTGTTGTAGTCGAGACCCCGAAGTCCGAGACCAAGACCGAGACCTGATGGTCCGAGACCGAGACCGAGACCGAGACCTGGAAGACCGAGACCGAGACCTAATGGCTCGAGACCTTGTATGTCATTTACATAATAAAAGAAAAACAATGTCCAGCTGTACTGTAGAAACGACCGCGGTATAGAGTACACGCCGCTGATCCTAATACATGTACACGTAGTTCGTGTATTTGAGCATGTCGTTCCCAACTTCCCATACATGAAGCTAATGCGCTACATGTACGTTTGGGCACGCGTCGTACACGGCAAAGAAACGAGGTTGTCATCATGTCATGTACTGCACGTTTATAAATCTTTAGTCGAGTAGAGCGTACTGTAATCGATTCTGTAAACAAGAAGTTGTCATATACTGCACAATTATACATCTCGAGTCGAGTTGAGCGTGCTGTAATCGATTCTGCACATGTGCTGTTTGTATAAAATATTGGTGGTCTCGATACCGAGACCAGCAAAATACCGAGACCACGGGGTACCGAGACCGAGATCGTTTATGCAGTACTTGCTCTGTCGTGTACGGTCTACCGTAATGTGTTTTACAGTTTCTATGGGCATTTCTCAAACCTGGCTCGGGCTTCGGCTTCGCGTAATTTTATTTCCTCAGATTTGGCAAGATCTTGGATACTGTTTTTACTACATGAATATTAAAGTCTGATGTTTTAATCCGGATCCACAGTCTGTTAATATATTTACGTATTCAAGGCTTTGGCAATAGTTGAAGACCAAGCCCAAGCCCAAGCCGAAGCCAATGTTTGAGAAACCTCCTGAGATCTAAGCAGTGGTGGTGCAACTGTGTGGAATTTCTGAGGGTACATTTCAAAATTTCAAATAGGGGGGGGGGGGGGGGGGGCACGGATGTCAGCTGGGGGACACGTGCCCTCGTGCCCCCCCCCCCCCCCCCCCCCCCCCCCCGTAGTTACGCCACTTGATAATGTACCGGTATACGTCTTTATACATTATGACAAAGATATGTTTACGTTTAGTGACAGATTTTAATTAAAAACCTGACTATTTTTTAGTAGTGGTACAATTTAGTTGTACCGGTAGATCCCCATAAATTGGCAGAGACAAACTTGTATGACTACATGGGTTATGCGCTGTTGCCCGTTCTCACAATGTACGGTACGTGTGGAGAACGATTTTCTGCGTGAATAACTGGCGAAGTTCTCCATATGCATTCATGCATGCTAAGTTTGTGTAGAATGTCTCCTTTGAAAGCTCATAACTTAAATAAAGCTAACAAAAAAGTACGGTAATTCAACTTGAACATTTATTTTCAGGCTGACACGTCCACTCCAAAAGCACGCACATAGCAGCTTTAGCGCCCGTGACTTTCACGTTGACCAGTTGCGTCATTAAATACAACTGCTGCATTTTAGGAGTAAAAGGGATTACAAGGAATCACTTACCACAATACATCATTTCTCGGAAACTCTTCTTTGTAGAATGGTGCAGCACGTGCATTGTTAACCCTCACTCTTCATCGGTCACTTTTCATTGAAATGATTGAGTTTTAGCAAAGGTTTCAATTTGTACTGAAACGTACGTAGCCACACTTCAAAAAGGCAAATATATTGACAACGTGTTCTAACTTTGCCACTATTTTGTCCATAACAGTGGACGTGAGAGGGCGCAGCGATAAATACAACTCGAAATGTTGCTCATTTAGCTGGCAGTGTTAATATATAGCTGTCAACACGCTCTGACCATGCATGGGTGCAGAAAGGAATGGACTGTTTATTCCTCGATGTTCTGATCATTAGAAAAACCAAATGTTTTTGACTCACTTTCCGACAACACAGTTTTAGTCTCAATCTACCGTATTGAACCCACTGTGAGCATAAATCCCAAAATATTCCCAAAAGGAGAGTTCAGAAACACTCTCGGATTAGCAATAAATATATAGTATCAAACATCCTGTGAAATGATGGCACCTGGTGTGCTTTCATTTTCAAGACAAGTGGAATCTTTGTATCAATTTCCATAGATGGTCGGCCGACAGCCGTTGGAAAAAGTCTAGTTCCCCGACCTGATAATTCCCTGACGTCTATAAATTGCTCTGTTTTGTCTGAATTAGGGTCAGGGAACCACACTACAGCAATTTCAGGTATTTCCGGGTTTGCACACGATGAGAGCAACGTTTATGTCGGACCAACATGAATATGATCTGAGACTGGCGAGATTATTGTATACTTGCGATGGTTTATGTAGCACACCGGTACTCCATCATGTTTAGTGGTGTGCACAGGTGTTTACTGTTCGTTTATTGCTTGTCATATCTTTGATATTTTCCCGGCATGGTGTAAATGCTTATGCATGCAAACTTTGACACACTTTTTAGGCACGTTTGCCCCGAAGGCCCGAACAATGCTAAAAGCCACTCGAGGTACGGATCGAGCTGCAAAAAAATTTAATCACTGAAATACAATTAGAGGGATAGGAATTAATATTCCTCTTGAAGCAGGAAAGATCGTAAAATGAAAGGAAACAGGCACCGAGCAAACAAATTCCATGGAGATGAGAGGACGAGGGAAAAAGCTATTAGGCCTACATCTACAGGTAGAGTGTATTGGTGGGTTTATTGATGGCTTTCGATAGTAAACATGCATGCTTCGTATTAATTAGCCAATTTTTTTAAGTTGCAAGAGCTTCTTTTTCAACGACCACTCCATGTTTCTTTTGGGGTTTTTAAGGTAATGAAATAAATGGATAGAATCGGGGACCATATATAAATTGTTCGTATTATTTAGCATAGGTTGTGCAGAATCCAATAATAATTTGTGTATTATCCACGCATGGACATCCCGAAGTATGGAATACTTTAGAGATTTCAGTTCAAATAATAGGTCTGAAGACAAAACGAACGAATCTTTGCCTAGCAAGTAAAATCTGTGAAAACCTTGCAATCATCCAAGTAGAATAAGTTGAGTACTTCCATTAATTACAAGTCAGTGATACGTTGACTTAATACTATAATAGGGCCCGTTTTTGACCAACCAGTAAGATCGTAAATAGATTTTGTTTCAATCTTAGGTCTGGCCTACCTGACGTCTGTTTTTCAAATAATTACGGTTGTCAGAAAATACAACATACACGTGTGAAATGCAGACAACTTGAGTCAAGTTGTCTCCAACGTTAAATAACCTCTTCAATATTAAAGAACTATATATATGAAGGTTTTTTCAAAACATCTTTAGATTTAGACCCAGTAGAGACTTGGACACATTTAAACATTTTAAACTGTCATTACAAACGTCGTGACTTTCAATTAAAATTGACAATAGATAACTTTAATTTAGAAAGGCTTCCCTGAACTCCAATACTGGAAAGAATTTAATTCAAGGCTTCCCTGCCTCCATCATGCTGCAACCATGGAGGAATAAGATTGTCCATACTTCAGCCATGGTTGTGCATAGTCTTCCTTAGCAGGTGAATAATCCATTGGCCAAAGATAAGACACTTCCATATACTTATTAATCGTCTATCAATAACTCCTAATAATTGATCCCCGGTGTCAAGGATTCACGCCACTTGCTCGCGTGCCTCAACTTGCCCAAACCCCATCTGCGTGCCCTTGTAACAAAACAGGAGGTGGGCCCCTAAAAACCACCAGCCCGTTGTATTGTTTAGACTGCATCAGGGTCTTATTTTGGACAACACCTGGTAATTAAACGACCGTGGATACACGCCCCTGTGGTTCCGGTTGTACTACGTTGAGTTTTAATGACAGGGGTGCAACAGGGGTGCAGTCACTCAGGGGTACAGCTCGCTTGGGGTACAGTCAGACAAAGGAAACGTAGTCACTGCAAGGGCGCCACGCCGTATAAGGTCAGCCAACACCACTGGTTCACGGCACATCATCCCCATCAGCCTACGCGTTTACATCGCCATTGCCAATCCAAGCCTCTGTTACTGAAAACGACATCATCTCGAGTTTACCGTCATTTCGCCGAATTTCTTCAGTATAATGTGAGTATATTTGTGTATCTTCTTTGTTTCGTTCATGGTTGGTTAGTATTTTTGAGAGAGCAAATGGTCTTTTTTTTTATTTGCAGAGTAATGTATGACAAAAATATACAACATTGTTGAAAACGTCAACGCTCCCGCGGTATAGCGCGCGGTGCTAGATCTATACTTGCGTACAATTTGATGATTTTGTCTTCGATTTGAAGTCACAAATTCTTCAGAATTTTTCATATTCAGGCAATTGAGATATTTTTGTTTAGTTCAATTTCAAAGCAACGCTGTTTGACTTGAGCTAAAACCAGAATGATAATTGAACTGTGCTCTTTTTCACAATTTGGAAAATTCTTGAAATAATCATTTACTGCACGTCTGACCATAGAGCAAGGACTGTTCCTTGCTCTATGGTCTGACATGTCTAAACCTCAGCAGGTAATTTTTGTAACACAAGGCAAATTTGAAACATTTCTTGCAGATAAATTCAGAAAAAAACTGTCACAATTTAGGATGTCAATTGGTTTTCATTGTCATGATTGTAAATTAAAGAAACTACACTTCCTGATGCCCATTTCCTGGTTTAAAATGTGATTTATTTATTTATTTTTTGAGGGGGGGGGGGGTAAACTCCCGTTCATTCGACAACCATCTAGGCCCTACATGAACTTCTGGTTCTGGCTTGTAAAACAGTTAATCACTATTAATAACGAATTTTACCCTATGAGATACATACATGTATGTACTACGTTAATGTTTTTACTATCACACACATCTATGCTAAAAGAACCTCTCAAAATGGCGGGAATATGTAACCTTTATCCTGTGCACGTAAGCAGTTGCTGTTCGACATTACATGTACGTGTATTGTGCTGATTGCATGCACTTTGTTCGTCGTTGGTGTCCGGCCGGCACGTACGTGGTGCAGATTTACCGTATCAAATACTAAGGTCCTGACCTGACATGACGTGGCGTTTTCGGCACGTATAAGTGCTGTTCTCATAAATAACCATTGAGCCTACTCGGAGGTTGTCTCTCATCGTGGTTAACTAAAAACTAACGTGTAACGCAGTATTAAAACGATGGAATATAACATTTTAGAGTTTTACTGCATAGACCATGGAGGAAGGATTCCTTGCTCTATGCATAGACTTAGTGAAAACAAGTTTTTTATATGTAAACTTCGGGCAAAATCACATTTCTTTCACTATCTGCCTTTGGACGAATCAAGGACTATTTATTTCACCCATGTGTAGACAATCTTGCGAGAAATAACGAGTTGGCAACTTTAAGGTCCATTTACAAAAGTCGTATAAAAGGCAAGTGCAAAATTTCTGAGAATATGGCTTGAAAATTGATTCACGTTGAATCAGATAAGAAATTATCCATGGTCTGAGCGAGCGCCACAACTTTGTTTTCGAAGAATGTTTTTGATCCGTTGTCTGACAACAACTTTCTCCAGATTTCCTATGGAAGAAATAATGTGAATGATACTGATCAGAACACCAAACATTATCGGTATCATTGCAAAACGCCGTGAACATTTAATCATACAGTCCTTTCAAAAATATTCGACATTTACAGAGCATTACTCAATGCGCATATCTCTTCTGATACTGGGAAATGTGGAATTTACTTTGTCTGACTCTTTACTAAAATGAAATGTGTTTTCTTTGTGTCTTGCAGATTCGCCATGAATGTTGAAGTCATGCAGCCGTACTATGCCAGGCTTGACCCAGATTCCACGGGCTCCTTGTTCTCCTGCAGTCGGTCTGACGTCCCCTGCCATCACTTTTGTCTGCGGCACTCCAAACCTCTTCAGCTTGAGGTTGAGGAGTGGTTTATGACAGACGAAGTGGAGGAGGAAGCAGAGGAGGACAAGAAACAGGAGGCGGAGCCGCAGGAGGAGAGGGATGAAGAGACAGAGCTGATGCAGGCTGGTCTTCTGGATCAGCTCCTGGACGAGGCATACGCACACTACTACGAGGAACCAGACGAGTGGGAGGAGCTTGCTCACTGGTACACCAGTCGTATGAACAGCGAGGAGCCGTACGATGACGAGCACCAGTCAACGTCCGAACAACCATCGAGCGCAGCATCGTCGGGTGCCGCGCTGCAGCAGGACTTCCACCCGGCCTGGAGGCAGGAGCCTCAGCCCACGGCGCCACTTGGAAGGTTCGCTGCAACCGCGGAACCATCGACCATCCCGGGTACGCAGAGGCGATCAAGTGGGCCCGAGCCTGCCAGCCAGGAAGCCCTCAACCAGCCCCGCGGTCCCAAACGGGGAGACTGGGCAGAGCTCGCGGACGAACAGGACCGGGATGAGGAGATGGAACTATCGTCGGGCAGCCACCAACCCCGGCGGGGGAGTAACAGCTGGAGTGAGCCCGTGGTGGTCAGAGAGTGTGAACTGTATGAGACTTTCAATGATTTATTCTTCCCTGATCCGGAATCCGGCCGGTTGTAGTGCAATCATTGCTGACTAAATGGACTGAGAATTTTCGTATTGTAAATATTTATAATGCTGTTGGTTGCTTTTCTTTGATTGGTCATGCAGTTCTCATTATTAATACATTGCATTTGTAGCTGACCACCTAATTAATAAGCAATAAACTAATGTACTCTTCGAAATATTTTTGACTACACTAGCCTACCTGTAGATAGAAATCATATTCCTTAAATTCATCAATTTTTACCGAATTGGATTGTGATGAAATTCAGACAGAATTCGAAAACACTACCTACTACTAAGGCTTTTATAATACTCATGTTTAATCAATATCCAAGTGATTATTTATCCGAATAAATTGGAAATGAACTTGAAGAACCTCCTGATCACGTTTATTTTTCCTGTCCATACACGGTATCCCCGTTTTAATGTACATGATATATCCGATTGATCAAAAACAGTTCCCTTCAAAGGTTACATCGTGAATAATATAACCCTTCCTCAAATCGGTAGCTACCCCTAACATGAACCACAGGCGAAGGCCTAGCCTACTTGGATTTCTCCCCTCTGGATTTGAAGAAGTACGATTGTACAAGATGTACATGAAGTTAAAGAAATATGACTCTGTTTAATCCCTGGCCTTTTGGACATGATCTTCTACCAACACCACCAATATAATACATGGATGTCTTGCACATCCCCCCCCCCCCCCCCCCCCCCCCCAAACGCAATCGTCATCATCCGATTTGTTGTTTATTTATCCTGTTCTTTCTTTAAAAAAACACACCGATAAACAAGATAAGACACTCTCTTAATCAATGTAAAAGAGTGAAAAACTCACTCCAAAAGAGTGAATCCCTTTATATCAAACCAATCAATGTACATGAAGAGAGCACTTCTGCTGTTTTAAATGTGGCAACAGCAGTTTATAAATTGCTACAGCTATAAATTGCTAAGTCTTTTGCAGCCGTGTTAGTAAGCTATAGATACAGAAAATATTGAAGGTAGCAGTATAAAGACTATATTCTATAATTAAACATATGACATAAGCTTTCGTGGTTACAGCTATATACTTCATCTGATGAAGTAGCTGTATACGTGTATAGCTATATGAAAGCTTATGTCATATTTATGTCATTATAGTTAGTCTTTAAAGTGCTATACCTTCAATATTTATCTATAAATTGCTATTCATGCTTACCAGGGAATCTTCCTTTTGTGTGTCGCGAGATCGGTTCTAAACAATCTTCTCAAAGGTGGTCAGAAAAAGTGTTAGGTAACGGTGGTCGCACGTTGACAGCGCATGACCGCACTATAGACGGCGCTAATGGCCGCTCGTGCCGCATTGTTCTTGGTGGTAGTTGGGTGATAAACTATCACAGGGTGTTAATGGCGCAATCACGTTCGTATAAATAAACTGAAGTCACAATGTGTAGATATACAGCTGTATCGACTACGGTACTGAAGACATGCAGTTGAAGCCATTATTACCGTGACTGCAGTACACAGTGATTAACGTGTACTCTTATGAGTGAGGATGAAAGGATGTAAGGGGATAAGGTATTCAGCACGGTAAGACGGCTTCAACTGGCTTCAACTCCACCGACGTATCGCGGGTCCAGGATATTTATCCGTGAATGCAACAGGGAGGATGGGGGCGGCATTTAGGCCAAACAAAAATTGTTTGGTTGTCCTCCACACCCCTTCGCCAGTGGGGGGCGGGCGGGCGGATTTTTGTATATTTTTGTTTTACTTTACTTACATTCCCCGGAAGTCCAGCTTCAAACCATACACAAAGTAAAACAAACACACAAATGTTGTTTGGCCGATAAACAGTTTAATACGTAAATACGCCTGCCTCTTCAGCGATGGCCGCCGGGTCCTTCACTCCATCCGAACAATACATACCGAAGCCCTAAGGCTGCCAGTGCTGAAACTGTCTCCTGGGGATCAACAATATTCTATGGACCAGTTTTTGGTGGATGCGACCTTTGTGTGTTTCAGCTGTATTTGAGCTGGCTCAACATTCGACCAAAAAACCTCACGAAGTTTCGATCTGGTAGCCACACTGCACATACAGTCAAACAAGACTTTTACACCCAGTTTGCAATGAATGCTGAGCGTGTATTAAAGACGCCATCTTGGCTTCCCCTGTGCATACACGTTCAGTTGATGCATGTTTTTTGAATATTTATTATTTAATCGATTGTGTAAATATACAAAAAAAAAAATTCCAAACTAAATATTAAAATATATAGTGATTAAAGAATATAATTAGGAAAATGTTGAGATTTTTTTTTCATAAGTTTATTTCTCAAAATGCGATTTTCATGACAATGGCCTCGTGCGTTATACATGCGTGCACTGTGGCCACTCCTTGAGATTTTCCCCAAGATCTTCGGAATTTTGGTGGGAAAAATATGGATTGCACATGCGCAAAGCGCTTATTCCGACGCTCTTTGCGCAGTGTTTTCCCATTGCCTTGGGAATTCTTGGGAATTTTACTAGGTGAATCTTGGGAATTTGAAATTTGATGAGTGGCCACGCTGCATTTGTGTATTTCTGTACCGCTTGTATTTTCATCGAGATATTTATTGTGCGAAGTCACACACTGATACTAGAATATGAACTTTCAAACTCTGGAGTAAAAGGTAGGGTCGTGTTTGTGCATTACAAATAACAAAATCAAGATGGAAACGAGATTGGAACGAATCAACCAGCGAAATCAATTCGAATTTTGGGATAAAATTGAAGAAAAAAAGTTTTGAAAACAAAACTTTTTGGGCGCGGGCCGAAAAATAGGGGCGGGCGGTCGAGGACACCCAAACAATTTTTTTGGCCTTAGTAAGCCACCCAATGTTAATTCATGAAGGTGACAGGTAAACATTGAACGGGGCATGCAATGTATAGACCGTAGTAGAAAATGGCATAATTTAATGGGCGTGTGTAACTGGGTGTGTATGTATGTTGCGGGGGGGGGGGGGGGGGGGGGGGGGGGTGCAAACAAAATGCCGAATCCGTTTCATTTTGTAATGATGTTAAGCGTTGCGCGCACACGGATTGTACTAGGGGTGTGCATTTACAGGTACTAAGGGAATACCCGACTGAAAAAAAAACACGGGTACAGTAGTACCCGTTACAGAAAGCTGATAGCAAATATTAAAACTCGGAAATTGCTGTTCATATTATTTGATTGTAAAGATCCACGCGTTAATACTACCACATCGGTGCATCAACTTGCAGCAACGTGTGTACAGTGCAGCTTCACGGAGTAATTTTCCTTTTCGCAAGGGTCATAAACGTTAATCTGTACCGGTATGTTTTGTTTTTCCATTGTAGGCCTACCCTGGTTTTCATTTTGAAAATTACTCACAAACAACATTGAAAAACTTACTTTTTCATTGTCTGAGAAATTACTACCGGTACGTAATATGTTAATTAGGACACGGGTACTCGATTCCATAATCTGAAACCGGTTCCTGATATAAGCGGTCGGGAACTCGGGTAACCGGTTTGGATACACATCAGCCGTAAGATTGTACTGCATAGAGTTGGAACATGTCACAGTGCCTGATCATGATAAGGCCGTTCCCATTTCTGTATTATGAGGCGCAGTGCATAGTGGCGGAGCATACATTAATTGCACATCCCAGATCATGTACATGTATACTTACGAGAAAAAGAGTAAACAAATCCCTCCTTTAAAATGTTGTTGTGTAACATTTGATGGCAAGGGTGGATCGGGGGGAGAGGGTTATTAAAAGGAGCCCCCCCCCCCCCTCCCCCGAAAAAAAAAAACAATAAATAAATAAATAAATAAATAAATAAAACCCGAACAATTAGTATACGATGATTTTGTTTTATTAATTGAAGTCGCCCAATACAAAAGTACCGGTAATAGAGGAATTTCACAATACTTTAGTGATGTGAAAAGTAAATATAATTATGCATGGCACTGCGTTCCTGAACTTGACGCTTTACATTAGCCCCTTTTGCGCACTTCCGGGTTGAAAGCGAGAATGTCAGTGGCAAACAAAACAACGCTTTTCAGCACATTCATTCATGCATGAATAAATCAGGCCATAAAAGCAGCGCCTGGCAGGATCAGCATAGAGTTGTTTACTGTGACATTGAGATCCTCGTTTTCAAACGCGGAAGTGCGCAGATCGGCGCTAAACTCGTCGTTGTGGGATTCTAAGACCGTGTAAGTCTCGCGCATAAAGGTCACGATTGAACTTCCGGGCACCTCCGAGCCGCAGGACTTTTACGTGCAGTTGGTTTTGTTTTCTATAATACTTTGTTTTAACGAAGATCTGAACCATGAAACGGCCATAAATATGGATGATAAATTCAAAATTAATTTTACAATATATGAAAACATGTACGACTGTCTAAATTATTGAAGAAAAGTAGGAACAAAATTTTGACCTGAGCGTCAGGTTGCAACGTGATTGGCTCGTTGTCGGGAAGAGAGAGCCCGGCCCCCAAAACCCCTGTACTGGATGCGCACGCTGCAGACGTAAACATATGCGACGACCGCCTTATACTGCCTATGGTCTACGCTATTAAGACTGGCGCGTGAACCACCAGAACAATGGGGAATGACGTACGTATGACGTAACTAGACTATACTTTTTCGTTCTCCTTTTCCCTAATTTGATATATCGTTCACATTTTGTAAATTGAAATGAAAACTAATATTTTGTTAAAAGTTGTTATCTACCTTTCAGTACAAAGAACAGCGTCAAAACAAATTATTTCAAGAAAACCACTCGCTTTACACGTTGGAGCTCCTATTCGAGGTGCCCGGAAGTTCGGTTTCTCGTAAAATCTCGTACGTTTTCAGGGTCACCTTACACGCTCTCTTCCAGAATCTGCCGCTGTAGCTGTGTGTGATGTTGCTGCATAATTTCAGCATAATGTTGTCAGGCACATTGTGCGTACTGACTGAGGTACGGTATATAGGTTTGCGTCATGGCTAGCGTTTTCAGTCCAACAGAACGTTGTTTTCAAGTTTGTTTGCCGGCCGTCCGTCCGTCCGTCCGGGAGGTTGGGGTGTTTGTTTGTTTGTTTGTTCGTTTGTTGGGGTTTATGTGTTTGTTTGTTTGTTCGTTTGTTGGGGTTTATGTGTTCGTTTGTTTGTTCGTTTGTTGGGGTTTATGTGTTTGTTCGTTCGTCCGTTTTTTGCTTTATTTTGTTTGTTAGGTTTTTTTTTCTTGGTGTTTTTTTCCAAACAGGGCGCTGCACGTCTGACATGCTTTCAGCTCTGATTGGATAGATTTTGTTTTTACCTGTGACCTGCTAGAGGTCACAGTTCTGCATCAAATACGCTGATTTTCCCATTAAGAACCAAAAACTGCCGGACATTTTTCATTCGGTTGTGCTGACAATACGTATAAAACTCGTTTTTCCAGCAGTCAAGGTACTACACACGATACACAATCGCCCACAAGTCACCGGTGTCGCCATTTTTGCACAGCGCTGCATTCGCTCGTGGGTACGGGCAAATATCGTACAATGGAAAGATCGAAACTGTAAGAAGTTGCTCATGGGGAAGGGCGCCCTCATACCTTTGGTAGGTAAAACTTGCGACCAACCAAAGTGTTCTCTGTCTGTAGTACTTCACAATGGAGAACAAAACGAAGACCTGGTGCTCCGCACTGAATTAATTGCACTAAATGACACCTCCAACAAAATTTGGCAAGAATTGGTCTTGACATTACATACTTAATGTTTCTTCCTCCTTTTTTTTCTTTCTTTCTTTCTTTCGTTATTTATTTACTCATTTATTTATTAATTATGAATTTCTAATATTCAATTGTGAAGAGCCACCTTTTGCAAATATCATTAAAAACAAATGTCACAGGTCTTTCCTGAATTTACAACATGTATTAATATTACCGGTTCACGGCAGACAAAATTAAAATAATGAAACGAATACACAGTCACACACGCGAACGAATACACAAAGCGTAGACTGGAAGAGATTGGAGATGAAGATAATGCAGAAGAAACAACAGGGTCGGGGCTTGGCTGAACTGCTACGGGACGATCTTGAATAGTTGGACAGGCGAACGAAACACTCCAACAGCTCACACGACGGGGACGAAAACACAGGGTCGTTTCTCTCGTCGGCTGAGGTCACACCTATTTCAGAAGAAATTGTGGGAACAGGCTCATGTAGGAGGCAAGGTGGCATTTATTCCGACTGTTCGCAGGCTGAAGTCAGAAATCATACTAAATATAAGACTAAACTATATAATTTTAAAAAGAATAACTAAACCAGAAAACATAACAATAATCAAATACTAAAAGATGTAAACAAAAAAGACAAAACATTCGCTTAGTAAAGAGATGACGAAAACCTATAAAATTACATGTATCTTGTTTCTGGAGAAAACAAAATAAAAGTAAAGCCCATTTTAATCCTTGGCCTAGGGTTCAAGCAAAAGTCACTTCGGACCAAATCATCAAAGTTAATAATATAAACCTATCAACTGAAATAACCAACAGGTGGTTCAGATACATTCAAACAAAACGCGGCCTTAAAAGGACAAACAACTCAAAGAACAACTCAGAGAACTGGTTAACTACAAAATGTCCCAACTTAAAATGAAGTAAAGTGGATCAATCAACAACTTGCTCACGAGAGTACGGCCAAAGCCAAGAAAACCAAAGGTAATTCCACATTAACCTCGAGTTAGTAGCCCTATGCACTGTCATTGAACCGTATTGGGCACTACTTAAATTGTTACCTACTAATCCCTATGTTATGAATTATTAAGACACAGAATAATCAGTCAAACGACATGATTGTACATGTACTTTTATTAGAAGTTCCGACAAAATTGTGAGAAACCCAACACATTGAAAAGTTCCAAATTAATAATCAGTCCTACAGATGATTATGTGTTTCTTCACTCTGGTGAAGACAAAGTTACAAAAAGTACTAAACGCCCGTAGCTATAGGCCTAATCCAGTATTAAAGGATACACTCTAAAAACTGCATTCGGCAACCAAACACAATCCTACCACCGGTCAGTCTGCAAAGGGGTTTTAGAAGCCAGACATTACGTGTCCAACTCATAAACATTCAACGGCTAAATACTCCGTCAATACTCATACCATAAAACATGTTTAGTATGTAAACGTGTTTACAAACCGATAGCAAGAAAGTGCCCAATTGACAAACACCGCTTTTGCAGTGTAAATACATCAAATAATTAATAAGAAAGTCGAACTGAATGAGACAGAGTCTATAACGATAATAAAATAATAAAGTGAATGCAAAATCTTTCCTAATCAAGGGAAAATACTCAAATAAATATCAGTATCAAATATTAATTTACCATGAGGGTAAATCAATCAAACAGTAGAGAATTCGGGGACTCACCTATTTTAGAAGAAATGGTGGAAACAGGCTCATGTAGGAGGCAAGGTGGCATTGATCCTGACTGCTCGCAGGCTAAAGTCAGAATGCCCCAACCACCTACATGAGGCCTAACCCCGAATTCGGTGGGTCAAGTAGCAAGGTATAGTCTTGGGCCCAAGAGGCCAAGACCCTTGTTTTTCGGCGCCCGCGCACCAGTAACGGTCGGATCCAAAATCTGATCGCGCTGCCTGTGCATTGCAACTGCGAAAGTACAAAAGTACAATAGTAACGTCTTGGAACCAAGACTAGTAGCAAGGCCAAGTCCGAGACCCAAGTTGTAAATAACTGTCGGCCACAAAACCAAACAAAATAACCTTGTCTACCCATCCCAAAAAGTGAAATTTGTTGGGGTGTGACACAAATATGGCACAAAAGTAAATTACCGTATTTCTCAGAGAAATTGATCATTAAAAAGTATTAGATTTTTTAAATGTTATTTACTATAATATTTATTTATTGCAATTTTATTCATCTTCAATGATATAATAGAAAGAAAAAAAACCAGATTTTGTTTTCAAAATCATATTACTGGGTGTGTCTTACTTTGTTACTGACTGTCTGAACTTAATTATGAGTATTACTAGTGAAACCATTGACAGAAATTTACACTTCTCGAGTGGAGCAAAGTTTGATTTCAGTTATTTTTCAGATGCTTCATTTAGCTTCATTAAATCGTTCAAGTACAACATGACTGTTACTTTATCATTAAAAAACAACTGAACTATGGATACTTTCCGTTACAACAAAGATGTTTTTTATACATTAAAAACAAATCTACCCATAAGGAATTAATAAAATGTGATACCTGCCAACTTAAAACCAATATCTAAATATTTAAATCTGGTTTTCACATGTGAACAAACTTCAGTCCTTAATTGACTGCATATTGGCCCGTCTCATCGCCTCAATAACTAAAATGACATTGTAGAAATGTATTCCCTGATTTATAAATATCACTAAATCATGTAACTAAAACATGTATTATAATGGAGGTACCTCCGTGATATTATTTATGCATTCACTTATTCCTTTATTTGTCTCTTCATTTCTTCATTTTGTCATATTTGTGAAGTTTTTCTTCATCAATGAAAATCCCGCTCGGATTTACACCCCGATTTTTTTGTACTTCTCGTATGGATTCACTGAAGCCGCAAGCACGCGTTTAAAACGCGTAGTCGAAAATAATGACGTCACAGCGCTATGGGTGTTTCTCATACCAATGCAAACGTTCGCCAACGTTCGCCAGTTTTTTTGCACATCCAATTGAAAATTGTTTGCGTAGTTGGCGCACCTTCGCGTTGTTCGCGTGAGTGATGGAACGCACCCATTGATCTCCATACGCACCCCTGTGCAATCGATTGTGTGTTTTGGGAGAGGGCGCCATCATTGGCCCACATTCTTCAACCTTTGGAATTTTGTTCTTTTTGGAAGTTTTAATTTACACTTCTGTTGCAAGCCAATATCGATGAATACTTTATTATCATTCAGTCCTTTATATTCGATATTGCTACTGACAAATAAAATGTGCAATACCATTTTATATTATTATGATTTCATACCTCCATTTTTATCATGCCGTATAGTGGGCATACTTCAGATCGATTAACTGCATTAGGAGTAATACATTGCACAATCGACACATGTATTAAACATTATGCAGAAATAAGAAATCTGCTTATTCTAGATGCGTGTACGTGCTTATAAAAACTGCCGTAATTAAAGTAAGAAAAACCTTAACTTCCAAACGTAGGAAAGTGACAAAATCGAAGCATGGGCACTGTAGAGTTATATAAAGAATTCACAAAATAGGGCCTAAATAGCCGCGCTAGGCCTTGGCCAGGAAGTTAATTTATCTGGAAATTTAATTGATTTCTTCAAGTTTACGGTCGGCCATCTCATGTTCGCAAGAACTCCTTGACCGCTTACCGGCAGTGGCGTATCTGGGTTTGGGTTCCTGGGGATGGGGAATCGGATTTGTTTTTTTTCTAAAAAGTAGCTCCAATTTCTTTTTCGCCCTGAAAAATATTTAGAAAAACGGGGTCGGGGGAACTTACCCTAATCCAGCAATTCTGAAGTGGGTAAAAAGGCACATTGGACGTGCTACTCCTTAATTGCCGGGGTACATCAGTGCTATCCCTATTAAACTAATAATCACCGAGTTTCATTGCTAGCCCGAATGTTTGACTGAGTCTAGTTTCGTCGCACTCTACCCCTCCCCCACCCCCTTCAAAAAGGAGCTGGGTTTTTTTGTGGACCGTTATTTTTAAAAAGGCTCTAGTTGAAGACTTTTTGAGTAATTTTGTAAGAAGTTCGACGGATCCCAAATCAGTTATTGAGTCAAGTACCAAAAGATGTTTCTCTTTGAGTCTAGCCCCCAGTGATGTAGCCATGGACAACGTACCCCCACCCGGAGATGTAGTTCTGTTTGTGCACACAAATTTAAGCATGTTGTCTATTTTTCATCTGAAGTGCACCTACCTCCCCCCCCCCCCCTCGAAAAATTCGTGCACCCCCAGGTTCCCCCTGCAAATTGGCCCCTACTTAGCCTAGGTAATGGCACATGTACTGGTGAGCCACAGTCTGAACAACACCCTCCGCCTCAGGTGCCCACCGTACCAGTGGCGTAACTACGGAGGGACACCAGTACCAGGAGACACGTTCCCCCAGCTGAAGTCTGTGCCCTATAAAAATCGTTTTCCCCCACTGAAAATTTCGCAAACGGAGAAAATAATAGTACTTGTATTAAGAAAAATACTGTGAGCTTCCCCACAGGGGTGGATCCAGGATTGAATTTTTGTTTTCGTACAATTACCCAAAAAGTTGACTCTCAAAATGTTTCGCCTGCGAACAAAATTGTACAATTGGGAGAGGGGGGGGGGGGGGGGGGGGGAGGGGGTGACACACTTTCTCAACGTTGGTGGCGTTATTTATCCTCTTTGATTTGTTCTAACCGGTACACGTAAGATAAAACCTTTACAGGGTTTTGCTTTTCTGGTTTGCGTAGGCCCTTACAAGCAAGCAAGTTAAAAAAAAATGGCAACGAGCGGGGGGGGGGGGGGGGGGTAGACCCCCATCCCCTCTGGATTCGCCCCTGCCCTATTGTAACATCCAGCCCCCCCCCCCCCCCCCCCCCTACTTCCCCATAGAGAGAGCTCTGGCTAGGCTACGCGGCTGCTGTGCCCTCGGATCGGGTGCCCCCATTTGAAATCTTGAAATACACATAAAATTATACAAGCCGCAGTTCATTTACTTTCAGTTCCACCCTCCGTCGACATTTTTAAAACCTCTCGATCGCGCGCCGTCCGCGATCCGCCAGACCACTTAAAACAGAACAATGCCCTCTGTTGCACGGTGTTGGTCATTTTCAGCGAGCTAGCTGAGCTATCCCATTCTCATTAGGGTAAAGGAAACTTGCGAAGCGGTCAATTTGTGATAAAATATGGAAATGAGTACTTGTATATGCACCTGCAGCTTCTTATTTACTAAGAAATAATATTTGAAAAATGTAATAAGTAAAAAAAACACCAGGATTTATTCTACCCCCTGACAGTCTGTGGGTAGAGAAAAGTACTTCCCCCGTAAGTATAATACAAAAGTCCAAATGCGATTTGGGGTTGGTGGTAAACTTGTTGGTTTTCGTGTTCAGTCGATCAGCAGAGAACCGGTAAAACTGTATCAGCATTTGCTGTCAGAAACGTGTGACAGGTTGACTTTAAGCAATGGCTGGACTTTGTGCCACCTCCACCTTTCTGTTGTTGCCCCTTATTCTGTCCAGCCTGGGAGGAGTTTTGGGCTTGACGAGGGATAATTTCTACCCCTTCGGCCTGGAGAACGGCGATACTGAGCTGGCAGTGGGAGACACTGCACAGAGCGCGTTGGATTTGGGAACACCTCTGCAGTTTCTCAATGTGAAGTACGGCACTGTTTACGTAAGTACTGGACTACAAAGTCGGTCAGTTTAATTAATGTAAATTTTATGATTGTTTTCTACCTCTATGCTGATGCTAAACGATAGTCTATACCGTGTGCCAAGTCCATCGGTTTGAAATCTTGTGTGAAATCAGGATGGCGTACATTTTTTTTCACTGGGACACTGGTGGGTTTTTCATCGCCTTCCAACTCTGGTGACCCCGGTTCAATTCCCACCAGGTGCACTGTGGACTTGGGTTTTCAGTCCCTACCTGATTGCATGGGTTTTCCGGCGATTGTGTAGTGTAGGGTCCTGTTCAATATAAGGGAACAAAAATCCACTTTTACCAACACTGTTTTGGCAACTGGTAAGTGGTATGCCGTAGATATTATAAGGGCAGGGTTTAATTTTTGAGGGAAATTTTGGGGTAAAGCGACAATGAAGGTGACGAAATGCAGCATGATAATAACGATGTAAACACGCAGTAAACACGCAGAACCGCATTGATTCGCATGGCAACTGCTGTAAAGCGCCTAAGAAAAATTCAATTTTCTACCACAATAAACTGTTAAAAAGTACAAAAAAAGATGTCAGTAGAATTAAGAGAGGACTGCTTTAGGGTTGAAAAAGTCATTCTGGATTGAGGAAAAATATCCTTTACTCTAATTTGATCAAAACTAAAGAGGGCCCCTACAATACTTCCTCCCAATACTAAAACTGAAATTTCCTTTGTCATCTTCTCTCAATTCAAACTGGGCCCCGAGGGACAACAGTGCTTAATGCACTGATCAGGCTACCCAGAATATATTTAAGAAATAAATAAGAAATTGTATTGTGATAAGCGTACAGTGTTCAGTTTCAATAAAAGCTGTTGTATTAGTTGTTTGGGGTGGGGGGAGGGGGGTCTGGGTGGAGTGGGGTTTGGGTGGAGTTTGAAGTTTGAAGGTGGGGTGGGATTAGCCTGAGTAACTTGGACCCTTTATCTCCTTTTTTAACATTTGGACATGATCTGGCGATAGTACTAGTAGGGTCCAAGTACGCGTACGACGATTTTCTATTAATTAATTAAATACGTCTAAAATCCCAACAAAAACATCAGAATTCAACCTTACAACGGCCACCAAAATACTAGATACGCCACCATCTGAACAAGTGGAGTTCCATGATCAGATGAAGGTACCAAGGTTTACTTACCATCCAAATAAAAAGTGAAATTTACTGTTTAATTCTTAGAGACCCCCGCAGAACATGTCTTTTCGCTGTTTCGTGACCCCTCGACCTTGCATGACGTCACCCTGATGCGCAGCGCCCGCATGCACCGCGCGACAACCTGTTTATGCCGGCGACTGTTTCGTGAGTGGTACAACGGTCGCGTTACGTGTTCGTGTGTAGATATATTGATTCGAGGTTGCACGCGCGTCATGGGGGGGGGGGGGGGGGGGGGGGCTGGGAACTTCTATGAACTCGGTTTTGTGTTTTGATTTCTTTTGTTTTGTTGTTGATGTTTTTTTGTTTTTTGTGGGATCCTTTCTTAATGACGTTCAAAGAGCTTGATTTAAATGTAACCATGTATAATGCATATTTTCCTTTCAGTCCATCAATTGTTCGTTGACTTATTTGCGTTCCTTCAGGTTGTAATTCCTTCATGGTTTCATTATTTCACCCCCCCCCCCCAAAAAAAATCAATCAATAAATAAAAATTGTAAACACTTCCCCCCCCCCCCCCCCCCCCACCCCCCAAAAAAAGAGGAAAATTAGATGTGCTTATATTTCATGTTAAATCTCAGGCAGATGGGCAGATACACCAGATACTTGTAATTAAATTAAGATCAAGCAGTTTGATCTTCCTTAACAAAATTACACCCGCCCCCAATAATAAAACGCAACAGGACAAAACAAAACAGAACGAGTCCCACGCGCGTGCAGCCTCTAATCAGACCGATGCGACCGTCACGAAACAGTCGCCGGCATAAACAGGTTGTCGCGCGGTGCATGCTGGCGGGCGCATCAGGGTGACATCATGCAAGGTCGAGGGGTCACGAGACAGCCAAAAGACATGTTCTGCGGGGGTCTCTAAGAATTAAACAGTAAATTTCTTTTTATTTGGATGGTAAGTAAACCTTGGTACCTTCATCTGATCATGGAACTCCACTTGTTCAGATGGTGGCGTATCTAGTATTTTGGTGGCCGTTGTAAGGTTGAATTCTGATGTTTTTGTTGGGATTTTAGACGTATTTAATTAATGAATAGAAAATCGTCGTACGCGTACTTGGTCCCTACTATCGCCAGATCATGTCCAAATGTTAAAAAAGGCGATAAAGGGTCCAAGTTACTCGGACTAGGGTGGGATATCATATAGAACTGTAATATAAGCCAGTTCGTATCTCAAAGGTCAAACGTTATTCGGGATAAAATTGCTGACGTAATGTCACGCCGTGTTACACAAATGCCTATTCTGATTGAATTTGTGCACATGTGCAGTTGAAATACCGAACTGGCTTTGCTCTGTCAACATGGTGTCGGCCAATGTGGAGCACTTGGATGCTTTTACCTCGTGCTGTTGTGCACCTTGCCTGAATGTTTTTCCCCCAGAAAGTGAAATTATGACAAGTTCAAAAAATTTCCTGGTCATGAATCTTGCATTTGTTGACCCGTTTTAAACCTACAATATAAAGTTTCCACATGATTTTCTAATTTTATGTTGAAGCGTCTGATGAACCCTTTTTAAATCTGCAAAAAAAAAGGGAATGGTTTTCTGACAAATATGAAGTTGGGCATGTGATTGGAGATAATACTGTTTAATCATAATTTGTCAGCTTCAAAACAATCATATAGGCTAAATAGAGGATAAATATTTATTTTGTGCCCAATTTCCGGACATCGCCTTCTTGACTTTCAGACGTAATGTCAATATGCTTAAAAATTGCATGATTTTGCTAAGCAAGTTTGCCAATATTTAACTGAATGAATATAAAGCTCATCAGCAAAGAAGTTTAGCAACACTACTTGACAAAAGTCGGAAAGAAAGTTGAAGTGTGACATCAGCTGCAAATGTTTGTATGCAGCCCAGCCCCCATCATCACCCCCCAGTCCCCCCTCCCCCCTCCAGTCCCCCCCCTCCAGTCCCCCCTCCCCAAATCATCCAGGTTTTTGCTGAGGAGTTATTCCCTTCTGCTGAATCCTAGGTTTTGATGCTGTTTTCAGGTACAGTGTAATTAGACAGTTTTTTATCAAAAATTGCAAACGTGCAATGTAAGTAAAAAATTAGTCCTACACTTTCAGTTGTCACAGATTTAGTGCACCCTTACAATTGCTAAATGTGACCCGCTCTGCAAAAAGGGAACATAAGTCGCTGTATGCTTTTACGAGTTATGGGCCGTTCAATGTGAAGAGGGTGAAAATTTCTTCAAACAAGTGATTTTGAAGGGAGGGAATTTTTTGCATCTTTGATACCTGTATTATTCTATTTCATAACCAAAACCTTTGATTTCAGTAAATAAAGTTGAAAAAGAATGTGTTTTTGTCGAGTGCTTCCATCTATTCCTTTGCTTTTAGTTTTTTTTAAATGGCTTGTTTCTCCCTTAAGTCATTTCAAGAAATTCCTTAAAAAACAAACATGCAAATTTCTAAATATCTCGTGATTGCAAAATGCTAGAGACCTCAGACATATACCATATGGAAGCTTATAAAATGGCCTTTTCAGCTATATATATAAAACACTATTTTCAAATTTTGCAACATAAGTGCCCTTTTTGCAGAGCCGGTCACGAATTGTAATGGTCATTATTTAAAAATTCTAGGTCTTAAACTTCTTTTAGATGGAACTTACAACTGTATGCAAAAGTTTTTCAAATTTATGTTTTGTTATCTTGAATAATTATTACCTTTAAAAATAAATAAATAAATAAATAAATAAATAAATAAATCGTCTGTTTAATGATTTTTGTCATATTTTGTTGTATTTTTTGTCAATCATTCTGCTACATGTGTACGTTGTGCACACTGTACACAGAAATTGGCATTGATTCATATCTGCCGTGTACACAGATCTGCAAAGTTATTGTAAAGTTGGGCAACTTTCTTTAGGTTTTAGCAGAAAAAATTGAAAATACCTTAAAAATAGCATATTATGCAAATCAGAAAAATTTACATGCGAGATAAAAACAACAATTCCATAGCCTTTAATACTTTCCAATTTATGTTTACACTTGCAGAACGAGGTCCCTACTCCAAGGATTTTTTGTATACAATTTCAGTGTACCGTAGGAATACCACAGGTTAGGTCAATCAAAACCAGGTCAATATCTAGGCCCAATGGAGCCTGCAGCAGTCCAAATAAAAAAAAATAAAAAAGTAGAAAGTGTTGAAAAGTAACCCACTTTCTGTTTTGTAAAAGTAGAAATAATCTTGGATTAACTTACTCAAGCACACATAATCCCTTACCAACTGTTGATACCATTTTTCTTCACAGTATAATCTCGGAATTTGATCAAGGTGTGACCGAAGTTCAGATTGCCTGAGGCAAAATGCTGATACTTAAAATTACTGTATCAGTTTGCACTTTGCAGCAATGAATATTTTTTTAATGGGTATGTGTTACACTAACACTACTGTATTTTTTTTACCAAGCTGTAATTTTTTTTTTAGAAGCTATTTTCAAATTTGACAAGAAGTATCAGTTTGGCAGTTTGTAGGGTCAGAGATTGAGTGTCTGTTGGAATTTTTCAGGTTTCCAGTTTTGGATGTTAAAATGCAATTTGATTTTCTTCAGTCAAGGTGGCCTTTCAGTTTTACGAACTCCCAAAACAGACCTTAAAAAAAGAATGAAAATTATTTTGAAGAAACTTTACAAGTAATTAAAATAAAACAAAAATACAATATTTTTATACAAGTTATTTATTGAAATATTTGATTTTGAAATCTCAAGAAAAGTCAAATTGACTTTCAAGTGCATTGACCCTTGAAAATATTGCTCCTGTTGAAGTGTACATTTTTATACAGTATTCATGTAATTAAAAGCCTCCTATAGGCTTGTGTGTTTTCAACCTGTCACTTGATATGTTTTGATATGGGGTAGTTGACTCCATTTTGGCCCTGAGAGAGGGAGGGTTAATGTATACTACAAGATGAACTGACATTGTATTTATAGCCTCACAGCACAGGCAGCGTGGCACTCCTTGGGATTTTTCCCAAGATTGTGGGAATTGTGGTGGGAAAAATATGGATTACATATGCGCAAAATGTCACCATACAAAACCTTCAAAACCTTTCATATCCAATTTTTACCATAGCATTAACACACACATGGCAAAACCATACAGTGTAATGCTATAGCAAGCTTGTTGACATGGCAAAACCATACGCATGGTTTTGTATGGTAAACATGCTTCACTGTGGTACACAGTGTATGCCAAATGGTTTGGTGTGGTGAATATACTTCATTGTGGCTTATCAACAGACTACTTAGGGCTATAGAGTACCGAAGTCTGACGTCAGTTGCCGCGGCAACTGGTTTCAAACACATGCAGTTTAGAATGTATTCTGGTTCCAAACATTGCATTGATTGATGTCATCACTTCGGTACTCTATGGTGAGTTATATATAATGTATAAAGAGAAACCACCCTAATTCTAAAATGGTGTAGGCCTATTCATCAATGTTCCCCAGTACACAATGGAGTTGGTTCACCATACAAAACCTTGCACCTGCCAGCAGACACAGCCTGTACAACCATACAAAAACCTTACAGTGCCACACAGAGGTCAAGTTGATTTACCATTTATCACCTTACATAGTTCAGTACAGGCAAGTCTTTTGACCATACAAAACCATACAGCTGTCAGGTTTTGTATGGTATACCTGCTGTACACTCAGTGGCTCACTGTATGGTTTTGTATGGTGAATAAACTTTCTTATAAATTGCCTCAAGAGTAGGAGGGTTAAAGTGATCTTTGTGAATTCATACACTTGGTACAGTATTTTCCATTGCCTTGGGAAATCCTGGGAATTTTACTGGGGTGATCTTGGGATTTTCAAATTTGATGAGTGGGCCACACTGCTCACAGGGTAAACAGAACTTCTGACAATGTGTAGTTTCATAGAGGAAGGTCATTTTGAGAACATGTTCATCCAATAATCATGACACCAGGTATAATTAAGTACCAGTCCCTTACCCTTACAAAATTGTACTTGGCCCGAGGCTCCTGACACATTTCAAGTACATGTGTCTTTTTCTGGATAACACATAGAATTGCATACATTATACCATTTTGCTATAAACCTTATGGTAGTCGCTATTTTCCAGGTGTATTTTTGCCATTCGAATTCTGTATTTACAATGTAAGCACAAAATGTTTACCCATGGATGTCTGTCCATGGGTAACAAAGACATTGGCCTCAAAGATGGCTGCTACGCATACACTCTATTCCTCCACCCCAGTCCAAAAATATCCCGACAGCTCCCCTCCGGACTCCGTATGGCTGGTTTAGTCCATGCTTCATGTACAAAAGGAATGGGCCTAATTTTAGAATGCTGCATAGCACAACGTATTGCTTAGCACATTGTTCTTTAGCAGAAATCAGCAGACAGCCAGCCACAAGCAGTACACATCACATGCAATTTTGGCCGGTAACCTGTTTTATTTGCTAAGCAAACTTTTATGCTTGGCAGCTCCATGACATTGGTTTCTGATGTCTGCCCCTGATGCTAAGCATTTTCATTGATCCTTGATTAACTCTGACCCGCTAGTCTACATCTAGCAGAGTTCCCGTCCCCTACTGTGATCATTAAATGTCTAGTCCTTGGCATGAACCCCCTATTGATATGTATTCTAATTTCATTGATCCCTCGCTTTCTCAGAGACATTAAAAAACATAACAGTAGACTGACTGGTTCAGATATTACTCATCATTAAAATTGAAAGGTATGATAAAGCTTTGGTATTAATGATCAAAGAAATAATGATTACTTAAATCTGAAGTGAAAGCTTACTGTTTATACAGATGGTATCAGTACCAGTTCCCCTGAGAAATATTTCTTTTTAAAATGCTGTCATCTTTGAGAAAATTGAATCAACAGTGGCCTATTTCGATTTCAGCGATCAAAATGAGCATGTACGTATGTGCACAACATGACTGTTAAAACAGAACGGTTTTCCAGTACTTTCTCATGACTTGGATGACTTCGGAGGCAAACCTTCACAGGTTTGTTATTTCGTGTACTTGTATATCACACAAAGAATGACGGTGCCTGCAAACTGTGTTTAGTGTCACACCTTAAAACCCTAACCCCCCAGGCATTTTTAATAGGAAGTGTCCTCATAACCTGTCAAAATCCAACACTGGGCAGTATACAATGTACCTATGGCACATTCTTTGGACTTGGACAAATTGGGGCATCATAGCTCCATGTAAAGTAATGGTGCCAAGGCGCTACAATCCTGAACCTATCAAAATTCAACACAACCTGCTGTTGGAGTTTGTAAGGCTTTGGGTTAGATTGGATGTTCATATTTACATGGGCTGTCCCCCCCCCCCCCCCCCCCCCCCCCCCCCCCCCGCCATACATGCAGCTCAGCATTACATTGAAAAGGTACTGTTCACAAACAAACATTACATGTAGCAGTAAGAACAAGTCTGTAAATGTTGGATCTGTACTTCAACAAACAACCTGGTGTTTATATCAACAAAAGGGAGCTATTCTCAAACCAATTGCTGGCAAAACAGGAAGAATTTCCTGTCATTTGTTCCCCAAAATACGCCGACCATTCAAGCCCCGGCGCCCCCTCAGTCAGACATGACCGAAATTGAATAAATTCCTCTCCGCTTTCATCATGCCTTTTGTAGTTCACACTGTACCAGCCCTCTGGGTAGTTGATCCAGCCCATGCCCATCCCATACTCCATGGGTCATATACATGTAGCCAGCTTGAACTCTCAATACGAGTTCATGCCAGGATGGCATTGAGGGTTTGGATTTTTTTTATCCCTGTGCCCAATCAGCTAGACTGGGAGTATGTGTTTGCCTAACCCATGGGACATCACCTAATATAATACCAACACTGCAGGATACTCTCTGCTGTGTTTGCAAACAGTAACTCATCCACATTTTGAGTAAGCTCTCAACTTCTGGAGTGTCCTTTGATCTCTGGCTTCAGGTCATGCCATGGTCATACTTACTTTGTGGTTACAAGTGCCCAAGTTACTGTAGTTTAATGAGCTGGGTATAAAACAGTTCAGAATAGAAACTACATACGTGCAAGAAATTTCTCTGCAATCATACATTGTAGATTTTTCTTCTGAATTTATGATTGCTGTGTAATCCAACAGCTGAACCGTGGCCTTGATTGATAGCATACCTACACAGACTGATATGGTACTTTAAAGTTGCTGTTAGTGATTGGGGATGTACATGTATCACTTTAAAAAAACAGAATTTCCAACTGAATTGCTAATTTCTTAGCATAAGATTGTTATAATCTTTCCAGCGAGACATTCCATAAAAATTTTTACAAAAGATAAGTAACAGATTCAATAATTTTTAAATGTTAAAATAGGAGAGAGAGGCTTCACACGTAGCTTATATACAAAAATAATAAAACAGGAAGATCAAATAGATTGCATCGTGCAGTAAAACTGAGTTTTTTCATTCAAAAATACAAAGCTGTATTTCATAATTCATCAGCATAATTCATCAGTAGGGGAAATCAATTAAATTGAAGTTGTCCGTCGGAGCACAGACAGAGTTTATGTTCTAAGGTTCATTCTTTTTTACTGCTCTGATTGATTGAGCCCCACAATGTCACCGTACAGTTGTGAGTATGGAGCACCATTTGTTCATGTAACAAATTTGATGTTTCCTGTTTAATCAAGTGGGCCAGAAGTAGGAAAAAAGAAATAACTTTGCAATTTTAGCTGTATTAAATGTTCATGAAAAAACTTCACACAAATTGTTTTCACTCAACTCTTGAGGGTGAAATCTTTGGTTGAAAATACAACCATTCAGCAAGCAGTTGGCTGCTGGTACTGATTGAGTGGTTTACACTTGAGTTGACTGAATAAAGAATGTGGTACTGGAGGAGATAAGCCATTGAACAATGTGGCACTGAAAGGTTTAATTAGCCTGTAAAACAATTAGCACACTAATCAGAATCTTTGGGTTGGACCCAGTGTTGTGAACTCGGATCTACTCTGCTGGCACACATGTAAAATTTCAATTTAGAGTGGGCCCACTTGAGTTACAGGACAAGGTTAAATTAATTTTTTTGTCTCGGCTCCGACCAAAAATGTAAAATGTACGTGACTCATGTTGAAGTTCAAGAGCACAAATTGTGCATCGGTTCAATCCGTGTTCAGTCATGGACCTTGGTTTAATCCAACCCAGAGCAACACTGGATCCATACATTTAGATCCAGGGACACCTTAATACACATGGAAATGACATTAGTTAGCAAAGGCTATTGAGCAGCATGAAATTTGTTTCGTCATTTCACAGAAAAGGAATGTGTAGAATGAGTTGTTTTATTTTTCTGCAGCGCTTGGTTCTGCTTAGTCTATGGAATAGCCGCTCGTGCAACGCGACGAGCGTCTATAATATGTGTGCAGATCTGGCGATTAATTATGCAAGACAACCGCCTCTTGACCTCTAGATTTTGACCAATCAGCCTGCTCGTTTTTTGGACCTTCGGGAAACCGCTGATCAAGGCGCGCGCGTTGCTTCCCGAACACGTAATGCACCCCGGACACGTAACGCACCCCGAACACGTAATGCACCCCGGATATGCATATCTTTGAGAAATGCTGGGGAGCACGCGACATGCGTGGCGGCATTTGAATTATTTTATAACTGCCATCGCATGCTACATACGCGCCGTGATGATCTGAATACAGAGAAACTGGGTCAGCTAACACCTACCAACCAATCAGTACCTTCGTCCACATTTCTGATCGAAATGACGTCACAAGTTTGCGAAGTCCACTCCGATTGGCTGGCGCGTGGGGTCGCATAAATTAGCATGTCCGCATATATCAGACGTTGATATGCAATGCAATGCATGCAACGTCTGATACTCAGTCTAGGTTCTGTTTGGTTAGACTTCTAAATTGACACTTGTAGGTTTTTTTCCTCTCGCTGTACCTCGAGTACTGTAAGTTTTATTAAGTGTGAATGCTTTTTCAAAGTGAACAAAGAAACTGGCAGGAGCGGGATTCGAACCTGCGACCTCCGGGTTACCATACCGGCGCTCTACCAACTGAGCTATCTTGCCCTATGTTGGCGGTCTCCCAAATTGTCAGTATCTTTGTTGTGAATGCTGTAATATATCAATTTCATAGGGAAAATGTACAAGTTAAAAATTGCAAAGTGTATTTGGAGTACATGTACAGGTACATGGTGTAGCTTTGAATCTGTAAAAGCTGTAATCTGCACCTCAATCATTCAAAACTATTGATCCCTTACGAGATCCGGTATACACCGTTTCATTTCTTGAATTGGGCATTTTTTACGTCCTTGAGCAGGATTACCAAATACTTTTAGTTGTCTTCATTCATCTCAATGACCAGGATTTCCTCAAGAGCATGCCCGTTGAGGGCTTTCTCTGGTCATTAACCCTTGCACACACTGTCTCACTCGTGGATGTAAAAAGCCCTGCCTGCCCACTATTCTTACTTATTGGTGGGAAGCTGGACAAATCAATATAAGCTTAAACTGGATGGCTTTGTTGTGCCGAGTGTCTCACACGGGTCAACAGCCCAACAAGTGGGGCCTTTTATACAACACAGCCAGGCCCGCCTTCTGAGGACAATTTCATGTTCCTGGTTTAGATTAAATAGCATTTTTCGGTACGGTATTCCGGAGGTCGCAAGTTCGAATCCCGCAGTTTCTTTGTTCACTTTGAAAAAGTATTTCTTTATTGTGTTAGTTCCCCAACACAATTAGTTTATCATGGTGTGGGCGAGACTTCAACTGAATGTGCCCATATGTTGTCTTGTCTTACAATACATAGCAGTTGTTGGCATGGAACCAGTTATTTAAGAGTCTTGGTATTCTGTCTGAAATACACCTTGTTTTAAAGATGGAATATCAAAAGGTAAACTTGGGTAAAATCTGTCTAAAATGAAACGGGTATGCAAAAATTGCCAAAACAATATCTTGCACATTTGTGTGGTTCTTGAAAACTTGAAAAAGTGAGAATCATTTACTTTGAATTTGTTTGCATGTTTAGGTGTACGTGTAACATACTTTGTTGAGATGTGCTTATAAACTGTGTTAGATTGATTTCAGGTACATTTATATGTAAACATCCCTTCAGATTTTCTCTATGCACCCTACTGAATCAAACAGAATTCAACATTCATTAGAGATGTGTATCTATAGATTTATTTGTAAATATTCTTGTATTTGTGTAAATATTCATTTTTAATAAAAAATGTTTGTAGGGCCCAATGCAAACCTTGGGTTAAGAAATGTAATAAATAAATGAAAGACAGGTGTGAAGCCTGCAGAATCCAACAGAACCCAACAGATCCTTTGGTCACTGTTCAGAAAATACCCACTGTTGGATATTGTTGGATTTTAGCATAGTCAGGGATGTCCTTAAGAAAAATGTCAGAGATTTAGCAGATAAATACTTTGCCTGTAGACATTGTTAGCTGCAATGCCCTCAGTATTATGAGGTCTTTTCACACTAGACAAATTGCAGGATTGATGCAGAGTTGACACAGGGTTGAAATAACCAGAGTTTCACAATTTTCAACCCTGCTCCAGATCATGGTTGGGATATTTGTCCTTGTTGAAACACTCGTCCAAGTTGGAAACAGTAGTACAGTTACAGTAGTGTGAAATTAGCAGAGATGGGTTCACCCCGGGTCGAACCTGTGTGAAACAAGTCAAATGATGTAGGGTTGAATGCGGGGTTGAAAAATATAGATTCAACTAAAGGCGGCCCCGGAATGTCTCCTTGGTTGACTTCAACCTGGATTTAAAGGCTGTAGTGCAAGGTTTAAGTGGTGCTTGCCAGATACTTTGCCGATATGTGCCTGCACTGCCTGTGTACCACCTTCAAACCTCCTTTTTTCCATACCTTTACACATGTCCATGTTTCATAACAGAACCATCTAATATTCGAGGTATGTCTTGATGACATGACAGTGTTTATATTGACATTACACTTTATGGGACATGCAGTCATGTTTTCCTATACCATATGAGGACAATGCTTTGTGTTTCCCATTGTTCCTTCACTTAAAAAACTCACATAGACTAAGCACATATTTTTACGTCCGAGGACCGATTTTAACAAAAGACCAACTCCCGAGGACAAGAAAGATTCCTTTGTATTTTCTTTCTCCTTTTGTCCTCGAACGTAATACAGTACATGTACAGGCAGACAGAATACATTGTAAAATGCCAAGATTATAGTGAAGTATTTTATGGTTTGCACTTTGTAATGTGTGTGCCAAGTTAAGTAAAGTTCTTTACGTCCCCTCCTCCTCAAGACTTAAGTCCAACCCCTTTTCCTCCTCACCCCCACCCCCCCCCCCCCCACCCCTCCCCCTTACAAAAATGCATGTTTGTAATTTATGCATAATAATTGTATTCCGCAAACTGGTGAAGAGAAGGGTGATTAATGCTTAATTCAACTGCTAGAACAGTTTTTGTTTAATGGAATTTGTGTTCAATGGAATAATTGTTCACTGATAAGATTTAGCATGGTTGGGGGTGGGGGTGGGGTCGGGGAGGGGGTTAAGATACCAAGAAGGTGTGCTGTCGTTGTCAAGAAAAGTAAGTGGAAATATATATCGTTTTCTAACGAATTCCAGCTGAAAATCGTTGGAAAACTGCCCTGTAGCCGTTAGTCAAGGCGCGGGGGGCTACCCGGACGAGTGGCGTGCCCCGGACATGATGGCGCCATGGCATATCCGGGGCGCGTCATGCACTCATAGCCACGCGCGCCTTGACTAAAGGCTATCATCTGCCCGATGGTTAAAAACGAGCGTCGTTTTTCTCTTGTTTTTTTTTCGCCATCTAGCAACACAAAACTTTGAACAGGTCAGTGGAACAATATTTCCTATAAAATACTAACCCCCAAATCCGCCCATTTCTGAAAATTGCAACAATGACCAATCATGTACACTGCCTTTAAGTTAGTGAAAAATCAACATCAACAAGTCAGCAGCAAGAGTTCAACAATTCATGATACATCGATAGAAGATTTGTTCATTCATGTTTGGCTGAAATTCACTGAATATAGCAGCCGATGTGCTTTGTGATTTAAATCAAGTTTGTGAGT